>JAWWEN010000020.1:11423796-11535186 GCA_035582955.1 Sycophila texana | reverse complement strand
AGTGGTATGTAAGTGGTATGTAAGTGGTATTTAATTTTTATTTAATTTTTATTTAAGTGGTATGTAAGTGGTATGTAAGTGGTATGTAAGTGGTATGTAAGTGGTATGAATACCAATGTCTATTTTCTTACAGTTACCTTCATCTTATTAGGTTTTAAATTTTTACATGGTTCGTTTATTTTAAAATGTAGAAAACGAAATCATCACTCAAATATTCATGTGAAAAGGGTTCAGACGACCAAAATGAGATTTGAAGTAAGTTTGTCACAGAAGGCTCGTGACAGAAATACAAAGAGCGGTGAATAAAATATCCGACTGACAAAGTAGACTGCTGTAACTCGATATAGTCCGACAAAACTGTTCGATCGGATTTATTTATCTAGTGGTACCAATTAAGTACGAGTTTGCAGTTGGAAACAGGCAATTTGCACTCGACAGCGTTCGCGGTGGATGAGACACTGTCGAGAGAGCGAATTAGTCAATGAGAGCCGGGCGTGTGCCAGCGACCTATCCCATAGTCTTGAATCCGCGGGAGAATAGGAACTCGTGAACGTTTAAAAGGATCTCCGAGGGTAAGGAAGTCCAGGATCCGCGGTTAAAAATTACGCGGTGGCTCTTTAACGTTTCCGTAGATTATTGCATCAGTATCGAATCTTGGCTCCCGTGACTTTGTTCCATTTGCGTCGCTGCCTTATAAAATTGGCCCGTCCCTTAGTTACTCGGCGCCGTAATTGAAACGCTCTTGAAGTTGAGTGAATTGCCAAAAATTAACTTGTACTAGTTTAAACTTTCTCGTGATTAATGTTGATTTCTACAGCTTCTGAAGTAGGATTAATCCTTCAAACAACTTTCGACGGATAACCGAATTCCCGCGACGATCCGGATTTTAATCTCACTGATCCTTCGTGTGTTCATCAAAGCAAAATTATTACGCTTATTTTCGGTCGCAAGCGATGGGTAAGCCTTTAGTCAGTACATCACGCTGAATAACTGATTGTATATCCCCCCAATCCGCTTGTCTTGCCGGGGTGTGAAACGACGAGCAGCGGTGCGCCGAGGGTCATGAGAAAATTTGCGCTCCGTAAACCTCCTATTGCCACTTTCGGTGTAATACAGTCTTATAAATTTTACAGAGTACAACCGTTGGGAGCGCACTGTGTAGCCAGATATTTCCTGCTTTCGAAAAAAAAGGCTCGAGGAAAGGTGGAACGAAATGCGGACGATTGGTTCTCTCACTTATGTATTGCTTATGTAAGCTGAAGGCGTACCTGGGGGAAGCAGAGTAGAAAATCTTAGAACTTGAAACACAGATGGTTGGTTCTGATGTTTTTAGATCAGCTTGAATTCCCTACAATTCTTTAATGTTGCGTATACAATTACTCCAACAGGGGGATTTTTCAGCTTCATTGCTTTCTCTATTTCAATGCATTTTTCTTCTTCCTCAATTTCGCTATCCAATGGAATAAATATATTGAGTCGCAGTTTTATTTTTGTTTGTAGATTATTGTTTAATTTACAAATTAAATAATTTAATTAATTTACATTTAAAATAATTTAATTTACTTTATTTAGATAAGTGTATAATTGAAAAGTTATTTTAACAATAGAAGAATCCTATTTTTTATGTTAGATTTTTAAATTTAGCACCGTTTAAACGGATAAGCCCGTGAGCCAATCAAATCACGTTTTAAAATACTTCACAACATCCTGCCATCTTTTTTTTAAGAGAGGATACTATATACCAATAGTGTAGCGATCATGTATATACATTATACGATAAAGTACAAAGTATCTTTTTATTATCTGCTAAATCACAATAGAAATTCTTCATTTAGTTTTGCAAAATTCACTTACGTCGTTTAATAATGTAGAATATTTCTCTTATCATACTTGAGTTTATGAAAAGTATCTGCTCGTAAAAACGTCTGCAGAGTTGGAAATTCAAAGAAGAAATATATTTTCATATTTTTATCCAACAACTTTAAATAAATTTCGCTTCGTTTTGCGATTCGATGAAAAGTTAGAAATTTACATGGAAATGTAGAATCATTATAAAATAAATCCAATTTATGATATAATGAAAGTCTAAAAAATCGTTCAATCGTTCGGCGATGGATCCTCGAGACCTTAAAATTTCAACAAAAATATTTCATCGACTTGTAGGTATAAGAAAGAATTCTTCCGCTTTATGATCATTTAACCGAATTCGTACCATGGCACGTCTGGGCTCTTGCAGGCTTTAGTGCATTTTTTTACAAATATCTTGGTACTTGTAGAGTAGGTAGGGTTTGTTTGGAATTCTCGGGCACACATATACCTTTAGCGATCCTCGATTTCGCGCGATATTCTAGCCATCTTTTTTTTTATAAAGTTTTTCCGAAGGCTCGAGCAGCGCGAGTCCTGCCATGCAATTATTTGCAATAAATATTCAAAGTCGTTGTAAATTGTATCGGAAGCTCTCGGAACGCTGCTCATATTCCAATGTTTATCTTTGAATTGAAATTCATGTAAAGCGGCGATGTATTAGCGAGAATAAATGCGATAAAAAAGGTGCTTCCGCCGAGCTCGGCCGTGACGCATAAATGCATAAAAACATTGGATACTATAAACATAAAAACATAATCTCGTTAGTCAGGCGGAAGCGACGTGGCACGTATAATTGAAAGGACAAGCAATAAGGTCCGCGGAATCCCGCCCAATATGAGATGAATACATGCCGTGGTCTTTTCCTGGATAGAGAAATATTTAATCGCGCGTGATCGGACTGCGGGAGGGGGTCGCGTGTGTGTGTTTCGCCTCTATAGCCGGTGCAAAACTCAATCAAAAGAGTGGGGCGGGGGGAGGTGCAGATTACCGGCGAAAGGCGCGTCGAACTCTCGGCGCGATATTATGGAAATGCAAGCCGTGGGCACGCTTTGTCGGTAGCACAGGGGGATGTTTGCACGAAGTATTAGTCGTGGCATTTCGGCGAGTTGCCGCGGAATCTCAACGTGCCGGGCCCGGATAAACCCTAATGCCTCTAATGCATAAGTAAATGCCCTGCCCCGGACTTTTTCTTCGCGCCGCTTTTGTCCCGAAACTGCAAGTTTTCGCCATTAAGGACTCCGCCCGACCACGACGTCCTTTGTGTCGGCGCGCGGATGACTGACTGCGAGGTCGTCCCAACTTTTCGTTCATTTGAATAGTTTAATTTTCTTTCGATCGGTCGCGGCGAATAAAACAATTACCGAGCCGCATTTTCGCTGGAATTTAATTTCAAAATTGCGGTTCTCCCCGTAATTTGCTGCGACGACGCTGTAAAAATGGAAATTAAAGCGCAAATAAATGATGCCCTTTTTCAACCGATAAAGTTTTGCGGGTGTTATCGTAATGCGGAAAAGCCGTGCTCGCAGAGCATGGAATTCGCGCTTGGGGATATTTTGGCGTGCGCGAATTCACCTCAATGTTTATGGGTAAGATAAGTGAATGGGGTCAGGTAATGAGTTTTGTGCGACGCATTTTTTACGCAGGAAATACAAAGGGAGAGGAGTCAGTGAGTAATGACCCAGATTTGAATTTTCCAGATTTCTTCGGGAGCGACAATTTGTCTCAATGTGGTCGCTGGAATGAATTTGGACGCTCGACAACTTTGACGCGCATTATTCGTCTTACATTTGCATGTTATTATGCTGCACGTCGGATTTCGAGACCGCAATTTTACTTTTTCATCCTGCTTGTATCGTAATTTTCAATTTCAAATGGACGGTACTTTTTCCTTTAAGTTTAAAAAATTTAGCACTCACTTTTACTCGCTCGACACACTTTCATTGGAATTTACGCGGTACTCTAAGAAAGTTACCGCATCTATTTTTAATGCACAAGAGAAAGGAAAGTACATCTTAAGTAATGTACTGTATTACTTATAGTTATTGCGGACGAATATAAAAGAACTGCCCTTGCAGTCCGTGTGGGAGTGAAAAGGACAGTAACCGATGTGCCCAGTACCGCGGGGTACTGCGGGAGAAATGAAGTCTCATTAAAAATGTATTGATTCGGCGACAACAATTAAGGTCAGGTCGGAACGATCTTAATAAAAATCTGGCACGTTAATGAAAAACTAAAACTTCCGTGTTTACGAGAACGACTCTTTCATCGGCCAAAAGGTAGGTTGACTGATGCGCAGAATACAGCTTAGCCTTACTGGTCTGAGTCACAATGGTAGTTTTTTTCGAGCTGACTCGAACACACCTATGCCTGAGTTTTTGCCACTGTTGGAATCAAGTCCTTTTTATAAGAAGGGATTAAACGGCTTAAGCTCTTCTCTTGATTCGCTTAGGGATCAGAGACCTTGCAGCGGTGAAAAAAAGTTTCGGGGAGGCAGAAAAAAAAATGTAGGAAGCCGAAAGTCAGGAGTTACGGCCGCCACCCTTATATCTGACTTTTCCATCAACGGAAAATCTACCAAATGCTATTCGAGATTTGCCAATTCAAAGGCTGGACGAGAGGGCGAATGTAATTTCCTTTAAGGGTCCACTCAAATATAGGCTGAGACCCGAGATAGTAGACGACCGATAGGATTGATGGATACCTTTCAAGCAACGCGTTTGCATAATTTTCACTGCTTTGCGAAAAAATTGAACGATTGGTATCGTTCTTTTTCATCTACATTGTTTGACTGCTGCTTCGGACTTTCCTGATTTTTTATTACAGAGAGACGTAAGGGATGCAATACTAATTCGTGAAATTTTCGATAATTCTCTCACGGTGATCTTGTCCCTTCCTAACCAGTTTCAAAATCTCATTCACAGAATAAACTTTTAATGAATCCTCGGCGAGCAAAATTTTAGAGATGCTTTCCGATAACTGGAAACATTTTTCATCCGTAGATTTGGAATTTCATTTTCCGTTGAAAAAACTGGCCATTGATTTTATGTACAAATAAATTGTCCTTTCAACACTTGTCCCATAGATATCTCTTCCCCTTCATCATGTTTGAGCGTAAATTTAAAGTGCTGCAATGGAAACGTCGTGGAAAGGCCAGCTAAAGCTGCATGACACTTATTTGCTTACGGATCATTTCACAGCTGTCACTGATGTATCTGCATCGTAGGGTCGTATTTCTTTTGCTTCGTTGCGAAGTCTGATGTATTACTAACCCTATGTGCCTTTTTTCTCTTTGTATATATTATAAAACATAATTGATGCTCCAGCTATAACTCCTCAATTTCTTTAGAAATAGAAAAAACGCGAGAGCGATAAATGCAAATTCCGCTATCATTTCATTTTTTTTTTTTTTTAGAGTTCTGGACTATTTCAAATTTTGCGCGAACACGCTCCACTGAAATTCAAAACGAAAAAGATTTATTCCGAAAGAGTAAAAATAGGAAGAATTCAAGTGTAAATGAAAATTAATTGATTGTGTTACTGACATCAAAATATTGCCATAATTAATTATGAATAATGGTATTCTTAATCTTTTATTACAAAATGAATTTGTACTTTATACATTATATTTTTCATAATCATGTAAATAGTTAAATTTGTTAATATATTTACGTAATTAATGTTATAACATGTGATAATTACAAACATTAATAAAATAATTTATAATATAAGATAAATGCAAATTAATATTAATAACGCCGGAGGCAGTGATATCAACATACGATGATTGATGAGATTGATCAAGAGTTAATTAATTTGACATTTCATAAATATTTTAAATTAAAAAGCAAATGCAGTGTTCCGAAAGATAGTACCGAAGTGGAATAATCTAATAAGCGATTAACTGTTAGCTAAATTTAGATTGAAATTATAAAACATTGGATGAGTTTAATGAAGTATCGAAAAGAATAATAATATGAGATAGCGCTGCTTACTTTCGCTGCTATATATGGGAACGAAGATAATTGCATCCCCGCAAAACAAGGTAAATAATACTGCGGAATTCAGGCCGATATCGCAGAAAGGCAAGGGGGCAAAGGAGAGCAGAGATAATGGAAAAGGAAAACTCCCGATATAATGGGGAAAATTGTCATATCGCGTTTTCCGCAACAAAAGATATTTTGCTCCCAGCGAACGTCATTTATTCTGAGCCGTGAATTCCAGCGCGCTCTTCATATAGCTATCATGCGGACGCCAAGCAAACGGCATATTGGGATTTCCGGCATCTTGCGAATTCTCAGTGCGTCTTAGCCGGTTGAAATTGCACGCCGTCTTAACGGAGGGGTTGCATCCTTAACTGCTATTTCGATTATGCCCGCAAGTGCCCCTACAAACATTTTATAAATTTCTTCACGTTGAGTCATCTCCATTCTTACAGTTCTCCGATGTCCAATTCTTCTCCGGTTACATGCCCATTTACAAACTTTAGTTTGGCAATTATTGGTTTCGTCCCTGTCATATCTTCCTTAAAACTTTTAATTTCAAGCGTAAAATTGATCTACGATTCTCCAGTGAATTTAAGGAATTCTCATCGACACGTATTCGCGCAAAAATAAACCTCAAAGAAAAGCTAAGGAAATTGAAAACGGATGTGAAGTAATCCCTATAGAACGGTCTTTTCTTTCTTGATTTCCACGGCTTCACGGTTACACCTTCGCCAATATGACTTTGACTGAAATAGAGCTGAAACTGTGGTTGCTTTTTCTTCTTTGATTAAAATCGCTAGAGAATTCGCTAATGTATCGTGCAAAACTGAATAGGCAGAAGAAAGTTCAGATAAAAAAAGAATGGGATGAAAAAAGTACAACAAATTGGAAAGGAACGAGAGCGGAATGAGTGAATAAATCAAGTACATTTCGGCTTCCTTCTCATTCCAAAGTAGTTTCGAGCTCTTGGGCTTTCGCCTTTCTCGCTCCTTCTATCACCTATGAGTTTCGAGGAAAAAGGCAAAATCGATCGCTTTTTTTGTCTTCCCCCGAGATTCCTTATATTAATTCTGATGGTACTAGCTCGAGAAATAAAACTAGTTGGTACCGTTTGCACATCTGTATCAATCAATGACTTGGCAAATTTAAACTGAAAATAAAAATCCATTATTTTTTCTCTTTGAATAATCAATGATAATGATATTTTATCAGGTCGATGTCTTGCCAAATTTTACCAAGTTTATTAATCGAAATTTCTGTTAAATTTTTGTACGAAAAGCTCCAAAATTTTTCTGGGAAGTTGCATAAAAATTATTGCAAGAGATTTCCCTCTAAGCATAACGAAGTTCTAAGAAAATTACCGTCATTTTCTCGTAAAAATAAAAATTTCCACTCTTTCAAACTGTCTTGATTACGTTTTTTTCATGCAGTTTTTACGGGGAGCTTTCATTGTAAATTTTACGAGAAAATTCTTAAAGTTATTGAAATTTCGAAAATTGCGCTTTGAAAATTTAATGAAACAATTTAATTACTCCATTACATGTTAAAAGTAACTGGAGTCCCTAAAAAATGAACGAATTGTTTACTGCCAAATTGAAATTAACGATCGCCAAGTCTAAATCGCATAAATGATTGGGCAAATTGGAAGCACGTGCCCTCTAGCGGGGCACTCATGTTTAACCAAACGCTAGTAAAGCACTGGTACTCTATAACAAATTTGTTCGCCAATATTCCGTTAACCATGGACTAGAGAGTGGCCACGTACGCACGAAACTTCGAGTTATTCCCTTGTGTCCAGTAGAAAAGCCCGAGAACTGGTCAGCCACAATGCATTACGGTTAGGCTTTGCCAAGCTGCGCCGTTTACCTTGTTGTTGCGCGCCTTAGCTGGGGATGGGGAAGATAGATGTATTTTATATTCATGGTCTATTAAATGCTGCAATCGTCCCCCAGCCTCCGCAAAAAGCGTCGGGCGGTCTTTCAATTAAAAATAGCCGAGTCAGCCAATGTAGAGCAATGAAAAATGGAAGGCGATCTGGGAGAGGGCTGGAAACTTTCGACTATCAAAAGACTTTGCTCAGCAGCAACAACGCGAATTGCACTTACGAGATAAAACGCTGCTTGCGCTGTTGACTACGTGTCGAATTGCATCATGATTTACGTTGAAAATAGATCGGGGGCGTTCGAAGAGACATGGCTGTATCCGGTGTTACTACTTTTTTGATTATTTTTGTTATAATTTATAACCGGAGACTTGTTTTATTCCACATCTTTATATATTTATAACTGAAAATGTTATAATTTTTAAATTTAATGAGGATCTTGTAAAACTTTTTACTGCACTGTAAAATGTATTACAATTTTTCTTTGTATGGTTTTTAATTACACCTGCATTATTTTTGCTATGGAAAAATATTTGACAGAGCATAGCAGGTTTTCTGTTTTGTTGTCAATCAATATCAGCAAGAGAAAGAAAATCGCATAATAAAAAATAATGCTCATTTTACAACTCAGAAAAGAAATTTCTGACTCGGCGAGCGCTAGATATTTGATTGGCAAACAATAAAATTCATGTTGCTCGTCTTATATCCCTTGCACCGTTACGACATTGATACCTGTACGTGATTTTGACACCTTTGCTGCTGCAAAGTCTGATTTCCGCCAGAATACGCGCACGAATGATTCTGCCGGAAGGCGGCAATCTAACTTTTATGATTCGACGAAATGCCGAGGCTAGACATGGAGCCCCTGGCCGCCATATGTCTCCAAAGGGCACCTCGACTGGTTCTCGGGTAAACCTTATCTAGTCGACGCTCCCAACTTTTTCTACCTTGCCAGCTGCGAGCGCTACCCGAATTTCTGCTAAATTTTTCTAAATTTTTGCAGCTCCTCCGGATTTTGAGTAACTTTTTTTTCTGGCTCTCATTTCCCTAGTTGCTCATTTAATAAAGGCAAATAAATGCTGCAGACAAGTTTTCTTTTCACACGACTCCGTAACAGTGACAGCGTCAAAAACAGAGACAGCTCCGGCTGATGTTGCGACTCTCTGTTGCATTTTATGCGACCCCCAAGAGCAGGATGAGTTACTTTGATAAACGCCAAGGGAACAATTCAGAAGGAAAATTAGAAAGACTGGAGAATTAATTTGCTCGAAAGTCTGTAATGGAGACGAGAGTAATACGCCTATTAGCTTTACTGTATTAAAAGTATACCAGAGATGTACGTGTCGCGAATTTTCGACTAATTACACGCTGTGCTACACTGCGAGTCGAAAGTTTACAAGAAAACAGAAATATAAAAAGAGTCTTGAAACAATATAGCTAATGAGAGCTAACTGAAATTTTAAATGCTCCAAACATTAAGCAGGAATTGCGAGAAGAGAGAGATTTATTTCGATTTACTTTTTCACTCGTTGTACTTGCACTTTTTATTCGCTTTGTAGCCAAAGCAAAAGTAAATCGATTTCCGCGTCATTGGGCTGTATCTGATACGGTATACGAAATTAAATGATCCAGCGATCCCCAATATATAGCGGAGAGCAATAAACGAAAACCATAGACCACGAGAATGACCCTGAAACGATGTTTACTCTAAATAAGACGATAGACGATAGCACTGCTTAATAAGTTAGGTGTTCATGCAGAAATTTATTTAGAAACTACTTTGTTTACATTTTTGAAAATGCAGCTTTATAAGAACAGAAACTATAGTTTTTTCCAACAATTTGATCTTTTTTACATCATGATTTCCATTAAAAATAATGTGCCATTCTTATATCATAGATATTTACTTTCTTTTTAAAAAGCGATATAAAAAAAGCTTTTAACGTCGCTCCTGTCACGATAGAAAATGATAATAGTACAACTATATAAAAGATTAATAAAAATATACTAGAATGTAATGAAAATTAAAAAAAAAATGTTTTCGATTTAATATATTCAATTAAATTGAACAAGAAACTATTTTCTACACTTTTACTGCGGTATTCTATATAGACTACACAAATCATTAAAATAGATTTGATTTTAAAATTCATTGAATGATACATCACGAAATAGACGAACACAATACTAATGAATCAAATTTGTATGCACCGGTGCATTCGTCGTTTCGTGTGCATAAAGTAAGCTGAATTACATGTGCATTACATCAGCGAGCAAACGACTAGGCGCTAAAGGATTAAAGTGTTTAGAAAATTCGGGGAAATGATGTGTTTCCTGCTCAATGGATTGGCTCTTGATGCGCGATAATTCAAACTGATCCAGATTTTGCGGCAAAGCGAGAGCGCGGGAATCGAATACGGGGATAGCGGCACGTAGCTCGTTATGCGATCCTGTTGATATTCAAAATGTCACCCCTAGCGCAGTACTGTGCACGCGGTCCACCGCGTGGAATCGAGATCGCACGATGCCGCGCGACCAATTACTCACTGATCTACCGAACTTCATTCATTCAACTTTGACGTACAGCTCGATGTGTGTGGCCGTTTATATTGTATTTAGGCTATGGGTATCGGAAAATTGAAGAATATTTAAAACAAAGGGATTGCTAATCCACTCTTTTCCGGAAACTGGTAATGAAAAAGTCCTCGTCTTTTCGAGATTCATAAGGATTTTTGTCGATATCCAGCGATGCGTTTATTGTATCGTATATAAACATAGAAGCATGAATGTTGTAACAAAGAAAGGAGCGTGTACAGAAATGGAAATTTTTCTGATATTTTTTACTCCATAAACTTATATGCAAACGTTGCGTAGTAAAACTTCATTGTACGAATACGAAAGTCTTTATTAGTGTCGTAATCCAGGCGGACGGGAAGCTTTTTAATTAAGCATAAAATTTTTTACGCAACCACGCCCGGTGTAAAATAAAGAAGTACGTTTTTACTCTTCACGGAAATCGGTCGGCTTGCCGCTGAAAACTTTGCATAAAACTCTATATCACTCCCAAAGGGCTAATCTAGCGATAACTCGTTGGCCATCCACTGCTGTTTGCTGCCCTATTTTTTTTTTGTTTATTTCTTTTTGTTTGCCGTATGGTTAATTATGCACTGCATAAGATAGATTTCATTCTTTATCTTTATGTTTATTTATATATTGTATTCAAATTTATTAGACTTATTAATGAAATTTATCTAAAAATTAGTGAAAATTTCAATCTCATGCAGTTGTAGACGTTACATTTTCGCAGAGTGCCACGTGTATATAATAGCCGATGTTATTGTCCTACCAGGGTTCTAAAAGCTTGAAGTCGTACAGTTAAACTCATATTTTTTTACGTTTCGCCCAAGTATTTGCTATAAGTCGATTTTTTACGGGAAATTCCAACAGGCTTCTTTTCAGTGTTTTCCTACTTAAAAAAAATCTTTTTTAATCTCACTTGTCTACATAAAAAATAAAAATACTTAACTCTTAGCTTACTATGTACTATTCAGATTTTTTTAAATCGCTTTTAAATAAAACTTTAATCGCCGCGCAAAAAATGTTATTTTTACTTTAAGAGTGAAATTTAATGAGAGCGCTGAAGCTTAACGATAAAGCGTAAAATTCTTTTTAAAATATCGACTGTACTTTCGTATCTTCTTCAACAGTTCAGTTCATTGGAAAAGTCCGATTATTGCCAATTTTCTCAACGATTATTCACGTAACTTCAATTAGCAATAAAAAGTATCTTCCTCGACAATTTCCAGTAGCACTGGGAGAATCTATTTCTTTCTTTTTTTTAACTAGGGGATCCTATCACTTTTTAACATCTTTCAAGTTGTTTAGCTTACAATATAATTACAGAGTTCCATGTTTAATAACGAAAAATACGCTGTAAATACGCTCTTTAGGTTTGTTTTCACTTTATTAAGGATAATTTCGGATTAAGAATATACAAACACCATTTCGTAAATGGAAAATACTAATTTCCATTTCATTTTTAAATAATGCGGAAAAATGGACACTGCATCTACTACGATGAATATTGTTTTTTTTAAATGTTGTTGTTTAGAAAATATCGTGCGTGTGAACGAACGTGATAGATGTACAACGACAGAACTTTATGAATTTTCGTTTGTCGAAACGAAAGTTGCAATGGTGTTACGCAGTGAACTTATCATCTTCTCTTTCGCTACAAGTCACAATAAGTTTATACGCATACATCATTTCTACTCTTCTTATATCTTACTCTATTTTTACCTCAAGTTGTCACACGGTGTTGATAAATTGCTCAGCTAAATCTGTAATGCCTGCCAATGACAAATGCTTATTGAGTTGTACTGCTGATGATTTATTTGTTATAAGCGTTTATTCTTATCTATCTAGCTCAGTGGAAGATCACAGGATTAGAAAAATATAATTAATTTTAGTAGATTTCCCTGCAGCTTAAGTGAACTGTCTGCTGTGCTCGGTATCTTGCTGGGTTCCAATTCTATTGCGGAAGGGGAATTAGGATATATGAGCTCGATGCACCGAAGCACTAATCGCTGAACGTGCACGCGCTTAGATTCGGTAGAACGCGCTTTTGTTAGTGATCTCTATTAAAAAAAATTATACTCTTTGTGCAGCATTAATTTTTTTATTATAACAAAATTAACAGAAGCTCTAAGATTTGGCACGGTGCCGCATAAATTGCTGGACCTGAGCTGAATCGACCAAGATGAAGAGAGCTCCGTATATTACGGTGCGTTTCCGTGCTCTCCACAAGATGAATCGGTTGCTTACAATTCCAGCCACAGTGTCAGGCTCGTTAAGCGAGAGTACTGCTGTTGGTGAAGTGAGATTTATTTTTTAATAGAAACATTTAAACTTTATGTTTCCATTTAGCTGTAGCGCGAATTAGCTTTCATTCGGAGATGTGGGGTTGATGTATTACTTTTGTACGCACTATACTGATCCATCTTACTTTAATAATTGCAAATTCAGACACTCGCCACTTTGCGCTCGGCTTAGAATTAGAAATTTATAATTTATATTTGATCACGTCACTTATTATTCTACCATTATAGTATGAATTTTTATACCATTATTTGTTCCATCTGACGTGATGTCACATAAAGTTAAACATACAAGCTTTATTTGTTCTCTCAACTTTTTTAATAAGTTTACCATACAAAATGGGAGGAGTGATTAAGGATTACATTTTCCTGATGCCTTCGACATTTGAATACTAATGATAAAAAGTTTCGCACTGATGAAACTTTTACTAAAGACTACAAAATGAAAGCTTTACATTCATTTATTTTGCACGGTATCATTGCAAGCATCAGTATTAGCAGAGATGAGAGGTATGCAAGGCATACATATGGCTAATCTATGTAACGGAAACTTGGTCGAGTAGGTTTAATGTACTAATGCATTCAAGATTGCCCATGCAGCTCGTCGAGTTTCATGGAGTGGTCATTTTCCTTCTACGAGTGGTACAGTTCTCTGAACTTGAATTTCATTTAAAAAATCAACATGTATGTAAAATTCACATTGTCAACTGACATTTCTCTTTCACATTACCATTTCATTAGCAACAACTACTAATGCAAATTATTTTTTCCAATGATTTTTTTCCTCCGCAGTAGCTACTATACAATAATGAAAAGAAATTGAAGTGTAAAGGTAGTGGTCGATACATGCAGATTCGTTGTTAGAAAGTAAATAATCTAATAACTATAACTAGAAGCACGGGGATTCGCTTCGATATTTAATCTGGCCTAGCTGGCTTGATGCGCCTTATCAATTAGTCCACGCCAACGTCTGATACACCATCAAAGAGAATAATTTCAGGCATTAAGGCAATTCTATTATTCTGGTTGCATGAATGCGGTTGCTTTTGAATCGTTTTAAATTGCATTCACTAAAAGCCTCTTGATAAATAATTTGTATTAAAATCTGTCATTTTTTTTTATTTTGTAAGTTTACTAAAGAGCATAATTACATTTCCCATTTTCAACAAGAGGAACCGCTTATAAACACTGGAAATTAAGCTTTGTCGTTTTAATAATTAGATAACATATCACTAATATTTCATTTTTAGTTTTTTAATTAACATCATTTTTTTATAATTTTTGAAGCATCAATATAAACAATGTATACAAAAAACAATGACAAACCGGATATGTCGATATATTTCGAACACTCGTGAATATGATTCCGATAGTTTTTATTTAGGTACCGCAGCATACTCCGTCTGAAGCGATTTGGCGGAGCTCCAAACGCTTGATAGCAAATTCTACGCATCCAGAGTTATTCGGTATAAAGCATCTTCAACTATCGATGCACTCATGCTTTCCAGCATTGAGCTCCTTTAATGGCTCCGTTCCAGCATGTTGTGCTTTCATCTGTTTCGCGCCTCTAATGTAATCAATAATTTATTAAATCATAAAATATATGGGAATTTTGAAAAATTTTCTAAATTTTTAAATGTTGGATGAAAAATAGCGTGAGGAAGACTTGTATAGAAATACTTGTATCATTGATATATGGCAGAAGTACATGCGTACAAAATATTGCATAATATAGTGCTCTGTGCTTTATGAACTCGTGACCTGCAAGTTTCCAATATTTTTCTCATAAAGTCACTAAGATTGTTTAAGTAGTATATTGAAAGAGTTTAAGCAAATTATAATTTTTAAGATCTTAACAAAATTTTCTATCTTATTAAAATTTTAATTTTGAAGATTAAAATTTAACGTTTAAAGTATATATAATTTATACATAAAAAATTCGTATATTGCAAGCACAATACTTGTTTACTATTGTAATATTACATAACTATTTTTTTTATCCCCGCTTATAAATGGAATACTTTTTATTTTCTATCGGAGATCCCAGAAATAAGTGTTTGTTGTATGCATATAGATTCTAAGATCGTTCGATATTATTAGCAGCGAAAAAAGCAGTAATTTAAGCTATTGCAAAATAAGAATATTAAATTTTTCCAATACACTAAAATGAGGAAAATAGAAATTTGCATAAAAAAGGAGGGATATTAAAGGATTAAGCTAAGGGGATTTTCTGTTACAGCCATGGTCTTGCGAAGTTGAAGCTGATGATACGACTACAGTGGAAGGCGGCCTTGATGGCCCTCTGGGCCGTCACTGTGCTCGGGCTCGGTCAAGAACTGACGAGCAGCACCTTTGTGGCGTTCAACAATGTCGCAGCCTCCGTCAGCCCCGTAACGTTTTCGGTTGCATCGTCGCGCTCAAAGGCTGAAATTGAGGCCGAATTGCCGGTGATACGGATGGGCGAGTCGTCGCCAGGGCTGTCGGAACTTCCTACGACGGCCGCGAGTGTCACGACAATTCTGGCGTCGCAGTACACCGACTCCGCAGAATCGAGCGGCCGCGATTCGGCGGGGCTCATAAACGCGCCGGATTTCACGTCGGCACAACATCGCCAGGGTACCACGCTTACATCCGACGATCGGCCGCTGAAAAGTCCGTTGATAACTGTCCCGACAGCGACACTTCGCTCAGAGGCGTCGGGGCCGGAAGAGCTCGCCCCGGTCGGCGCTAGCGAATTAAGCAGAGCGGCAAGGCGGCGGGTCGAGCTGAAGCCGCCGGAGCATTTCGCGAGTTACGGGAGCGTTAAAAATGTCGGCACTCTCCGAATGATATCCACGGAGAGGAATGTGGGACAAATGGCAGAGGCGTCGACAACGAAGGCCGGAGGATCCAGCGGAGCGGAAGGGGACAAAGCGCTGCCTCCGGAATCTCCCCTAATTATAAGGACGCCGAGCACCGGCACGCCGCTGCAGAGAGGAGCGGACAACCCCCTCACGGTTGCTCAGGACCATGACGATTGCATCGCGAATTGCAGTGCGCCGGGCGACTTTTCGGGAGACAAAGCCAATCGAGCTGCGAGCGAGTCGCTTTTCAAAGCCGCGAGAAAAGAGCAACCTCAGGCGAAGCGCGGGCGAAGATTGTCTTTTAATGTTACGAAGGAGCAGGAGGAAGGATCGGGGGAGCCGCCGCCGACGGTCAGTCCGGTCGTTGGCGTGTCGCCGGAATCGCAGGAGCCGATCTACGGAATTACGGATATCGACTACCCGAGCTCGTCCCATCTCACCGAGCCGACGGTATCGATTCGCCATCAGCAGCAACAGCAGCTACGTCACACCGACGGCGAGAATTCGACGAAACTTATCGCTCCGGTGGATCAGTGGCCGGTTAAGCACAGCGCCGTAGTTGAAGGTGATCTTGTACTTGGCGGCCTGATGATGGTGCACGAGCGTGAGGATAGCGTCACCTGTGGACCCGTCATGCCCCAGGGGGGTATCCAAGCTCTAGAGGCCATGCTCTATACCCTAGATCGGCTGAATGAGCGTGAAATCGTGCCCGGAGTTAAAGTCGGCGCGCACATACTGGATGACTGCGACAAGGACACCTACGGTCTGGAGATGGCTGTCGACTTCATCAAGGGTGAGTTTACGTTCTTTCATTCACTGTTACTGTTTAGTTTAGTAAGATGTTTTCTCTACATTTTTCATACAACTAATTCGAGCTCAATCCTTCATTATTAGACTGAAACTATCTTGTAGTAAAATTTGCAAATAAATAATTTATAAGAGTTTTCACTGAAAATGCCAGAATATCTAAAATTTAATTTGACGAAACATTGTTCTCGACTAAAATTTATGCATTTTAACAATGCATTAATTACCATGTCGAACGAGAATATTGTATAGGAATTTAGTCAGTTTACATCGATCAATTGAATTTTCTATGCACTTTATAACAATGGAATTGAAAATAATTGAATTTTAAAAGCTGCATATTAAATTGTATAAATTATTTGTTTGCCGAAATGAATTGACAGAGAATGCGATGCAGGAAATAAACTGTCGTTTATATTTTGCTTAATAATTGTTCCCATTAGACTTGTTTGAAATCAAATTTAGTGAGCGATGGCATTTTAAGGTCGGGTATTTACTTTGACGAGAATATTGCATCAATAAATATTTGCATCGATTCATAATAATAATTTACCGCGCTCCCCTTTTAAAATTGCGCGTATACGCGCGCAATAAGTACACTCCGTCATCGAGCTCTCTGATCCATCAGCTTAATTCTTTTCCACCGATCTATAATAAAAAGTTATGATGCTGTATTTTATGATATACAGTAATTACCATGAATACATCTTTGCTTCCGGAAGACGACGTCTCTACAGTGAGTAGTAAAATTTATTGGTTTACGTGAGATTATTATAAAGTACGAGCAATATATTGGCGTGATTATAAAACTTCTGACAAGCTTCCACTTGGTGAAAAAAGTACAAACATCAAACTCGTATGTCGGGAAGCGAGAAAATATTATAAGTTTCCGCGCTCCTTATAAAGCGAGAATCTCGTTTTGAAATGGTAACTGTTACTTTTATAGAGGCATTCCGAATAAAAGTCTTCATTTCATCTGTAGGATTTCTTTGAAGTATTCCAGCACATGCGTTCCTTTTGGTATTTTCTCCAGGCATAAAATTCAAGGTAGAGATTTTACTCTTATTTTTTGCCCGCCAGCCGTCGCTACTACCGTCAATAAGCAAAAATTGACTGTTGAAAGTCCGGGCTACTTTGAGAAGCAAATCGATGAGATCGATTGATTAGCCGAGGCAAATTGACGCTTTGCCCCCACACGGGCTCGTTTTAATCGAATTTAAAGCGAAAATCGATGGTACAATACCGATGCTAATGGACAAATCACTGACTCGAATGAAAGAAAGGAAAAAAAGAGTCGCGCCCAGATCTTGCTCGGGGTCGTCGGGAAAGAAGAAAGAGACGACTCGGGATCGCAGATGTTATCGTCGCGAGAAAGTACCGTGAGCCGGAAGCGTGCCAATGTCGTTCCAACGTCCCTCTGACGATTTAGCTTTTCTTTCAGACTCTGGTGATCTTCGGATAGGGCGGGAGGCGGGCGTATGTGTCGTGTGCAAATGTAACGCATGTCCGGGGTATCGCGGCGACGGTAATAATTCACGACTGGCCGCGAACAAGCTCTCGCGTCGGCGCTGGCGGTATCGTGCATTATTAAGATCTGGGCTTTGCCAGATTACGTCTCCTCGGAGATTTTGCTAAGCCGGCTCTGGGCTCTTCTTCTTAATTTCAGTGCCGCGTTGCAGACGCCGCCTGCACGACAGCGGCTCGTCTGCTGCGCGCGTCACACCGCAAGCGTCAGCTTTATGCAAACTAAGCTTTTGCCTTAATAATTACGATTTATGCGACTACGCGCTTACAATTTTTTTCCTTTTTCTTATTTCTTACGGCAGCTCTTGATTTTACTTTTACCTTCATTCTGTCTTTCGCTTTCTCTGACTTAGCACTACACTTTGCACTTGTTGCATAAATTGCAGTATCAGCATTGTATTCAGCGTTATGGAGTCAAAGCTATTTTAAATGTTGCATTTGTTGTTCTTGATAAAAATCTTTTAGTCACGTAAATTAAGCTTTCTTTTAAATATAAATTAATTAAATTCTGCGTATCTTTTCTTTTATTGCTGTTTATTATTCTGAGTTG
Organism: Sycophila texana; assembly: GCA_035582955.1. Taxonomy (NCBI): domain Eukaryota; kingdom Metazoa; phylum Arthropoda; class Insecta; order Hymenoptera; family Eurytomidae; genus Sycophila; species Sycophila texana. The sequence goes on along the minus strand of JAWWEN010000020.1, from coordinate 11,516,854 downwards.
TAAAAAAAGATTTAATTTTTTAAAGAAGCATAAAAGAGGAGTTCTAGTTTTTAATTAACTCGAAAATAAAAGGAAATTTGTTACACTGCAGTATAATTGCTATTTAATTACTTGACTCATTTTGAGCAAACAGAAAAAAGCAATCCAAAGCTATTTTCAAGTTTCGTTCACTTTCGTTCATTTCTATTTCTGCTTTAACTTCCTTAAGTTATTTTAGCCATTTTAACTCCGTTCATTGTATTTATTTAGTTTCTTGCAAGAAAAAAGAAACAAAAGAACAACTGATCTTTGATTCCCATCGGATTTGTTAGACTCCTTCTGAGGGAAAAAGTTTCGGAAAAAGCCCAGGGTGATAGAAATTTAGGATTGCTGGTATCTCCGATACAAAAGAACAAAAACGAGATGTAAAAAAGGGTAACACGAGGACTTGGTTAGCCTGGGGATACGTGCAAAAGGCAACTCGTTATGAATGCAGGTCCCTAATTCCAGCCATGGATTTAATAATGCAGTGACCTTCTCTGCAGTTCCTTTTGCTCCGAGCGTATCCGGGCACGCATTAACGTATTCACAAAAGAAGGAGAAAAATCGGATGCTTGTGCGAGCTGTACTTAAAATTCTTATACGCATGCGCTGAATAAACAGCTTATCCGAAGGAGGGGAGGGGATGAGGAAGGCAAACTACTTAATGCAGCTCGACAACGCGATGGCGTTAAAACAGTCACGACGCCCCCTTCTCCACCCCTCTCAGACTCTTTCGACGCTCGTGCCGTCGCGCTATTATTGTTTGCCTCTCCACCTTTGCAACCTTCGCGGCGTCCTTAATTCCTCTTTTGATCCGGCGGCTTAATGTTCCGGGCGTCGACTCGCTTTCTATCTCCCTCAGTCTCGTAGGGGGCGGTAGAAGGGCCGACTTTTCCATATCTTTTTTTTTCATCCAGTCCATTAGCCGAAGTGAGCGCGAATGCTTGCCTCTCGGAATCCCCTAAATCAGTTCGGCGAACGCGCCAGGACTTTGAAGCAAGCCACGCGTGTCCCGTTTGTCTCTTGAAAATTAGACCAGCCCGACGTCTCTTGCGTACACGGCGAACTCAGCGCAAGAGAGGGAGGCAGTTGCTTGACGTCCGAACACTTTCCGATCGAAGTGCTTGAAAGTTTAACACAACACCCCCGTAACTTCCATCTTCGTTGTACACTGTGGACAGCAGCGGACGAGATTGTTCGCGGACAAGATGAGCGGAGACGAATGGAAAAAGACACGGGCGAGGGCAACTCTAGGCTCTTATGCCGTGCAAAGCAGTTGACGCTGCAGAAACTCAGCCTAGTTTGTTGATCTACGCTAACGCGAGCTTTTTCTTATGTAAATACTGACGCTCGCGTGGCCGACTTTTTCCTCCTTTCAAATTTAGAAACATCATTTTTTTTCGAGTCCTCTCTCTAGCACCTCTTTTACTTTGCTCACTTTTCACTTCGCAAGCTCTTTTAATTTTGTGAGCTCATAAAAGAATGAACAGTTGACCCGACAGCTTAAACGTTAACTAACACTTATTAAAATAGTAGGAAAAAAGTATTCCTTTCTCTATCTCTCTTAGTTTCTTGAAGAAGAAAGTTTCGGAAAAAGAGTTTAAATTTGGTGATTAGTTTTTATTAAAAATAAAAATCTGTAACTTTAGCGGTACATTACTTCAAGGAACCGGAGTTAGATCGAAAAGTTCGCAGGTTTACGGAAGAAATAAACAAATCGAATTTAAATAGATTAGTTAAGGTTTCGATGTTATATATGTTTTCGAATCGCAGAAGAAAACGAGAATCGAGATCGAAAGCTGCACCGCGGGAATTCGGGAAAGTTTTAAAGTCGACTTCAACTGTAATTCATGGTATAAAGTTAAAATACAACTACGCGCCAGCCCCTGCCCTGCGCCCTTTCAAAAGCCCAGCCAAGCTTTTGACTTCATTAAATTCCAGAACCGAAGCATAGTGTTTCCGGCGTCGGGATCGCCGGTCTCTTTGCTCATCCCTAATTGTCCCGAGCTCGAATAGGAAACGGTATAGGGAACTTCTATACACAATAAGCGCACATAGCTGGGGCGAGGCAAGGCATTCGGAGCTTGCGAAAGTCCGGACCACACCTAGGAGAATTCCGGTTTCGTTCCTCCCCGACCTTACCCGCCTCGTTTTTCCCCAGCCGTCTCCGCCTCGTAGCCTGGCAAATGCTCAAGAATGATCCTTCAATCGCGCTAGCATTCCAGCCGCGAATTTCTCGAAAGTTCATCTCCGGCGGCACGCATATCGCGAGGCGCTAGAAGAACCGCCTTGTATGTACGTGCACGTGCTACGCGCGTAACGCTTGTTCCTTTTTTCATAAAAGAAAACTGAGAAGGAAGCGGTCGACGCTAATAACTGACCAGGTATAGAGATTCTCGTATTCCCGCTGCGCTCGCTTGCCTCCGGTTCAGTCTCTCCAGTTCTCCCCCCCCCCCCCCCCATCACTTTTCACAGGCGGTTTTCGGTATCCCGCAGTAAGATGAACCTGCCACGACGTCTCAGCCTGGGGGTGGGCCATGCGTGAGTAGAAAAGAAAAATCAGGAGAAAAAAATTTGACAGTAAATCATTAGGGCGATATTTACCTAGCATCGCGGACTCCGCAACGTGCGTGCGCAGCTTTTCTAGACGAGCGCCTTGCTTCCCTTTTACTCTGCGAGTTTCTTCGAGATCTCGCTCCCGCGAGGAAGAGAGTAGCACTCACTGCTCTCTTCCTTCATGTCAGTTTCGACGCCCGGCTTAAAGTTCAGTTAATTTCGCTCCTTCCTGTCTGCCGCGGGCGGGGCGCGAGCGCGCGTGAACGCCCGAGCTTGATACGCTGCGCCTCGAGAAAGATGAATTTACATAATTGTATTCTGGAAGGCGCGTAACGCGAACGACAACTACGCGAGAATTAAGAAAAAAAGGGGGCGGCTTGGAGGGGGAGACGGTGGGCGTGGAGGCAAATGTTGCTACAAGCTTTCTGCATTATCCCGCCGAGAATCCGATGCGAGCGACGCGCTTTTTTTTCCGGAGCACCAAATTCAGTTGCTCTCGCACAGCTTGAAGAATAAAGAACGAGCTGTTTGAGCGGATTTTTCGCCAGATTCGTATACCGGGCGATGCTGAAAATTTAAACTCTGATTTTTTTCCTTCTCCGCCCTTAAAATCCACTCAGCGCGAAAAGTAGAGCGTTGCTTTGTGCTCCCACCGTATACCATTTGAGGTCAAAGGGATCAAACATAGAATACGCATTAGAGTGTATTTCGGACTTTTATTTTCTAAACATTGAATTCTCGAAGAGTACTAATGCGGAGGGGAGCACATGGACCAAATTGATTTAAATGGAAAAATTTTGCGACCGCCGGAGCGAGGCATAATGAACGATGAGTAATGCAGTTAGCGCTGAGAGTAATGAATGAAGCGCACCTCGTTAAGTAAATCGCATGAAGCACTTTTATGTGGGCAGGCAACCGTAAAGACGCGGGGGGCTCGTGCTTCTTGAGCAGAAATAGAAAATTACGCACTATATCCTCTTTATCCTCTGGAATTTAAAGGCAGAAAATTGTTTTCTAATTCTATTATCCGACGAAATTACAGCGGACTGTACTTTTAATTGACAGCGTGCCTGCCTGCCAGAACTTAAAATTCAACTATTTCGAATGCACAGCAAAATTTCATGCATTTAGAAATTCAGTTCAAGTAGTTTCCGAAATTTGTCCGTCGGGATATTTATTATGTTTTTTTCGGTGGTGGTCTATTTGCGACAAAATTTATTCGTTTATCTTATTCAAACAAATGATTTAAATGTGAGTAGAATGTAAAATGGATTAATTATGTTAAAAGGACGAAATTTATTGATAAAATTAAATTACAATATGAACTCTGCACGGCCGAAACTCGATAATTTAAATTCCTTGAGTTTTTAAGAATAAATAAATACATGAGATAATTAATTTTATCTACATAAACTTCTCGTATATTCATTGCTAATGCAGAAGTACGCTAAATTTGAGAAAATTATTTACTCTGCGTATAAAGTCGACTTGTATAAAGTTCTTTGTACAAATAAATTAAATATTCAGTTCGTCCGTAAATAGAAATAACGCAACATTTTATGAAAATGTTATTGCAATTTTACTGTCAAAATAACTATGAAAAGTTAAAATGCAACGCATTTTTAACGAGAGTAATTAGTATTGCTAATATTGCAAGACATTGCGCTGAAATTGTCATATAATTTTAATTGCAGTAGAAACGATCCGTGTACAGTCAGACACTCGAAGAAGATATTTTAAATACATTTTTTTTTACTTTTATTCATTCTTTATATGAGCTAATATTGCACTCTTTTAATAAGAGCAATTAGTATTGCTAATATTGCAAGACATTGTGCTGAAATTCTCATTTAATTTTAAGAGCAGTAGAAATGGTCCGTGAATAGTCAGGCACTCGAAGATATTTTAAATAGTTATTTTCCTTTTATTTATGTATTTTGTTCATTTTCTTTTCTCTCTTTACAGTTTACTGGGCATTAAACTGATATTAAAGCCTCTTCCTTATATGCTTTACAACCCAACAATAAAAAACACGTATTCGCAACTTTCCTGCGAAACCTTTAACTTCGCTGACCTCCAGTACATCAGAGTGAATTATATTTTCACGGAAGCGAGTGGAAAAAATCGTTAAATAAAAATCTATGTCTCACGTCGTCTAAAATAAGGACCGAGTTTCCAAAATTTATGGGCAATTTGCAATAACTAAATAAATGGATTTTAAAGCGATTTTATTTTTTCAAAGATTATGCTTAACGCTGCATGCGAAACCGTCGATGGAGCGCCTATTTTAACTGTGTGAAGCAGATGCCATTTAGCACCCCTAACGCAATTTAAGTAGATGCCATTACTGTTTACTTCCGGCTACGCAATTAGTGGTACATTGAACCCATTAATTCGTGCAAAAAAGCTCGCTATTGCGGCGAAATATATATTCCTTTTTCGGCCTCTTTGCCCTTTTATATTTGATAAAGTACACCTATTATCTCTTTATTTGTTTTGCCTTGTTTTTCCGATGGTTAGTCCGCGCCCACATTCTTTTGCTCGCGTTTTCATTACAAAAAATTAGATGCTTTGACAATTTATGAATCTCGAAGAGTAAAGCATAAAAATTGGAAAACTTTTTCCCAATACTATCCAGTGCCGAACAATGGTTTTTGAGTCTATTAGATTTTACTGTTAACTTTATTTTACAGTACGTTTTTTTGGAGCGTAATATAGGACGACAAGGGAAGCTGCACACGTTTTTAAAATTTTTTGATATTTCGTCGAGACTTCATGCGACACACTTCTGTAACGAAAGAATTCATGCTCGCCGTTGCTGTTTCTAGAATTTATAAAGTAAAGTAAAATTTACTTGTTTAAAAGTTCACGCGTTTCTTTACAATGCTGATAGTTATCAAAGTGTAAATTTTTTTTATTTTCCTCCCACAAAGTTTGTCGCTTATTTGCTTAGTGGGAGTGGCTGAAATTTCACCGCGTGTAGGTTTAACGAAAGTAAAACGTACATACAGCTAATATTCCACTAAAGTAAAGACATTGAAATTGTCGCTTCTTTAATTTTAATAACCGATATTTATGCAACAAACGTGACCGTATAAGTTCACCATTAATTTTTCATTTGAATCCAATTAAATTTTAAATTTAATCAATATACGAGGTTTATTTACATACGTATAAAGAACGCATAAAATATTCAGGAGGAAAAAAGCCGACAAACAATATGCAAAAAGTTTTTCCGCAAGAAAATACTTTAATCGAAATGTATGAAACGCTTTAACGCCACCGCCTGCTAAAATACGTCTAAGTTGGCGCCAGTGCACTTAAAAATATTCGAGCCTAGCGTCGAAAAACTGGCGATGTCTGCGCTGTCATCGAGCGGTCCCGGGGAAGAGAGCTCCCCTCCGAGGCAAGATTTTGCAGGGCAGTAAATTTTACAGGAATGGTGTTCTGTGTCCGACATAAAGTTCGCGCTCGAAAGGGATGCGGGGACGAGTCTTCGCGGCGCGTCATGTGGCGTCTCGGGCTTACACAGCGCGTCGGTGGAGCATCATCGCCGCTAGCTTTCTGCGCGCGCGTGTGTTACAAGCAAGAAAACTCGACGACCTTTATTACCTAAGAGCCGGCGGCGCAGACCCGTTATGCCGCGGTAACGACGTCCCGCGAATTTGCCTCTCACGCTCGAGATAGCATCGCGCCCCGTTTATACCACCCCCGTCGCCCCGGCTGGGTCCATCGACACAGAAGAGCGCCGCGATCAATGCGCGCCGTGGGTGAGTGCGATCAGCCGATCGCTGCCTCGTTTCATTGAAAAATTTACGCTGCTGTGTACAGAACTCGCAGGCTCCTGGCGCGAAAAGAAACTCCTTAACATCCGCTTAGCTTGGCTCGGTTATTGCCGCCATTTATATCCGACGATACGGCCACTTTTTCTTAGCACGAGATTTCCTCGCTTTATTCGAGGGTGTATCCCGCGCAGTGCATTATTGGTCGCCGGCGCGCGGTCATTCACAAACTGCGCAGTCGAGAACTTCATAAACTTCGTAATTTGTACTGAAAGATATAAGAAGTCCGGCTAAGTTCTCGATATAAACTCGATTATATACACTCGCTACTGGTGCTATCAAGTTTTAAGGAACTGCGGTATATAGCATTCGGGTATGCATCGTAATTTTTCTTGCCCCCCCACCCCCCCGCTGCTCGTGCCCCCTCGAGTTCGAAGTTACGAAGGCGCTGATTAAAGTCGAACTTGGCGCGTTCATTAAATAAACATTTATGCGGCAGTTCGTAGGTGGAGTTAGAGGGAGAACAAGTGAGCTCATTACGCGGAGGCGCTCGGATTTTACAGCGAGTAAAATAAAGCCTGGGCGTCTGAAGCTCACTCGAGCAATGGACGTACGCTGCACTAGCACGTCGCGTGCACACTTCAAAACTGCAGACCATTCTTGGAGCACACCTCCTAAAAACTGCGTGGGCAAACGTATGTGCTTTTCCTTGGGGAGGCGGTGGGCGCGCTCGAATTCGAAATTCCACGAGCAGTTGAGCGCTGTTGCTTGAGCGTTGACTCTGGTCGGGCTGGTGGAACGGCCCTGAAAGAGACCGTAGCGGGGTTTGAGAAGTCGAACAAAGGGCGTCGAGGCCGCGCTCGATTCGACCGAGCTGAACTTCAAAGCCGTCAGCTGCCGGACGCTTTATATGAAATGGGAACCGAACGCGGGCTTTTTCGACAACTCCTCGCTCACTTGGAGGACAAGCGCGGGACGAGTCGACCGACGCGAGTATTAATCACGCGGCTTGATCAAAAGATCGCCTGGCAAGGCACGAATTCGAAGCGATCGATTCAACTGTTAAATCGCGGATTTTATTAGTTGCTGTAATGGCGCGATTCGTTAGTTTTACGGAGGATTTACGATCTTGTACTTATTAAACTTTATGACGAGAAAATCAAATGGGCAATGCTTTCGGGACGTTCAAGTTCAAGCTTTCTGCTGTGAGATTCGCGGAAATTCCAAGTAGCGCCGGAACGGACTGCCGGGCACCTGTCAGCAGTTTAAACGTTATTTTAAAGTATTAAAAAGTGAAAATTTGAATTTTGAGCAACTCAATCCCCGCTCAAACTTTAAAATATGCTAAAATGCAATTTTTAGTCATTTGAATTTTGACGTGGCTCGACATACAAAAAATATTTTCAATCTGTTAACTTTCTCTCGAGGTGAGTTTCGTAAGATTTAGTTATTATTTTGTCAACTATAAACTACATTGTTATTTTTAGATAATTCAATATTAATTGTGTATTATAAATTTGCTCTGCAATTATTCGCACTATATACAAACATCGATATACTGTTATCATTCTAATAGGTGCTTGTATTTCAATTTTAGAATTTAAAGTTAGTAAATTTACTTGCTTCTGTAGATATGCAGTCTAATGTAATTAATTTCGAGGAAAAGTTAATTGAGACTACTGTTAGAGAATAACGCGATGTGGATTACACGTAGTGCATGGCTGACCCTAACAGTAAACTTCTACGTCGTGTCAAGATATACAGTTTGTACCTCCATTTACTACTGTTTAGAATTGGGAAAATTACTCATATTATCCTAGTTCTCTTTACAAATATTAGTACACAACGAAATAAATTTTCAATTGGTTTTTAAATTCACTTTTGGTTTTGAACACCCTTTGTAGTTGTCTCAGCCAGAAGCAAAATAATATATCAGTAGCTTCAATAAATTCAAATATTTCACAAAAGACAGTTTTTTAAATTAACCTCTCTTTGTAAAGTGACTAATGTGTACTGTAAATATCCACTGCGTAGCGGGTTAATGCTGGAATAATTTATGCTGCGCTAAACGATGAAATTGGAAATGTTACTGATATTACATTTACTAGATTAATCAGAACCAGCTCATTAAACGATCCTCCCTACTTATTAAATTCATCGCAGCCGAGCGCATATGCAATTAGCTCCAGATGATTATGATATTTGAACGGCTCGAAAACAGAAGCCGAGCGAGTTCGATTAAATTGTGCTTTATTACCTATAAAGTTGGCGTTATTAAAAAAGTAACGGACGTCCAAGGGGAGTTTTAATAAATCCTCGAGCGGCGCTTTCGGACTCCTCGCAGGTCCTCGTCCAGTTGCCGGCGCAGGCGAGCGGAAAGAGAAACGCTTTTGACATACTTTTCCTTTAACTCTGCAGCACCCTATCCACCCTTCTCCTCAGGCTCGTATCTCATTTGAGAACTTATAACTCAACCGTTTACGATGGCAGAGTAGTTCGATCAGTTCATCCATCTTCTAAGGCGTACGCAGACATACGCACGAGAGAATTAAGCTATTAACCTCCTTATTATTCGAATTCTTAATCCCAATTTGGCTTTAGGGAAGAACTACGCAAGTTTGTTTTACGTGCCGTTCGAATAGTGCTAGAGGGGGAGATCAGCCGTGGAAGAGAAAAAAAAGAAAAAACTCATTTCGTTAAGTAACAGAAGTCCGACTGGCCGTTCAAAGTGTTATATCCATTGAGCTTAAAAGCTGTCGTGAGAACTGGCAATACAAGGTAAAAGCTTCGAAGGTGGATCGGAACCAAATGTTGATCAATCACCTGCTTTCTCAAATAAAGTGTTATCCCAAAGAACTCCATTCGTCTTTTATCCGTCTTTGCGAATTAGTTCCACACCTACGACGATACTCTTGGAGCCGCGATGCTCACAAAGCTATCTAAAACCATTTGATTCAGAATTCTTTTTAGAGACTTTTCTAAAGCTAACGGAAGCTTAAATTTTAATCAAGCATTAAGACTTCGTTCAATTATTTAGCCTCGCACAAAAAATATGCATGAAAGGATTTATTCAAGATGGAAGTAAAAAAAAAATGTTGAGCTCCCCTTTCAAATGGAATTTTCAGTTTTTAAATGTTTCAAATATTCGAATGTTTTTATACAAGTTATCTAACTTTCGTTACTTATCATAGAATTCTTGTTTATGTTTTATTGTAAAATTTAAACTGAACTTACTTTCGGTCCAGTTTTTTCCAATCTACGTTACACAAATATTACTTACAAACTTACAGCTCGGAAAGTACATCCTTTGCAACGATAGCTACAACTGTATGTATAAAGCTTGGATAAACTCGTTCCAAAGAAAACTTATGATCTAGCGGGATAAATTACAGAGAAGTTTTTATTAAAGTATTGCTTTTATTTTCTCATTTTCTGATTTTCTCATTTCTTAAATAAATAATAAATAAATTCATGACAATAAAAAACACACAAATGTAATGTTAAACAACAGAGAATAAAATCACGAAGCTCACTTACCTTTTTCCGTAGTTTCTAAGTTATCACGCAGAACGAAATTTGCTCTTTACTGGAAAATGAGAATACTTTTTATCACTTTACCCTAAATTAAAAGTTAAATATTGAGTAAACTCTTCAATTACCAGTTCAATTTGCTTGAACAAATTCTGCGTAAAGGATGTTTTTCATCAAGTGTTTGATAGATATACACTCGGCTCGAGTTGGTTCTCGAAGGACAATTTAAAAATTTGTAACGTCGCATGAAAATTTTTAAATTGTTCTTCGAGAATCAACTCGAGCCGAGTGTACATAATTAAAATACGCGAATTTAATAGTAAGGACACGATATGAACTAACTTCTCATTCAAAAGGATTAAAGCCCAAATATTCACGTAATAGCGATATTATTTTCACCATCGTATTCTTTATCCGTCCAGCAGGCCAGGGATTTGTTTTATCGCCTAGAGTGGCTTGGAAAAAGAAGTGAAAGGAAAAAGCGGGTAAGAAAAGGCGAGAGGGAGCCAAGTAGAGACATATGAAAAAGCACAGTTGTCGGTGGCGGCGATTTCGGTGAGGGACTTACCATGCGCTTTTTATTCATGAGAGGCCGCGCAAGCTTCACAATGAGTAATAGGCGAGCGCGACCGAGGGCTCGGCGGGTGTTGCCAGTCTGGCTTTGAAAGCACTGCAAGCTCGGCTTGGTCGGTCTGGCACCAACGGTCGGTAAAATCGGCCGCTCGCTAACGGCACGTCGATAATGCGCCCAACTGCGAGAAAAAGTACGCGGAGCCCGTTGCCGTCGGAAAAAAATTGATTGATTTCCCTTCAACTGCAAAGAGCGATGTGTTCGGTTGGTAAGAAAAATCTTTTATTCAGCAACGTGCGAGATTAGAGCAAATAAGGGACTGGCAGGGCTGGGGAGGCGATGTGCGCGACCGGAGAGCAAGAATTCAAATGAGGTGCTCGTTATCATATTCATAAATAATTTAGGTACAAACAAGGGATGATGCCACCTAACGTTTTCATCCAATATTTTTTGTGATTTGCCCATCGCTCTCGCGCCGTTTGATTCGTCTTTTCACGAAACTTTGCGCCGCATCTAGGGCAAGCGAAGCTCCAATCGTAAACCATTCATCAGTCAAGCTATGCAAATGGGGGTACACTAGAATCGGAAAGAAAGAAAAAGTTAGAAATTTCGACATAATATTTAAACTTTTTAAATTAAATGTGACATCAAAAGAAATATATATTTTTTTTTAATTTCCCTGGTTAAAAATTTCACGAAAGGAGAATCATGTGTTAGAAGGCTGGCCGATGCAGCGCTTTTTTACTGGAGCAAAATTGCTTTCTGCAGCTTTCGCCGTTTTTGCACTTTACGCGGACGAAGAGGAGAACGCAGATTCTTCGCACGTCGTGTTATTTTCAAATAAATATCTTTTATTTTCTCAGCTAGCATTATCGATGCCAAGCTTTGAAATTTATACCATATCAAGAGTTACATTCTACAGACTCTTACCGGGATCAACATGATATTCGACACCAGCTAAGCCTTTTAAATATTTAAGATGAATTAAAAAACTAGGTTTTGCTTCTAGTTTCGGGTGTTTTATGGATCACATGAATAAGCATTAAGACTATATATCACGTACAATCTTAAACCACGTACCACTTCTTGATTGCCTCGATTAAAAAGAGGAATATTTTAAGATTTTGGAATATTTTACGAGCTTCGTTTAAATCATGATATAAAAAACCTTTTCACGTATGCGATTACTTGTAGGCGTTGCAGCTCATCACATGAAAATCTAAGATATTTGTGAAGTATCTCGTTGAAAAAATCTTTTTACGGATGTCAGAATTGCCTAGCAAGTGCTTGAGCGCAAGTACGTATAAGTCCATCAAAAGTGCTTCAGCTGTCCAACCGAAAGAACTCCTCTCACATTGCCAAGAAAAAAAGTAGGTCATTTTACCGATATAGATTAGTCTTGAACGAGGCGAAATTCATGATGATTTTCAGTCGAACATCGGTGGGGGTTCGTCACGAAACTATTTGAAGCAACTAATGGGAAAGTGGTCAGTCCGCGTCATGTGTCGCTTGAGCTTGTTGGATAGCCTTGGAATATTATGTATCAGCTAAAATCCCGCCCTATTTCTTCGAAGAATTTGCGAGCGCTTGCACGTGCGCCACTCGGAAAAATGCACCCCTGTTTCTCCTCCATCTTGATTTACGCCACCCTCCAGCTCGAATGTCCCGACGCACCCACCGGATCATCGAGGACCAAATGGACATCGATTACACCGTTTACGGATTGAGCGCAGCCAGCCGCACGAAGCCCTCTTTCCGGCTTTGTTTCCGCAGCGAAATTGCGGCCCACCATCTTTTATGTCCACGTTTCTTTACTCCCCTATTTTCACGTATTTTCAGCTATAGACGATCCGTCATTATTTTTGCTAAAATCTGTTGCAGTAAATTCATAATTCGGCATAAAATTAAATTTTAAATTTAGTTTGATATAACGATTGACTGAATAACAAGAAATTTGAATTCATTTATATATTATAGAAAAATAAATAAATAAAATAAAGTTTTTTTTTAAGTCCAGGACAAACTAGTTTTTAGATTTATTCCTGGGCACGTATGTACAATACAAACTTTTTTACAGCATGAAAGTAACATTCACTGACTTGAAATTCGCATTGAAATGTAGTATTACATTTCGAAATAAAAAGAAGGGAATGAGGTAAGACCGTGTAATTTCGCAGGAACAATATATGGTAGTAAAATCTCGAGATACTGCAACTATTACTTGCAATTTCTAGAACTGCCCTACAAAAGAAAGTCGTAAATAGAGGGTTTGCTTTCTCGTCAAAGCGGATCGAAAACTAGGAATACCGGTTGAGCCTTATGAAAAAAAGCTTTAGCGACAGGGAACTCCTTCATGCAATGGCCATCCCCCCTGTTTTACGAGAACAACTGAACGTGTAAACTTCACGAGACAATAAAGCTCGGCGCATTCTCTAAAGCGGCGCATGCAAAAATCGAGTCATCTGACTCGTGCTTTACGCTTAATTTTACGTATCCTCTAAAGGTCGACGTTTTACGCACCGCTTTCGACACCCATTTGGCAGGTTGGCCATTTTCTTTACAATGTCGTCGGCCGCTATAATAATTTTCGCTAAGCTAAGCAGTCCCGAGTCGGCTGTACACGTTGGAGAAGCCTCAGATCCCTGGGACTCGGCGCGTCCGCGGGCTCCTTTCGAAAAATCAATATCAAATGGAGTCCCGTGTCGGCAGGGAGGAACAGTCCAGACGCTATAACGAGTGAGGACAAAAAAGGCCTGCCACTCCTTTCCGCCCTTGCCTCAATCGTACGGGTACGGTCGCGGGGATCTTTCCTCGCCGAGCACGCCCCTTCGTAATTGGAAAAATATCGGGATTTAGCGCTGTTGTTATTCTCGTCTATTGAAAAAAACGACCGCTCTTATTAAAAAAGATTTGGGCAATTACGCGAGAGTGACGGTGGATTAGGCAATTGGTGACGTATGTTTGAGAATTTTATCATTCGTTTCATTTTTTATCTTATTTTTTAAAGGAAAGGCTTATTTCATTATTCGCATTGCTAATTATCTCGATTTTAATAATTTTTCGTTTATTGGCGGTTCTATTCTATTTGACAAAGATTCTATTAAGGTATAATCATTTAAATTGCATAGGAAAGCGAAGTGGATTAAGATAAGATCGTATCGAATCGTATACCACTTAGGTCTTTTTAATTAAATTGAGCATAGTAATTAATTCGAATTATCAGAATTATTCGATCAGAAAATAAATACGTGAGGTAGTTTAAACAAAGTATTTCATTACTATGCTTTTGTTCACAGATCTCCATATAAAGACATACTACAAGCAAATAGTCGGTTATATTCAGCTACCAAATAAAGTTTGCAAACAAATTAAGAATTATTTGATGAGAATATACTTTTTTTTAACGAATACTTTAACGGTTAGATTATTTAAAATACATGCTCTTTAGGAATATTTGAATATTAACAATTCAAACATATAACATACCTCTAATCCCTTCTTTCTAAAGTATAATTTTTTTACTTTCAAGTGTCGATCGATACATCCAGTAAATGAATGAGCGACGCAAAATTGAGAGATTATGCGATATTATATACAAAAATTTTTGCTTAACAAATCGATTCTTCAAGGTTTCAGTAGATTAAGTGTTTTTGTCTAATGATACGAAATTAACAATGAATTCTCGCGTGATCTATCAGCTATAAGCTTCTACTAAATATTGTTCCCTCTGTGAATGTAGCTGCCCTCGCTTTAACCAACTCCCTTCGCCCCCACTCCTAACATTATCGTGTTATCGATGAAAGCGCGTAGTAATACATAGCAATGACAACAAGAATTGGCCTGCGTATAGAATACAAACTTCTCCCTTCTTCACGTCCTCGCATACTGGCATAAAATTTTCGCCACAGATAGCTGATATAATCTTGAGAACACCTTTAAGGAGACGTGGGGAATATATTATAAGAAACAACCTCGGGTGAATAGACATATGGCAATTTTGATCGGCTTCTCGCACTCTAATATATATTCAGTCATCGTTTATTTATACTAGGCGTTATGGGGGACGGAAGGGTGCGAGAACATGCGTCGGCACGGAGGCGCGAGATCGAAGCAAGATAACAGCCGTGAATAATGCAGCCCTAAGAAAACGCGTCGTTACGTTGCGATGGTGGCATCGGTGCGTGAGAATCCACGATCCAATTCGTCCGCTTTAGAGAGTTTCAGGACTCGTGACGCGAGCGACTAGCTTTCCCTCTATTAGCTTATAGTTATCGTCGCTCGCCAAGATGTAATTACCTGGCTGGTAAACATGTTTTTTTCGTGTGTTCATGTGTTTCTTTACCGCAAAACCGTTTAACTTTTTTACACGTAGCAGTTGATGTACTTCCGCATTAGTACGAGTTTTTTCTGAAAAATTAATTAACATCTTGCTTAATATTTCATTAATGTGTATTTTTTCAATTTTTTTTTCGGAATTTAAGTAGGCGAAATTTTGTGCTTTAACACTGCTGTAGCATACCTTATTTTAAACATGTTAGTTTTATTTTCACAATTTTTTAAACATATCAAACTATATATATTTTTTTTAATATGAACCCCTGTTTCTGACTTCAAGTTTTGAAAGAGCGGAAAATTTTTCGTTTATATGTGTATTCATTTATCTACGTACAGTGCAGGAACACTACTAAAGTTATTAAATTGAAAGTAGGATCTACTTTATTTTTTTTTAAAACAAGTTTTCACAGATTTCAAACTATTCGGATCATTTTAACTTCTAATGTGCATGCATGTAAAATATTAAGAAGGAAATGTAAATTTAAATAAAAGTAAAAACGAAGCTCATTGACCCCCAACTTTCTTACTGTTTTTTTTTTTTTTTAATTAACAAGCTGAAGAAATATTTGGGTAAATTTTTTTAAATAGGATATTCTGTTTAGAATTATTATATGAAGATGCATAAATAATTTACATAAAAAATTATGTAAAAGAAAAAACTCTATTGATTGGTTCAAACTATAAAATATTTGCAGTGCTATTGATGATTTGTTCGTCAAATAAAAGTTGGATGTTATCATAATTGAAACAGCGCATGTTCCCAAAGACATACAAAACGAATGTTAGGTAGCAATCGACCCATGCATACGCATAATATTTAAATAATTAATTTAACGAGACAAAAGCGGTGCGACTTAAAACAGCTGCTTACGTAAAGTAATAGAAAGTTTTGAATTGAGTAAATTACAAAGCTAAAACTTTGATATTCGATATTAAAGTAAAGTGTTAAGTCAGTATTAAGTAGTTAAACTCCATTTACATGTAGACTGATGGAATATCGAGCGAAAATTCCCAGGGCGTGCTTCTGATGGGCTGATTAAAACTATTTGCTGTGGGCAACAAGTTATTTTCCGGCTTCATTCAAGGATAACAGTCCGATCAATGACAAGGAAAGTGCTGTTCAGAGGCATAATACGTATAAGCTTTATTGTCTTGACTAACCACTTTATTCAGCAGTGAAAGTGCCTTCTGCCTGGAGACCTCGCTGCTGCTAAGCTATATACCACCTCCTTCTCCCCCTCCTCCTTCTCTATAAACTAGCTTCATTGTCATCTTGTACGCATGCCGGTAGAGCCCACGCTGGAAACGCGATGTTTTATCCCGTTGTGCGTGGCCGTGAAACCGCGCGTTAAAAGCCCCCCTCGGCTCTAGCAATCCGTACCACCTAATTACAATTTTAAAGAGCGAAAATGCACGCTTCACAGCATTTTTGCAGATGCCTGCGCAACAGCTCGTAAATTCGAGCCTGCGTATACAAAAACGATAGTGGGCTGGTATATCTGCGTGCTTGAAAATAAGAAGAGTGAAATCACCTCAGAAATTGTGAGACCGGAAGTTGATCTGGAAGGGAAAAGGGAGGAGATAAAAAAACATTGGGGAGGTCCTTACTAAGAATAGCCTTTAAATTTTGGCCCCAATTTCTGCGGGCGACGGGTCAGTTCCCGGCTCGAAAAAGGTACAGCCGCGAGAAAATCGACGAGACTATACACTACACACCGCGGGCATGCTTTATCTGTCGCCCGAGCGCCCTCATGACCTCGCGCGATTTGCTTCGGCAGCGCCCCGAAGACTCGCGCTGCACGTCTTCCTGCCTAAATCTCCTTTTTTTCCTCATAACACCCGAATTCTTTTGGTATTCACTGTGGAGCCCCTCGAGTTCTGGTTCACTTTCTGGTTTTTTCCTTGGAAGAGTGGATTGCCCCACGAAAAAAGCGTTGTTTTTACGATTTGGAATAATGTTATTTTTAAATTGAGAATATACACGTAAATTGTTTATATTTCATAAATTTTTTTTTTAATGTGTATTCAATCCCTATGCAATATTATAAAATATCATAAATTGTAAAATAAACGATGTACTTTTGATTATTTACAATATTTTGTTACTATTTGACAAGATTTGCTTAGAAATTTTAGCATGCTAGACAATTACAATACAATGTCTCTGCTAAATGGGTAAGTAGATTCAGCCGGGTACGGTAAGGCTCGTTCAAACATCTCCCGTGCAATTTCCAGTAACCGAGTTTCCGCTTAATTTATGTAATTCTCCAGTGCAGGTAGCAGCACTTGTATTGCATTCATGGCTATTCACCTTCAAAAATAATTTGCTTTCCTTATCAGAAACTCCTCGGCTTTTCTTATTTCATATTTAATCATCGCTCACTGAAGCGAACTCGTTAACTAGAGCGCGAATTTAAAAGATGAAAAAGTAAGTCGAAAAGACAAACAAGATGCAAAATATCCGCTCAGTAATAAAGTAAGTGAACTAGTTCAAAAACGTACATTTATTTTTTGAGTATGGTTCTTCTTCGAGAGCTTCTTATTTTGGCCGGGCATGCAGATATTCGGTTAGACGTGTTTGTATATAAACTGATCTTTCTTAAGAATTTCAATAAGTTAAATAATTATTGCGACATCCGTTCAACCCTCCTTGACGAAAATTTATGATTCCTCGAACGCACATACCTGTTGCTTGCCGCAAGTTTATGTGTCAGACATTTGTTCTAGTCAAAGTAAGATGCTATCTTTACTTGAAGTATAACAATATTTTACAAAAGATTTATATAATTCTAAAAGATATTTATATAATCTTGAATTGGGCATTGTTTTGGCGATAATATTTTAGGAACAACATCAGTAACCTACACGATTGTAATTTATTTGAGAGCGAGCATTAATGATGTTTATTGCGTATAGTGCATTCATGAAAAAAAAGCAAATACAAATGCAAATAAAAAAGCTCTGATGTAATGAATTCACATTGGCTCAGACGTTGAATTTCTACATCTATTTTTCCAAACCAAATAATCTAGAAACGCTAGAATTAAACTTTCAATGAAAATTCCCAGGTCTTAGCGTGGATTTCGCCGTCACGGAACTAAATGGTACAGCGCGTTACGGATCCGAAAAAAAATAAAGGAGAGCTATTGTAACGAGCAATCAGTTTCAATTTCGGCCTAATGAAGGCGCATTGCCGCATCCGCCCACCGGCCGTTTTCTTCTTTCGTCTTAGGTGCTCCTCGCGGTTGGCAAACGAGGCGTGTCGCCCGGAGCGTGGGTGGAGCAGACGGCACCGCGAAAGCCGTAAAAATTGCTGCGGCGCCCGATCTGGCGCAAACCCATGCTGATGTTGCCTCGATAAATCGCATTACTCGCGCGAGATCGAAAATCACGCTATAGCGGGATTTTCGAGGGGACTTTTTCCCGCGTAGCCCTCGTCTCGAATTTCTGGACCTGTGGAGAAGTAACTTAGTAGCCGGTGGAATTTATTGCCGCATGCCCGGTATACTGGTTTTACGCTTTAATCTCACATTTTTTTGCAACGAGGAATTGCCGTTTATTAACGAAGGGGCTGTTTTACTCGGCCTTTGTTTTTTGTCGCAGTTTCGTCGATCGGCATTTGCTTTTGGTCGTGTCGCACTCGCATTATTTTTCAGGGGAGCTCCGGGGTATAAAGCTTTGACAATGTAGAGAACAAAACAACTTTTTGGATTTTTATGGGTACTTGGTAGTGGTGTACAATACAGTTGGTTAAATTCCTCATTTAATTAGACTGGCCATGATACCAGATGTTCCCTCAATTTCCAGGAGACTCACTGATAGTGATGGATAATAATTCAGGGTAATTGAATTGTCCAAATGTGTTAACAATTCACTCGTATACATCGCTATTGAATTTATTATGCTTGAATTGAGCAAAACAGATTGAACAAGCGTTCAATGTAAGCCTTTAAACTCCGTTCCAACATTGTAAGTTGAGGTAAAATATAGAATTAATAAAAGTTCATAAAAAAATTACTGCAGTTTTGACGGTAGCCATGAACTTTTCGATACTATTAAGGAGTTTATAACAGAAAAACTCCTTTAAACGGAAGAGATTTTATCATAAGATAAAAAACATTTATCGTAAAATCGGGTACTTTTTATTCTTTTTATTTTAAAATTTACTACCCTATCTGTCTTAGTGTCAGAAAATCTATAATTACCATAAAAAGG
This sequence comes from Sycophila texana, assembly GCA_035582955.1. Classification (NCBI taxonomy): domain Eukaryota; kingdom Metazoa; phylum Arthropoda; class Insecta; order Hymenoptera; family Eurytomidae; genus Sycophila; species Sycophila texana. Next base: position 11,497,843 of record JAWWEN010000020.1, on the reverse strand, counting down.
ACCGAGGAAGAACACGATGAGCTGCCGCAACGTATTTGGGATACTGTAAAATAATAAGGACAATGTCACGGACGTTAACGGCGCATATAAAATAAGTCAATTTCCGCTGCGGACGATTTGACCAGAGGTCTATTTTCTGCGTTGGGCTGCTAGCGGCGTACTTAAAAAACAATTACATTTGATTCCGCCGAGACGTTAATGCGCACGTTATACGACAACCACCGGTGCTTCGACTGCGTAAGCTCCGATGGTCGCAGCGAATGAGCCTGGCACACATAACCGGCGTTATAAATCAGAACTGCAGTTTTTTTATTTACTTATAGATAGCCAATATTAGCCAGTGATTCCAGTCTACATTTTACCGCGAAAAAAGTGCATCAATATGTGGAAGCGTTGTATATTCGTTAAACGCTCGACCGCCAGCAAGAATAAAGACCGGCGGAGCCACCACAATACGCAATACAGAATCAAAAGAGAAAAAAACTGGATTCCATTCAATATCGCACAAATCATGCTGAGCACCAGTGAGCCGTTAGATTGATGTATCCAGATTTTTTTACCTTCATAACATTGTATTCAGCCTTCAGTATACTATTCTTTATGCGGCTTTGATTACTGATGCAAGATCATGTAGTATCAATTAGCTTGTCAATACCACACTTGGAAAAATATTGTTATGTTGCATATATGATTACACAAATTACATTTATTTTTTCATTTAAATGTCGTTTTAACTATCAATAATATCATTGTGAAATACTGTCATTAGTGTTTAAATGGGGTCCACCACCTTTAACTTTTCCTTCACAAAATATTAAAAAAAAAAAAAAATGTTGAACATATAACTAAATACCGTTAATACTATAAAAATCCATTTTATCTTAAGCTATGTCAGTTTTAAAGATTTGGCTTAAATTGTTGGTAATTGTCATTATGGGTTGAAGAGTGGTTTCAATTAAAATTTTTAGAATAAATATCGGAATAAGCTCAAAAATTGCATTAATTCATAAAATTTAAAAAATTTAATTAGTTTTAAGCAGTTTTTGTGTACGGCTACGTTGAATTAAATGCTTTTAAAAATATTTAATCTCGATTCTCTAAAAAATGGTATTTAATTAAGTTCATATTAAAAGAATCTAAAAAATAATAAATTTATATAAGTAGTAGAGACAGAGTTAGGTCAGACCCTTCATAGAAAAATGACAGTTAATTTGTTTCATTTTAAGCGAAATTAAAGAATAAATTTAAATGCAGGAGATAATATAATATAATCTACTAAATAGCAGTTAAATACGAATAACGAAGCGTATTAATAGTAGAGACCGAGTACGGTCAGACCTTTTGAAGGCGATTCTCTTCAATCTGATACGAAATTCAATGTAGAACCATTAAGGGGAGACGGTAAACCTGATTTTTTTTAAAGGTTTTCACTTCGAATTAAAATCCAAATATAATCCTTAAGGTGATATAATAGCATCCGGGTTTTAATTAAAAAAACGTACTTCCTTCCAGATTAATCAATTTCACATCCAACAAATCTTACCCACTGTATATCTGTACAGTTATGACCTATTGAAACTTTCACTCGTAAAATGAAGTTAATTTATTATGAATGAACTACGCTTAGCTTTTATCGAAAAACTAATATTATCAACTCACCTTTATTAAAATCAATTAAAAGTTGAGAGATCCTGATTTATCGGAGTTACGTACAGCGTTCGTCACAACAAGTGAATACATTTACAAAGTAATGAATTTCAGAGTGAAAAATTTCAGAAGGTTCATTTGAAAAAAGGAGCATGAAAACTGTGAACCTTTAAAAATATTGTACCATTACTTTGTTCGCAACTTTTTATCAAAGACTCCCCCCGCCCCACTATAGTTCGCAATTACTCAAGACCCCGGTAGTATTGGGCTCAAAATTTTTTCCTCAGCCGCTTTTACGAACTTCGACGTCGATCCGAGGGACATTAAAGGGAGACATCCGAGAATCCCCCGCGCGTCACGCCGCAGCCGCGAAGTTTCGCGAGGCTCCCCTGCTGCGCGCGACAACGATAATATTTTATACGGAGCGTCTGCTGCCGCGCGGGCTTGCCGGCTCTGATTTATATATCGAGCGACGCTGCGGAAAGCCGGCGAGTTGAAGCGCGTCGCGCTTTCACGGGATTTATACAAGAGGCGCTCTCGGCTAATGCGAACTCGGCTGCGTTGATTTTTAACGAGAGAGAGAGAGAGAGAGGGAGAGAGAGAGGAAGAAAAAAAGAAAAAAAATATATGTATATATATTATGACAAAACAGAGAATCGTTGTGCAGGAAATGAGTCTCCTTGAAAAATCACACGTCTTTCTTTATGCACGTACCTTTTGCCTGTTATTGCCCAGATATCTCGACGGTTTAATTCGACCGCTGTCGCGCTTTCATCATGATCGGGTAATATTTAGGGGAAGACGCGAGAGAAAAAAATTGGTGACGCCCTATAATTGCTCGAAATTACCTTGTTACGGTTTTTATTTGATATTGTAGACTCTGGACTATGTTAATTTTTATGAAAATCTGACACAGGTTATGTTTGCATTTCAAAATTTATATGCTTGGCCCGTATCTTGGTTTTTAATAAAAACCAAAACGATTAATTCTTCATATTCTTAATAATTACAATGGTCAGTTAATAAATTGTAATCAGTTGTATTTAGAATTTTCATTTATTATTATTTTAAATTTACATTAAGGTATTAAAAAAAAAATTATATGTAGTTTAATGTGACAAAAATCTTTGAATTTTGTTGTATTATATTTTCTGAAGACAGTACATTTAGTAGGTATTTCCATTATGACTAATGCAAGCTTCTGCTTCCTGATGAAAGAAGCAATGAAAAATATTAAAAAATATTCACGATAAAAAGCAGAAAGGGATAAAATATAAAGAATTGGAACGAGAAACGAATGATAGGAAAAACCTTCAAAGTAACTTTCAATCGAGTATGACAATTGAATACTCCATCATTCAAAGTTTTGCATGGCATCTATTTTGCTTTTCTTAAAAAGTTTTTACAACGGATGCTAGTTATTATTGCACCTTCTAGCATATATCACTTATTTTTTCTTTATTTTTACTATTACTCAAAATTACATAATCATAAAATGAATTGCTATAAAAATTTTCTGTGATAAATTTTAATCATCCACAATGTAAGCTAAAAAATGAAGTCAATTTGGTAAGAGGAGAAAAAGTTCTATGGTTTATCTATAAATGGGATGGTGATAAAATGGCAATTAAGAAGAGAGAGGGCAATAGAAAAAAATGGGACGGCAAAGACGCGAATTGCGGGTGAGTGCAAAAAGCATAATAAAAATGAAGGGCTTTTATCGGTCGCGATTTTTCTCCCGTTGAGGAAAGTTCCAATCTCTTTTGAATGAGGTGTGCGCCTTGCGATTTAAAATGCAAGTGATCGCGACATTGAATGAGTCTGCAATTCTTCGCGCGACTCGGACCCTAAACTTGTTGCCGCAAAGTTTTACGTTTACTTACAATCCCGCCCGCTGTAATCTTCGACCTCAATTTTTAATTAAACGAATTTTTACCGTCTTATTTTTAGAAACGAACTTAATTGCATCCGCTAACTGGACAGAACTTTTCAAAATTCCCTTCTCTGAACTACTTTTTTTCCGAACGAACTTTTCTGCGCAAAAACAACAGCACTATAAAAAAGTTGGGATTAAATCAAAACGTCTTTCCAATAAAATTTGTTATTAATAGAAGAAAATTTTAAAATAAGAGCAAACACAAGTGTGGTATCAGGGGTGCATGCGTAAGTTTAGGAAAATGCATGGTGTTTTGATGCACTACTACTGCAACTATGCAAAAAGTGCTCATAAGTTTCTACGAAAAAATAGTTAGTGGCGTATTGGAGACGCTCAACCTGAGATCTGATAAGGCGAACATACTTTATTTGACGAGATGGTTCGCGATTAAACGATTTGCCGAATCAGTAAGTGTGCACGCATAAACGATGCAACCTGAAGAGGACAAAGCGCATCTAATAGTTGCGGTTTGCAAAATGAACGTTGCGCAGCAGGGTGAGATTTGTATTAGCACTATAAGCCGACCGAGCGTGCGCGTGGATCTGGGAAATTTGGCCCTGTAAATGTACACTCCGCCGCTCCTCTCGTCAAAGCCCAAAGTGACTATCGCGCGGGAGGGGAGGTGGGCACATTTGTGCAAAAGGCAAAGCCGGCCTGTCAAAGCAAACAAAGGAAACGAAGCAATATCCTTCGACTAGAGCCCCTTCCCTAAATATGGCGCCTAGGTGACCTCAAAATGTGCACCACATCAAATTCGATAACATCGGAAATGGCATTTTTTTCGGAATTAAGTAGGCCTATTTGATGCGCGTACGAATCTGACGCTCGTACGTGTATAGTGCTGGCGATTCTAGTTGCCGAAGGATATCGATCACTTTTATTACTTTGTTTTTATGTAATGTTCAATTACATATACCTAGTGGAATTAAATTGAAGGAATCTCGAAGTAATCGTGGTAGAATTGTTTTATTATTAATTTTATTCTAGAGCTTTCTTAACGGATTTTTCTTTGAGGGAGAATGAAATTGGCAGATAGCAGAGCTTTCCAAACCATACTATACTTTTCCTTATCAAAGAAAACTTTTCAAATTAAATGAGAGGAAATATTGAATGAAGTCAAGTTAATTTCCGAAGTAGGATATTTTATTTTATAATTTCATATTTGTTTTTGAATAATGTATTTTAAATCAAATGAATGCTCGTACTTTTGTTTGTGACGTGACCTCATTAAATGAATATATTCACCGTCCCTTTTTGAAAAGGCGTTCTTCCTTTTTTTCCATAGTTATGAATGTCTTTATTGTGTTCTTCAAATATTTCTTTTGAAGGAAAACCAAAGGGAGTAAATAGAATATTAGCCGTTATATATGTTTCGAATTCAGAGAACGAGATATATAGAGACAAAAATGTTTCACATATTTAAAATTTTTTTAATTATCCCGCATTAATCTTTTTTAACGCAAACTAAAGTTCACTTGTAGTGTACATTTTATTTTAATATTGTTTTCCTTTAAAAAACAAAATGGACAAATGCGAAATCATTGTTTTAAAAAAAATTCTTCGTTAATCTGACACTGTTAATTAAATGAATTTCTTTGAAATGTGAAACTCATTTTAAATCACAGACTTTTTGTAACGTTTCAAATCAAAACTGGTTCACTTATCTCAAATTATACAATATTTTAAAAAATTCAATATGTTTGATCAAATTAAAAGCTGGGAAAAGTCATAGGCAAATAAAACGCCCATTAAAAAAATGAATAGAAATGTTTTGGATTAAATACGCCGGAATAAAAATAAAAAATAGCTAAAAACTGACTGCGAATAAACATATTGAATTTTTAAATTGGAGAAAATACAGCTTGAATTAATTTGAAAAAATTTCAAAAATCTATATTCAGCCGTAGTCGCTATTTACAGCAACACAAAATCACAGGAATTTACGTAAACGAAAAAAAGCAAAGTTGAATGACAAAGTACATGCAAACTGCAGCTCTGCAATTAGCTTGTCTCATTCGCAAATTAGCGCGTGCTCGATGCAAGGGCACTTTCGTTGTCTCAAAAACTACTCTGAGAAGCGAAAGAATTCTCACACCCAATGATTTAACCGGAACAAGGTCCTCAACGAATATCTTCCCGGTGCAAAAAAGGAGATTTAAAAAAGTTACGCGCTTGGGGAGCGAGTCGCGTCAAAGCTCATGCGCGGGCGCCCTCCAATGAGAAAAGTAGTAAAAAAGAAGGAAAGGCAGAATGAGATAAGTGAAAAGGCAAACAAAAGGTAGGGGAAGAGGAGTGCGAGGGTCGAGAGTCCGCGTGTCGGCAGCGCAGAGTCGGGAGGGCTGGTGGCGCGCACGAAAAGGGACGCGGCGAGCGCTCACGGGCGGAGGTGGAGTGGGGTGCGGGGGCGCGATACTTCGGCGCGCCTCCCGCGCGTTGGTGCCTCAGTGGCCGCTCCGACACTGAGCCGCGCGCGTCGAGACCTCGCCTTGCCGCGGGTGCCTGTCCGTGTGCCCACCGGTCCCAGTGGAAGGCAAGAACGGAAGGAGGCTTGCCGAGGGAGGAGGACGGCCGGAGCGATGCACCGTCGCGGGCGCGAGGCCGGCCCCGCGGGTGCCAGTCCGCGGGCCGCGGCGCGCTCCGATCGTCCGGCGCCGGGCCCCGATCCTCTGAACCACTAAGCGAGGCGGCGCGCACCGGAGACCGGCCCCGAGAGTTGCCACGCGGATCTCGCCGCCGCCGGGGATTCAAAGCGCTCGAGAGCCCTCCCTCCTCCGTCCTCGAAACTTTTCCAGGTTCCCGCGGCTAATTAATCGGCCCGAGAGATAAGGCTTCCTTCAATCTGTGTGAGTGCAGGGGTAATTAATTGTGAACTTTTCGACGATTATTGCGGCTATTATGCTCGGACGCTGAGGTTGGGGGGACTCGGCTTGGCTGCCAGATAAGCGCGCCGCGCCGGCGCGACGAGTGGCTCAGAAAAGTTTGCATTTCTTTTCAATCAGCTCAATAAAGAGAGGACTCCTGTCGCCCGAAAATTTATAGCGAATCGCACTTGTAGCTGTCGTACTCAATGTTTTTATCTAACGGTGAACATTTCGTCAATTATTCTTCCGACGTGATTATTTCAAACTTTGCATATTAAAACTTTATTATGTTTGACTCGTGTCATCTCGAAAATAATGATTTTGTAGGATGACATTGTTAAAAATTTCAAAAACGGGCATTTCATTCCATAAGTTTTAAATGTTAATAATTTTCAAATGAATAAAGAAAAAGCTAGGATAAACGTTCAGTGGCTTGGTAGACGAATTTTTTATCGATAAATTGAACCGCAAAAATTCACTGGAATCGCGATACAATTGACTGTGATAAATTATTACCATAAATTTAACTTGATTTGCTATCACACAATTACTTTTTATTTTATGCATTGAAGGTTTATAAGAGCAGATAAAATTTTAAATATCATTCATTAAATGATTTCATGATTTAAGCACGAACATTTGATAAATGCTATACTAATTAACGAGTTCGTGATTGTGTAACTCTTTTCATCGATATTAGTATGAGTTTAAAAAATATGTATTTTAATTATTAAAGTTCTTCGGGCTAATTTAAAATAGTTAAATATATGGTAAACAATCACAGAAATTCTCTTCAATTATAATTTCATTGAAACTTTTTATTGCTGCCACAGCAAGTCTTTACAGACATATATCTTACATCTTTATCATATATCTTCTGTACAGATCTTGCAATAAAATGAAAGTATCGTTAAAAAAAAAAAAAAAAAAAAAATTACTCGATGATACATGGAAATGTAGGTCAGAGATTTGTGATTGTCTTATATAAATATCGATAGTCACGTAATTTACAGAAGAATCAAACCCCCGGTATCAATTTGTATTAAACTCCGTCAATATTAAAGCGCTTCTCCTCCCCCTGACCGACTCCATTTATAATTAGTCTTTTTCTTCTTTCGTCAACTCCAATCTGTTCAGAGTCAATTTTAAAAACGCACATATAACAGTCAACGTTTGTCAATAAAAAAAAGAAGCACTTCACTCGAAACGATTTTTTATCGCCTAGAAGTTTTTTTTTTTTGTTCGATCGCAGTTCAGCTCTAGCATATGCATGACTTTGTCTAAGCTGAGAAATTTATTCATAAAGTCGAGTCGGTATTTTGAGTGAGGAAAAGAGAGAATTTTATCGGCTTTTATATTAATTCGATGAACAAGGAGATATTTACTTTTCGCTTAAGGCAAAAGAAGACAAACATATATATATACCCAGCCGTATAAATCGTTTACTGTTAAAATACTGTTAAAAATGTTTTACGCAATTTTCCTTTAAAATTCTCGAATTTCATGAGTCGATCTACCAATCTGTTTTCAGAATTTTTCAATTTCACATCACAGCTATTTTTCAATCTATCGCGGACTAACCGTACCCATGAACTATTTTAAAAATTGACGTCCAAGAAAAGCTGTCGCGTTTCGCGAGTTATTTAAGTATTAGCGCGCCCACAAACTTCGTCGGAACTTTATAATGCAAGAGTTTAATTCCCAACCGAACAAGTCCTACAGTTTCCTCCGTCGACTCCGACGGTAAAAATCTTTATACCGGCGACCGAAACTTCTGTCCTGGAATCGGCGATTCGCCTAGTGACTCGTAATTATGAAGTGTTAATCCACGTTACTGTTCGTCGACTTCGATTTCGAGGCACTGGAGTGCAACGAACGTGCGCAGCAGCGACGCGCTGTCTATAGAATTTCCAGTGTGGGGGTTCGAGGAAACAAAAAAAAAAAAAAAAAAGAAATAATAAAACATATGTACCGCGCGTGTAACCCCATTTCTCGAGAATTCGACTTCCCGGTTGTTTCTTAATTATTCGCGCTATGGGAAAAAAAATTTCACTGAAGGATTTTGATAAAAAGACTACCACGGTCGCGATTCCTTGTATTAATAGCATCTGTACGGCTGTTTGAGATTAGACTTCCCGATTTGTTCATTATTCCTGAGATCATTTGTTTACTTTGACAGTACTAATCGGCCTATTACAACTATTGACAGTACTAATTATAGATTATTAAATGCCTTTCTTTCGCTATGTAATATATCCGGATATTTTTGACGAAAATGTGATGCAGAATTGAGATTGATTGATCAAAGTTAAGCATACCCAGATTATTGAATATATTTCGTGGCTTGGTTTCCTTAATATTGCGGTGTTGAATAAATATTAGAAATTTAATGGTCTTTAATAATGCTTATGATCGTGATAAATAAAGTAATAATATATTATAATAAGCAGTAGCGGCAGCGAATAAGCAGTAAATTTAATAAGAATCGGGATCACTGAAAAAAGGTCGTTTGATCGCATTAAAAGGCACGTTCATCGACAGTTTAAAAAGCAGCCGGGAAGGACGAGAGAAGGAATTCCTGCATTTCTCGCAGAGTGAAGAAAATAAAATACGAACCTCGGGCGAAAGCAAACATCAATACCGAAGCACAAAAGAGAAAAATGAAGGGAGCCAGAGCTGCGACGACGGGCGCAATTTCATTCCTCGGCCCGCATCCTCGCGGCGTATATATCGGCGGCCCGTTTAGTCGTGGATCGCGGGCTCGTGGCCCGAAACACGCGAGACCGGTCGTCGCGCGAGCACGCACGGCCGAGTATATTTGCGTGCGCGCAACAAGCGTGCACGCGATGATAAACGGTGGGCTACCCTCGTCCGCCCCCCTACCCCGTTTCCGAATGGTGTTTTGTAATTTTTGCAATTCGACAGGATGTGCATCGTCATTTATATCGGGGTTCAAATTGTGCGAACTCAATCGACGCGCGCTTTATAGATCCAACGATAATTTATATGACAGCGATCTCCGACGAACAGAGGGTACGCCGATTTGGTAAGCGTCGGGTTTTAAGCGAATTGGAGGCGAATTTATTCGGAGATGTAGCTGGAACATTTTTAAACGAGGAGACGTATTGAAAGTATATATTATCCTGGCAGGAAAATCATTAAAATTCACTGCTTACCCCCGAATATTGTTATGTATTATTTTTAATTCATTTTTTAAAAGTTAATGTCGCTTCGCAAGTACAGTTGCAGCTGAATCATTAATTTCTGAAATAATACCTACATTTTGTTGTTAACTGCTCGTATATAAAGCTTCGCGTATAAATTGATAATGCCCCCCCACCTTTTTATGTCGCTGGCAACTGAACAATTAAACGAGTATCGCGAATTTTTTCAACTGACGTAATCAGGATAATGCGCTTGTTTTATGGGTTACCAAGTGCATAGCCACTCTCGTTGTCGAGCTTGCAATGAGCTTTTCGATAGCATTATCTCACCTTCAGCTGCCGTTGAATACTCGCGGCAATACTTTTTTTCCAATAATTAGAGAGCGACCTTCCGCCAGAAAGTTTGAAACGAGATCGTACTAAAACAGTGATGAGAAAGTACATAATTCGTAAACCCGTAGAAAAAGCGCCTGCTCAAAGTTCTACAGATTTTTTCCAAAGGGTGAATAAAATTCCATTAAAATGAACGTGAAAAAAACTTTTGTATTTCCATGGAAAAAAAAAAGAATCTTTTCCTTCAATACGAAAAAATAACATTTTCTCACGTATGAATCTAACGATGAGTTAGCGATAAGCTTGCAGTCGCCTATTCGAAGATATCGTTAATTATAGTATCACGTCCCGCATAGATTACGGAATTTTGCAGATAAGCGGATTGAATAGGTCGAGCGTCAAACGTTTATCGGTTGCAATAAATAACGATGAACCGCAGTGCGCGAATTCGCTCAGCCGACCTTAGCACGGATGTCAAGAGCGCGTGTCCACCAATTTTTCGTGTCGCCTTGGCGCGCGGCCCATGCGGCAACGGCCTCGTGGAGTACAGATTTATGTGATTCCGCGGCCGTAAAAATAAAGCCGTCACGGCGAAGGTAGAGGAGAAGGAAGAAGGGGCGGTTCGAAGGGAATGTACATAGGCGGGGGAGGTAGCGCGCGAGAATTGACATTCGTCACGAGCGAGGTGCTCGTCTTCCCCCCGTCCTTGTCCCTTGTGCCGAGGGATGAGGACCGGATTCCCAATACGAATCGTCGTGGCTACGGATTTTTACTGGCAATCTGGAAACTCTCAGCACACACAGACACACTCAGACACGCCAATCACATAACCCGGGAGGGAGCTCCGGAGAGTTTGCGAACGCTCACTTACATCTAACTGCGGTCATTCGGCGGCTTTGCTTTGAATTGCTGTGGACGGGAAATAAGTTCTCACACAGAGCCTATACTTTTCCTTTTACTTAAGAGCCTATATTTACTTATCGTAATATTGAATGCGCGTGTTATTAGTATCCTCCATGTTCAATGATAGTCTCTTATAAAAATGATCGAGCGAGGATTATTTTTTGTTCATATTCACATTTCTCAGATGGAATACAAAGGAGAAGGAAATACAATGGGTCACAGGATAAAATTAAGCAACGGTGAATAATGGGCCACCATATAACATTTTGATCAACAAATTAATCAACTATTTTCTAAATTTCAAAATATTTTTTTTATTATTCTTCAATTCTAACATAGCGAAATTTAAAATTTTTAATTTTTAAGACCAATCAATCCATGTTCTTTTAATTCTTGCTATATTCTATGTAAAATTTATAAATAATTTAAGAGTATGTCAAAAACTCCTTGTTTTATATTAAATTAATTTTTTTTACTTGCTAATAAGCACACCGTTTTAAGCTAATTCCATGCTTTAATACTACACGTCGACGGAGAAAAAAGAATTTACCTTGAGATATAACGTCGATGCGTATTTTCTATAATCCGATGAAAAAAATTTCTGACCTAGAGCTTTTAGTGCTTACATAACTCATAAAACGTTCTCTTTAGAAACAGATCATCAAATTTGACGCTTAGTTAGTAAAATTCAAATGGAAATTCCTTTAACATTTGTACTCTATTAATCTGTATCCCAAGTTTAGCTTTTTCCAATTCTTTTCATTTCCGTGGTGCGGTAAGCGCGCCTGAATGCAATTCAAAGCACGTCTTTCTCTTTTTTTTCCCTTAGTATCGCAACTTATTTTTCTCGAATGTCAAAGAAATTCCGCATGGTTGAACTATAAAACAGGGTTCCAGTAAAAATACGATGAAAATCGCGACGACAAAAAGAAGCGGGGTAGGAAAGAAAAGTAGGTACACGCGAACTCGCAGAAGGAACCAGTGAGTGTGGCTCGATTGCGTGCGATAACTAATTAAATGAGTGCGTGTAAATTATAGTTGAACTTTTAAGTCCAAAAGTAGGTATGCCAGACCAAGACTCTGGATTAAACTTATCCCGCTTAATCTCTGCTCTCGTCTCTTGCGCTTCTGGTTCAATGTCGTCTTAATACAACAAGGAATTATCTCGGTGCTCCGCTATCAGAACTTTCCCTACACCACGCACCTTCACAATCGCCTTCTTTCCTTTCATATTAATTTGCAGAGGATGCCTCAAATTAGCCCTTGTCGAGGGAAGTTCGAGGGGAGAAAATCGGAGGCACTCCGAAGGCGGATTAGCCCTGGATCTTGGAGTTAGTTGAAGAGGCTCATCGAGAAAGAGATAATAATGTCCGGTAGCCTCGGCGAAAGCAAGCGCAGCTGGTCCCGCAGTAGTAGAATCTTTGATGAGCGGAAAATCCCAATCGTCGATGGTGTCGCGGCACGAAATCAATCACGTTGGCGAGTGAATGTGACGGGCCCTCGTCTCCGTAAATTACTTCGCTATTAAATTATCTCGGCGTATAATCCAATTGTCGTCGGATTAACGCGAGCTGGCTAATTAGCGTGAATTTCTATTGAGTTACTCGTCGCTATGACCATGTTCAGTCGTTATTAATCACGATAAGATTTAGTAGCCTATCGAATTATCGGCTATCTTTGCATACTATAATGTGACTATACTGTGACTATACTGCTTGTTACTACGGTTACATTGAAAATTTTCGCGCAAACATCAATTTTAGATGAAAATGAGATTGTCGACTAATAAAAATTTTCTGATCTACAAGATTCGAAAGTATAGCTCATAACCACCGTAATTCACTGATTTCTACTAAATATTTGCTGTAAATAAAAAAAAATATTTAATAACTTTCAATCTAATAATAAAATGCTCTTCCATTTAAGCTTCGTACTTCCATTAAATTAATACATCTGAAAAAATGTGCTAGGAGTAATGGTTGAAAACTTTTAGATGGTCTTATCTTTAATTTGTAAAATTCACGCCAAACTCTGGACGACGATGATAGATAAACGCAGTCATTCATTCGCCCAAAAATATTGCCGTCTATTGTCAAAGTGTCGCGTCGACTTGAATAACGTTGACGCGAATGAATGAAATCTGTGAGGGAGAGGAGCTCTGAGAGTGAAAAGCGAGCATACTTGACTAACGAGGGTCTGCGGCTTGCTCGTCTACTAAGCGCGAAACTATTGAAAAGAAACTTAAACCTCCCCCTGGGGTAAATTAGGACATGGCTATTAAATTTGCTGCGTTTCGCCCCCGCAATATCGCGATGGATCTTAGATATTCCACAGTCAACGTGAACGTAATAAAACTCAAAAAGAACGGATTCTGTCAAAAGGGGAAAAAAAATAATATGCAGGCAAATCTCGCATTTGCGTAAATATCGCCTTTTGTTAATCCTTCTAAAAATTTTAAAGCGTTGTCGAATTATTGATAAATCTCTATCTTTCAAGAATATTTTTTAGCTAACAAAGCTGAAGCTTATATCTTCTTTTGAAAAAAAAAGAAAACGGTTATACAACCTTGGTTGTTTGCATAAAAGATGCTTTAAAGTGAATTTGACACGTTCGCGACAAAAAGCAACTCATAAAGATAAAGTCATTTAATATAAACTGCCGTTCCGTTACATAATACAGTTTATCATGAAGGGTCTAATTTAAATTCTCGCCTCAACCGAAGCAGTTAACGAAGCTAGACGGCGAGAGCTTGCGTGGCCCAGTACAATTAAATTCGCGGAATGTCAATAAAATTAACATTTTCGCGACTCACTATGATTCAATTTGAAAAAGAGGCGGAGAAATTTTAAGCAACTTACAAGTTTAGAGCTGCAAATCGTGCCACTTGATAAGTTTCGCACGGTCAAAACTTTTCTGTGCCATTCGCCGCTTAAAGTGGCACTACTCGCCGAGCTATTCGCAGCCTGCACACAAGTATCGCACGCGCATAATCTCTACACACCGCTTTCAGAACCATGAAGCAAATTAGAGATTTAATTTATTAATTGCATACATTTTTATGCGCTGAAATGCTGCAAATTAAATTGAAAAAATTAATCATTTGTTTTAGTAAATTTTCCCTAGTTCCGAAAAAATTTATAACAATAGAAATTTTAGTTTGTTCTTTTGAATACTTGTCAATTTTAATATTAATCGAATTGTACGAATTCTAATGCAATTTCTAGTGTTGATTGCAAATTAACACATGCATTTCCGTTATTAAAACAAAAAAAAGGTTTTAAATTGTTTTGAAATTTAGCACAGAAATTTACATAAATGTTATTAATGTTAAAAAGACTAGTGCACGCTTCGAATAAAAAGTAAATTAGAATACACCGCGGGTGATTTTTGTAATCAATGTATTTGGTAGTAGTGCGACTAAGAAAAAATTACGTGAACCGAATCTTCCGATAAAGAGTCGCAATTATCGACTTGATGTTAACGAACTCAATAAATATAATTCTCCAATTAATGATCGCATGAGCGTGTCTTTGAGACTAAGCCGACAATTGAGCAGCCGTCCGACGTCTCTCTCCGTTGTTTAAAAGCTCGCTAAAGTTAAAATGAGGAAAGGGTCACGTTCGAGCCGAATCCCGTAAAGATTGGTGTCGGCGCGCCGTCTGCGTGCGCCAGTCGTAAAAAGAGCAATCTCACATCGCTGTAATCGACGGGGCGATTGTTAAAAAGTCGGAAGCGAGACCAGCGCGCCGCAAAAGCGATGACCCGGCTTTAATAGGCGACGCGACGCCCCGGGGGGTCGGTCGAGTCGACACACAGACTGGTCCGAGGCCGGAAATACACAAACCGTCATTAACTTGGCGAGCGAAACGCAAGGGCTTGGCCCGGCAAGCTCTACGCCTGGTAAGGACAATGGGAGCTTAGACTATGCTTTGGTTAATTGTCCGGCGTAAATACGACATCCAACTTGACACTGAAGTATAACCCGTATTTCGGACGATTTTTTTGCGCACGCGGACTTCGGCTTGCTTAACTGAATAATTGGACTAGTGTTTATTTTTACACCTGAATAAATACCTGTAGTTGTATTCAATTATTTTAAATGCTGCATAATTTAACATTTAGCTAACATAATAGCTTAAGAGAATCGTTAAAGTTAGTCGATTGGCATGCAATTACATTTGTCTGTTTACTAGATAACGGTGCGACTGCTGAAGTAAGTTGATACCAATGAAACGTGCAGTACTGTTTACTGAGTCTCTTTGTTAATTTGATAACGGTATGGTTTGCAGGAAACGATTATCGATCGGTATCGAATGAATCCTTAACGCATTTACTAGAAAATAATTCACTGAAGTTTGTTCGCTCGCAGTTAATTTAAAATTAAATGTAAAGCCAATAATTACGTGTACAATTTGTAAACAAATGATTATACGCTCGCATTCCGGCTGCTCGATGTAATCTACCAAATGCATTGTTTACGAGCAAACAGAGCCGAGTACACACCGGAGGGAGTCGTTCTCGAAACTCGTCAGTGCGGCGAAGCGGGCAGCGCTCGCGTCACAGATTACAAGAAAGGGGAATGACGGGTGGCCCGCGCTTTACGCGGCAATTTTTCCCCCAGCGGCAGCATGACGTAAGAGCACGCGCTTGAGCGTCGACAGGCGATGAGGCTGCTGCTCACCCTGCTGGCGGTCCTCGGGGCGGGCGACTGCGGCTGCGAGGCGCGCCGCCGACGCTCGAGCCGCTACTTCCAGGAGGCGCCGCCGGCGCCGGAAGAGCTGTACCCGGGGCACCGCTGGCGGCCGGAGAACCCCGAGACCCACCACCCTATACGCCACGGCGACTGGTTGCAGTTCCGCGCGCTGGCAGCCTCCGCCGTCGCGGCCGCACAGACCGGCATGCCGCGTGACGCCCCGAGTCCGATCAACTGGCCGGTGAAACTCGAGGCGGTGGTGGAGGGTGACCTCCTCCTCGGCGGCCTGATGATGGTGCACGAACGCGAGGACAGTGTCACCTGTGGACCGGTCATGCCTCAGGGTGGTGTGCAGGCCCTCGAGGCCATGCTGTACACCCTCGACAAACTGAACGAGGCGAAACTAGTGCCCGGCGTCAAGATCGGCGCTCATATACTCGACGACTGCGACAAGGATACGTACGGTCTCGAGATGGCCGTTGACTTCATTAAAGGTAAGTCCCTTTGACCAATTGACTAATCGACCCCTTTCAATTGTCTACTTAAGTAAATAATGTAATTTTTGTTAAAAAGAATTTTAATGCGTTATAATTTAGTTTTAGTAAAAGAATAGCGGACGATCGCTCTAGATATCGATATAAATAGGACGTATCAGATCCACTTTGGTACTTTTAGTTCTGTCGCAAACTTAGAACTGCAAAACAACCCGATTGACAGGTTGAGACCGTCATTTGCTTGAAAACCGCAGCGAGTCAGTTCGTTTTGCAGTTTCAAGTTTGCAAGTAAATACAAGTTTAATAGCAAGGAGATTGAACCTGATACGTTCTCTATTGATAACTACGGCAGTCATATGATTTCTATAGAAAGTAAAAGATTGTGCGACAAATTGTAAAGTATTTTAATAAGTAGTTGACCATTACATTATAGAAACGATCAGAAAAGACTTCATTATAAAAACATTATTTTTAATTTTTTGACTAAATAAACATTTGAAACTTTTTATTATATATATGTAAACTATTATTGTTCAATTTTCCGGCTCATTATTTGCAAATCTGAAATATAGTTCGGAATAACCGAATAATGTACTTTGTATAAACCAAGCGGATATTATCTCTAAATTATGCGAGTAGTTAAGGTAAGCGTATAGTCAGGCGCCAATATTAACCCTTGTAGTAATGTATTTCATAGGTGTTGAGAAATTTGAACTAAATTTAAAATATTTAAAAATTTTAAAAAACCTTTTATGGTGAATTGACGTTATGATACAAAACTTTTTACATTTTCTCAGAATAGGTGATACCTTCTTTCGGAACTTTCGGAACATAAGTATATTTTCTTCTAGATATAAAAGCATTCGATCGACCGACTAAAGTTTTTTGTATGCATAAACTTCAAAGAACATATTTCTTTGGGTTTTAAAGCACCGAAAATGTCATCTTTCAATCTTGTTACATCGTATAAATAGTTTGGGTGCAGTCAAATTTTACGAAGGCAGTTGAAGCGTAAGCAAGTATCAAGAGCTGCTAAAATATCGTAGAAGACCAAAGTCTTGCGGAAGAGAAAAATAATTATTTTTTTTTAATTTTCCATTTGAAAATTAAAACACGCCATTTTTTCGTGTTTTAAAATATAGTTTCGTTTTATATTTTATATCGCTTTTACTAATAGAGCCAAACTTAAGTGAAAACCTTTCAAATAGCCCTATAACCATCGTAATATCAATATACTACGTCATAAGGGAAATCGCGTCGAGACAAGCCGTTCTTTACAGAAATATTTTTTACTCCGAAAGACAGCGAGCTCTCTACGCCATTCCAAATTTAGCAGGGATCCCACCATATTTTCATTTTACAAGGACCGTATCTCATTATTATGCTAAACCGTAAACACAAACATTATTTTTTTCTCGAGTAAAGTAGGCAGTACGCTGCCGCTGGTATATATAATTCAGCCCTTTGTATGGACCCTCTATAATCTCCATATGACTTTTTTACGTGCCGCTACTTACGGTTGTTCGCTCGAGCGAACATGTAATTCTGAAATATTGAATAAACCCTCGTAAATGGTTTGTTAAAGCAGCAAAAAGAAATTGTTTTTATCATCATTATACTAAATTTGTTTCCCTCCGCCGGGTAAGCTAGCGCGAGACAATGCGCTAAATGGGAGCGGGTGGATTTATACTCGCGGAATCTGCTCGGCGCCTTCTCGCATCCGCGCGCTCTACCGTGAAAAGGACGCGGCTAAAAATGGGTCGACGAGACGGGGAAAAAATAGGAGAAACGAATGCGAGGAAAATTGCTGGCCGCTAAGACATCAGACGGCCCGAAACGTGTAACGAAACCGGTCCTAATTGAAAGTGTTTCTATCTCGACGAGCGTCGCGTGAATTCAGCCGAAGTCATTATTGCAGGTGTTGAATTGTTAAATTTACGATACCATGTTACCAGCGTGATACGCAACTCGTATTTCCTCTGTCTCTCGACCACTCCAACCATTTTCTCCCCCGCCCTCCCCCTCCAACCACCTCTTTTTCGCTCTCACTTGTATCTGCAGCAACAATGGGTAGTGCCGTGCTTTTATTTGCAGTTCCTCTCGACTTTTAATTACCTATTCGTAATTAACATTCTAGCGCTGTTGGAGCAGCTAGTTACCGAAAATTTTTCTCTGGCGTCTAATTTTATTCGTTTGGTAGCACCGATTCTGCGTAACTTGATTAATCGTGTGCGAAAGGTTAATAATTTGAAATAAAATCCTTTGGACATTGTCTGATATTCTCGAACGAATAACACTTTGTCGATAAAATTATGCGCCAAACTGAAGAGTTCGCCAGCCGGAAAATTCCAATTTTGTAAATGAGTTAAAATCATTTCTCCCTATGTAAAAAATGTTACATGCTTTAGATTGCTCGAGAGAAAAATGAGCCGTAGCAGAGCAGAGAGAACCCGTATATTCAACTCTATAACGTTCCAATAGCTTTCAATCGATTTGAATATCTGCATATAATGACATCTTTTGCTTGGGTACTCTTTTGACGTAACCTCTAATTTTACAACAACCGAATAACAAGTTCGACACTTGTTACACGAATCAATTTATCACGGCTAAAAATCTTAGATTTACTTAGCGAATACCTTGTAAAAAATTAAGTTTTTTGTTAATGTGAAAAAATGTAGACGCAACTTGCGCAGCCTCGTAATTACGTATCCGTAATACTACGTAGTTACATAATAACTCACGTAAATCTTTTACTGCGCTACTGCATGTTTGATGAGTTTAAAACCAAAATTGTGCGAAAATCTGTTGCTACTTTGGAGAGCATACTACCGTAAAACTTTACAAAGTAATTTATTTACAGCTTTCACGGTTTTCATTAAAATCGTGTTTAATGTTCGTATTCATTTAATTCTTCCATTTTAAATTTCATCTTGAATCAGTCGCATGAACGCCAGAATAATTGCGTCTTTGGCTGCAACTAAACATAAATTTTGGACAATGTAGATTTTGCATTTTTAATTCGCGCAGCGTGTGATGCGCCATGGGATACGACGGCACCTGCATCAGGGCAGCTGGAACAATTACTCGTATATTTCTAATATATTCACGAAGAGGAGGACAGGAAGAAATGTCGGCAACATAGAAATAAAAAGAGAAACAGATGATGCAGCAAGCAAACCGCGCGAATTTCATTAAAATTCTCACATCCACCTCGTCCGCCGCCCCTCACTCTTACTTTTACTTATTTATCTCCTTCTCATTTTTGTCTGTGAGAGTAGTTCTCATAATAACCTGCGATAAAAATTTCCTCGTGGTGGTTTGTCTTTTTTTGCTTTTTTTTTTATTGCGGCACCTATCATCTAGTGATTTACAGTCGATCTGCTTCTTTATTCCGCTTGATAAGAACTGGGCGAAATAGAATTTTAAAATTACTACGCTCGCGGATTTATCATCTCGGAGTTTTTTGCGACCACGTACTCTTCGAATAACCGTTTCACAGTATTTTACGAGGTAGTCTTTTTTTTAAAAAACGTGACAACTTTTTAAATGCGTGTCGCGACAAGGTTTATAACTCACCGCAATACTTTTGCGATAAAAAGACACTTAACTCGAGGGGGCAATGTTTTCGAGGTTCGTCAAATTTACCGTTGAAAATTTAATTTTGTCCTTATACATGCGTGACTCATTTTCCTTTGTAAAATATTAATTTACGATACAATAGGTACAATAAAATTATTACTGCACCTTTACCGGTCGTATATAATTTAATTAGGAATACACAAAGATAAAAATAACTTTATGAAAATTTGTTCTTTTAAAGCATTTGCAGGGAGTAGTATTAATTAAAATATTCAATTAAGACTCGGAAAACCGAAATGAAAGAAAAAGAGGTATCGTTTTTCTCTGACAAAAAGTGTTCTTTCGCTCGGCGCCTGAAAGAATAAATTAGCTGAATAACTAAATTTCCTTTAATCCGTCATAGAGCGAGCGACGAAATGTGGCGCAGACTGCAGGGGCACATCCGCAGAAGTGCCAGCCAATACGGCGAGCTCGCGAGGCGTGCGGCACTATCGGCGCGTCTGATAGCTGCTCCAATTGAAGTTTGAAATTCAATCAATCTAACGGGGCAGATGCAGCCGACACACGAAAATTGCCGCATCGACGTGTTCCCCTTAACGAGCGAATAATGTATGCCTGGCCGCCTCTAAATATCCTTTAAGCTCGCGGCACACCGCCACCTAATCTCCGACTATGAAAATTCCAGTGCATTTGCGGGAGATGGCTCCGACCTCAATTGATCGTTGGCCAAGCGAGCGTGCCATGAGAACTGAATATTTGATGGCCATAACGCTTGGAACGATCACCTCTGCCTTAACTTTTTCTCGCGTCTAATACCAAGCGCGACAGCGGCTCACGTTCGACAAATTTTACCGTGCGCCTATGCGCCTGCAATGCGATCACGCTGATATTAAAAGTCCGCTCGTCTTCACACTGCTTCACGTCGACGAAGTGCAGTCAGAATCCTCTTTATCGCTGTTACACTGACGGAAACGTTTTGTTGCATTTTCAGGGCAGGAGTATACGTGCCGTAGCGAAAATTACGTTTCTTATAGAAAAGAAAAAAATCTTTCGATGTATACTGAGAACACTAATCCAGGACAATTTTCTATACATTCTTAAAGCTGGTTTATTGTAAAAATTACCATAGTTATGGCCAATTTTACTTATGAAAATAGCAATTTTTCCAAGATTTATGGATTTTTTCATGTTTAAGTACGGTCTCTAACACAAATAATTTAGTCTTTTTTTCTCAGGGTGGGTTTGAATTAAATTTAGAACTTTTTTTGTATTAGAAGATGTTGTTTTTTTGTTATTATGAGAAATAAATAGACAATTAAATTTTTTTCTCTTCGTACACACTCCTGAAAGTCGTTAAAAATTTGCTTATTAAAACTTTTACTTCGATAAAATGTTCAGAATTCGATTTTCTATGCATAATTGTGAGAAAAATACAAAGAAATATTTCATAAATTGAAGGAGGAAACTTATAAATCGCCGACCATGTAGTTAAACATTTCGCAAGGGCCTTGCAGCAAAGGAATTACGAGGTAGTGTATGTCGTTACCTCTAACGAAGACAAGCATGTTTCAGAATTTCGCAAAAAGGGTTCTACTGCATTCCAATGATTTTATTTTAAAAAATAATTAATAGTATTGTATACAAGCCTATTATAATGACCGAAGTATTTATTTAATTAAATAAAAATTGAAATAAAAGATACTGCCTTCGGAAATTTAAAGTGTGCTCGTTTTCATTGGACGATATAGAAAGCTTTTTCATTTCTCTTAGCGACAGTCCGTTACATTCCGATTTCGATGCCGTCGAATGGAATGACGCTGAGGATCTTTGCCCGTTGTCGCAAAGTGTTTTACGGTCATCGCGAAGATAACATTCGACAGGCATCGGGAGTAAGAGGAAGACACCGACCGTGTTTGAGCTCAGCCGGAAATAGAAAACTCAGGAGGAATGCTTTCTGCCCCGGAAGGCCTTACGTACGTGCCGCGCGAGTGCAAGACGCGCTTCGTGATAAAGCACGTCGCTTGAGAAAGGGCCGCATAAGAATGGAAAAATCGTGGCCAGGATTGGATATCCGCGGGGGCTCCGGACGCCGCAGGACTGCGGCTTGGACGAGTGCGCGTCAAGTGGCTCGCCGCCCTCCCCGTCAGACCCACCTCCAACACTACTCGGTTCATCCCTGTCAGCGGATGAACCCGCTTATATTGACTGAATAAATAATTTAGTCTCGAGAGCTTCCTTCACTCGCCGGCGTTTACGCCTCTCGCGGGCTATTTATTTTTTCATGTCCTTCCATTCGATCGAGCTGCAAAATTTATGGCTTACACAGCTAATTGATGTTGGACGAGTCTTTTTTTCTTTTTTTTAACTGCGTCTTTTTTTTAACGTAGGATTATGGATATATCGATGTTGCTGAAATTGTTTTTTTATACGATCTCGTTTAAATATTTATTAGGGATACTCGTTTATATTTTATCCGATACTTTCGTGCAGTATGCGACGCATGCACATGAACAATTTTTAATAGCTTGCGAAATTATTCGAAAAATTATCAAGAACAGGGTAAACATCTCTTTCAATTTCGGAAATTGAGAAAAAAGTGGTACTGTAGTGATAAAAGAATGTACCGCATACTTCGTTAAAAATTGAATTCCCTGCAGCTATGCGTTTGTTGAGTTTTCCAATTGTTCTCCTAAAATTAATTAACAAAATATTTTTTTTTCTATTTTTTATGATCTGTGTATTAAAAAGTACACACTAAACGACTTTGAACTGTTCAAGCATAAACCTTTCTTTTCTATGCATTAAACATATTTTTATTTTAATTGATTTTTGTAACGTAAAAGATTGATCCATTTCAGTCAGTTTCTGAATTTTAATCGAACGGCCGCTATTGTTTTTTTATTTTTTCTGGACATTCCAATTGAAGCGTGAAGTTTGATGAATGTATAACGAGTCTAAACCACCGTTTGAAGTATACTGGATTTTGAATTGTAGTTGTTATTTCAACATCAAAGATTGAGTAAAGGAAAGTGAAATATCCAAAATTCGTCAACTTCAAATATTGCAACCCTAGTAGCCCTTGTTTGAACCTTAGCATAAATAAGATTATTGTCAAAAATTAAAAATATGGCTAAAAACGTTTTCTGACTGCTGCGTAGAAAATTTAGAAAGTTAAGCCCTTAAATGATCCATATAATTAGAGTTCGTTGTCGGAACTCCGCGTCGCAGTTTCAGATATATTTACACACACACTGGTCACAACACAAAATGCAGGTTATAGGTGCGGAACGTCCAACTCAAGTAAAATATCCCCGGCGCATATGTGGAACAGAGTGTAGCAATTGCACAAGTGTATTGTGCAGAGATAATGAACACCATCTTTGTATATGCGGCTCTCAGAGCTTCGGGCTTAGCAGAGC
Organism: Sycophila texana; assembly: GCA_035582955.1. Classification (NCBI taxonomy): domain Eukaryota; kingdom Metazoa; phylum Arthropoda; class Insecta; order Hymenoptera; family Eurytomidae; genus Sycophila; species Sycophila texana. The sequence continues at coordinate 11,474,811 of JAWWEN010000020.1, read as the reverse complement.
ACGTTCTTCCGGCACTCGATGTGTGCACACTGGATATAGCTTTCGAACGGACCTGTCCATCAGAAGAGGCCAGGGCCCTTTCAACAAGCGAAATCGTCAACCATTAAATCAAACTTCATCGGCGAAAGCTCGCCTATTTGAGCAACAACCGCACAATGGGTACGAGGGGGAGGTAACCGCACTGCTGGAGCACACCCAGATCTGCGCGATACAAAGCAGCTCGGAACTCCGCTTATCTTCTCGCTTTATCTCGTTTGCCCTCTCTTCTTCTCCCCCGCATTTGGCTCCGCGTGAGCATTTCCAAACTGACGGACACGCGTGGCTTCACCGGCGATAATCCGAATTTAGATAATCACTTTTTCCTCTTAAAATAGACTCGGATAAAAATTAATCAGGTACCTAGATCTTGATGAGAGTGAAAGTGGCGTAGCTGCAATAAATCAGGATTTTGCATACGGGTAATTGCAGCAATGATTAATCACTGTTTACGAAATGTCAAGATTAATATTTGTGCAAAATGAGAAATGACCCGAAGGAAGTTTATTCCAGTCGAATAAAGTTCCCTTTGTCGATGGAGTCGACATTTCAAACAGTGCCTTTCTTTCGTCCATCTTTTTTTTTTATATTGGTACTGACATTATTTACAAAGCTATTTCTCATCTAGATATATAGAGTAAATCTGCCTTATGAATAAGCAACGTAGAAATAACGAATTCTTACCAAAATGGCTTAACGTTTTATTTCTGAAATTCGTTAGAATTTGATTAATTAACAGTTCATTCAAGACATTTACCGAATAAAAATTCGTTTTATGCGAATTCGAAAAAGTGATGTATTCATTTTTAAGGGAGTTACAAATGAATTTCACTGGTGCGCCGTATGAAATGCGTTAACGCGCGTTGCGCTCGAATTCTCGTCGGTTGTAATCAACTTTCCGTAATGGGATATCATCCGCGCGTTTAATCGTTCGCCAACGTTATTAACGGCAATTTACTCCCTCCCTAAAGCGCGCGCAACAGTTTCATCCCTCGATGATGGGCGGCGTCACGAAACGCAGATCGAAATAAAATGGCCACCTTAAACGCGCGGCTCGCGATTTATCGCGTCCAGTAAACGGTGACCTCTTCACCCGATTGTCCGCGTAAGCTGGTGATTTCTCGCGAAAAGCAGACGGGTCGACGACTGATGAGATTGGCATCTCGGCAGTGAGCGGACGGCGCGCTGCTGTTGTGTTAAGCGCCGCGGGTCGAGCCGTGCGATGGCCCAGTTTGATCGGCCAGCTCAGGTGCGTCGCGCCCCGCAATGAATTACGTGTGTAATCGCGGCCACTTCTCGGCCGGGGCTAATCTTCCGACGCGACTGGCGGCGCTCGTCGAAAAACGCTCGTCGGCCCGGAGCGCGTGCACCCCGATAAGCTCTGATGAAAGCGCATGCCTGCGTCGTCGTCGGGCCCGCTGATGATTTACGCCTAATTTGGTACAGCGTTAGCGTCCTGATAAGGATCTCAGCATCTAGGGTCCAGCGCGCCTCAGCTGTTTTCAAAGACCCGAGGCTCTCGGGAAACGCTTAATTGTTTGCTCTTTTTTTCTTCCATTATCATACAATAATGTAACTATTTTCTTTTATCGGCCTTCATTATCGAGAGTTTAAAAATGTAATGAAGTTTTTTAATTAATGACGTTGCTCTAAGAAGTTCATTATACTTCATCTTATTAATCACATCAGATCCCGGTTGAGATAATTTTAACGAGGTAGTAATTCTCTGTTGTTTGCATAGTAATTTCGTCAAGTGCATCAAGATATTTTACGTCGTAAGCATAAATATTACTGATTAAAGAACTCGTGAGTTAAAGAATTCTTAATCCTACATCTTCATTTGCAAATGGTAGATTTTATCGAATTCAGGGGAGTCTGCTAAAAAATCAAATTATTCGGCGCACGAGGAACGCGTGATTTGGGGGAGAGATTCGCGGACTGAAAATTTACACCTGCTTACGCTGGCTTGTAGAATAAAATATGCGATTGCATTAATTATTATTACGAATGAAGCGGTAGGAAGGAAGTTTAATCGGATCAAATCTGAATTTAGTTTTTACAAAGAGGTCGCTCTCCAGTGCGGCAGATTTGAGCGTTAAATAAACGAGGTAGCAGTGGCAGGAGCTATGCGCATAATTGATTACAATGAGACGTGCGGCTCTTCTGCCAAGCAATCAACGTCGACTCGCATTAATCGTCGCCCAATCACGAAAGGCGCCGATGATTCATGCCCGGAATTCGCTCGCAGCGCCGAAAACTCTGTCGAATTAGCACGCGTCGTCACGGCGTTAAGCCCAACATCATTCATCACGTATCAACAGATCGCACTCCGGCGACGTAATCGACGCTTATAAACGAACGCCTCTTAGACTTCATCTCTTACGTCGTGTCCAGAAACTCAAATTACTTATAGCCTACGTAATTAATTTGGATCTTTGCACGAAAAATTGTTTCTGCGTGAAAGATAAAATATTAAAAAATAATCATCAGACATTTTTATTTTTTTAATTAAATGATCATTGGCAAAGATATCGCGTATTAAAGTACTGTCAAATTATGACATCTTTATCGTGTTAAATCAAAAAGTCGCACGAACCTTTATTATAATAATCAGAAAAATCGGATATCTAAAGCATAATCTAAAAGAAAATTTCATGCAAAGATCCCATTTTTTAAGTGTATGTGCTTATTTTCGATAAGGAAGTAATCGTGGTCGTAGTTTCCATAAAAATTCAAAATGTTACAAATAGATAAATATATACATAATAGAGCTGTAAGTTGGACAAGGGTCAGATTGCGCCAAGGAACAGGAAAACATTTATCGAGGAATTTAAGACAGCCGCAGCGGAACGTTATTTAGTAAAACATTGAGAAAGATATAAAATTTATAGATACTGGATTTCCAAATCACGAAGGTAGGTCGAGCGTTCGATATAGCGATGGATAGCTCGTAAATCGAGATTGTGAGCAGCTTTAATTCTTTCCTCGACAAAGCCTGCACACTGTGGTCGAGAAAATATTCCGCATTTGTGATGCGTCGTGCATTTGCCCGGTCGCCATTTGTGTCCCTGCTCCCGCATCTCGCTCGACTCCCCGGGGCCAAATTGATAAAACAGAGCAGAGGCTCCCGCGGGCATAATCGACAAATGGTCCTCAGAATGCGACGTACATTTCAAGTCGGATGCGCGTACCATCGAGATTCGGCTCCTATCACTTTTTCCCCTCTTCAAAGTGTCAGAATTTTATAGGCAGTTCGTTTTCCATAGTCACCGCCGACGCCCTGTTCGAAAAAAAATATAAGAAGGACGCGCCCTCATAAACTGGGCCAGGACTGTCTCCCAGAGTTATCTTTTCGATCTTCTTCCGGCTTTTTTTTTTATTTCAAAGACTGCGATATGAAAAGAGGGATACCAAGTGAAGGGAGGGAGCGGGCTCTCTTCACAAACTAATAAAACACCAAATTTCTCAAACGACATGTAGAAATGAGCATTGACTTTTTTAAATTAGCTGCAAACTCGTTGTTCAAGCAGGCCTTTGCCCACCGGCTAAGGGAGTGATTTCTTTTGCGCAAAATCTTGCGTGGAAACGAATTGTTTCACATTACTTTTGCACGACGTTCACTTCGACTTTTCAATTGCTTATTCCAATTTATCTGCGCTTTACCAGTATACGTCACCGTGCGAGTTTTCAAAGTCCGCCTTTGAATAGCGCGCGCGCGCACGATCGTATCGTTTCATTCGTCTTTGAGCTTGAGAAACTCCGGGCTTTCTCTATTTTTCTTTATACGCGAATAATCGTCCGCAGCTAGCGAAAGGGAATATACGCTTTCATGTGAATTTGTAGCATAAACTTTATTCTTTGTTAATGTGATTTATACGTTTTCTTCGACAATTTTTCATGTTTTACTGAAAAAAAATGAGTGGGAGATTAGTGAATATATAAATCACGATAAGAAAACTTAAGCGATTATGGAAGATTGAAAATGTTAATCACGCAGATGTAAATATTATTTTACAGCAGCGAAAATAATTAAATGTTTTAATACTCTATCCAATTTCGTATTTTAAAGTTTAAAGGGGAGTAAAATCTATTCTCTTGACTTTTATTTATAACAAAAAAATATTTTTCTCAAAAAGTATTCACGCATCGAACTGCACTGATCTATTCAGGTCTAACGTACCAGATCGGTACGAAGTGTGCAAAGCAAAAAGAATGCCGAGAATATGGCGAAAAGAAAATCCCTCACTATTTCGGTCGCAAATGCGGACAAGCCAGGAGAGAAGCTTTGAGCGGTACTCGTAAAAATTTTATTAAAAGCAGTCGCGCTAGTCAACTGGCGTTAGATACTTCCAGAGGTAGAATCTCGCCTCCGGGAGGACGACTTTTTCGATGCGTGAAATCTGACGACCGCGAGCCGTCGAGCTCATACTGTCCCCGGAAAACAGCGCGATGCGAGTCGCCGAGCCGCGAATTGGTTCGCTCCTCGGGGCACGCGAGATCCCAGCGGCTGCGCCGGTAGCCAGCCGCACCGCCTGGCCGACGTTAAAAGCTCGACCATGCCGCGGTTTTGCTACTTTATGGTCGTGCCTCCGTGAATTTCAAGGGCTCATCGGCCTGCGCTCCCGACGCCATGGAATTTAGGGTTAATAAAAAATGGGGAACAAAAGCAAGAAATACGGGAAACTGTTGTAATTTATGCATCTCGAAAACTTTTTATTTTTTAAAATCCAATTCAACGGTTTTTTTATAACGCTCCTCCAGTATACGCTATATTTCCTTCCTTGCTTTGTGGCCGACAGAGAATTTTACCGAGTTTCATATTGAAGTGCGACGAAGGAATTGTTTACCAGAGACCAAGCGTCCTGGGCAGTGCTGTTTTTCCTTTTATTTAGAATATTTTCATGCGTCGCGATATCACAGCGTGGAATTTCTCGTTTATTTTTCAGGCAGATTTTATTTCTTCCAAAGGCAGGGCTCGTGAGTAAAATTTAATTCATGCTGTGTACTTCGTCGGTTGTGTTTTATACTTTCGCCTTATCTATAAGTCCACGGAGGCAATTAATTTTTTTTAGGTTTCGTTCGGTCAAAAGAGATGAGATTTTTCAAGCGGTATGCACTTACTCGAATTACCCGAGATAAGATTAATTAAAGCCGCCGCGGGGAAGGCCCCGTTTAACAATAATTTTTGCGCGCCTTCTTTAATCTCTCCCGGGGGTTTTATAATCAGCGAAAAATTCAGCTGCGCCCGAGCGAATTCGTCGATAAAGTTTCTGCAGCCGCTCGGATCATGAGCAGGAGGCATTTCTAGCCTGCTAACATCTTGACAGAGTTTGCGTTCGCGAATTTCAAGAATTCATCAAAAGCAGATGCTCCGCGGGCGGCTGGTAAAGAGTGTACCTCGAGTCGTGTCGCTTGCCAAGGTGAAATTGTTGCATTCCTTCTGTTCCCTCTACCTGGCAAAGAAAGGGAGGCAGAAAGCTAGTCTTAACCTCGGTGCGACTCGGCTGTCACGTTTCGTGGTGATCCACCTTCTACTGGGACTTGGCAAAAAGTTTATATAAAGTAGCTTACTCCGAGCTACTTTGCGATAGTAGTATCGCTCCGAGCACCACGAAGAAAAGCTTTCTAAGAGGGTATATAAGAAACATTATAAGGTAAATCAAAGATGCACTCACATTTAAATCGCGCTACAAAAAGTGTAGAACTTTATAGAGCCTAAACCGATAAGCGCCAAAATAAAAAAGTAAACTCCGATTCAATAGAGAAGCCCGTTTCCGTAAAACCTCGCAAACGTCGATCTCTTGAAAAAAAAAAATAACATTCAGTGTGACGTGCTCGCTCAAAGAAGGCTGAAAAATTATTGAAGCTTAAATGTATTGAAACGCTTACATAAAAGATATACTGATTTCTTTTACTGATTTCGGTAGGAATTTATAGTATTTTAAGAAGCTGAGAGCAGTTTTTTATGCAGTTTATTACTCATAAAACAAATACGAGCAAACAATAAAAGACAAATAATTACATAATCCAATGATAATTAGACAAAAGATGCGCTGGTACAGTATATTGCATTTTTATTTTATACGGTTTTCTCCGGGTCAAAGTGAAACTCGGTACGTTGAACGTGCGCGAAAGTAGTTAGTGTAAAGCAAAGTGAACACACCTCCGTATTGTTTATTCGCTAAATTAACAGGTGTAAAAGGTGCCGACAGTCCACAAAGTGCAGCCGAGCGAATCAACGTGTTGGTACACAAATTTACTGCTTTTCTAGTTGGTAGAAGGAACATATTGGTAGACTTATATTTTCATTTAAATAAATAAATACAATACGAGGTATCGAATATTATTCTATTGATTTGTAATTATTATAATGAATCCATACAATTGAATTAAAAAGAATACAATAAATGGATGCTAAATACGTCATATAATATCAATTTAATTATCATTGCATTTGCAGTGATAAAATTAATAATACCCGTTTTTAAAAACGTATTATTAAAAATGTTGAGACTATCCAATTTGATATTCCTCTCACTCAAATTAAGATGTAAAATGAAATTCCATTAGATCCGTCTGCTAGAAAATTGAAAAATAATCGACACGTATTTTTTTGGAATTTAATGATTATTAACAAAGATATTGGGCTTCGAAGACCCGTGTGATGTAACGATTGTCCACTATATAGATATACTGCGCCGTTCTGACGTCACGTTTGTCATAAATTTAAACTTGCTATTATAGCTTTGTTTATATGTGTTAAATTAAAAAAAGAAAAAATACGTGTCGATTATTTTTCTATATTCTATCTGACGGATCTAATGGAATTTTCGATGCAAAATGCCAATTGAGAGGAACACGGATCGTGGACGCATTGACTCGGTTATCGCGATCGTGTAGCTCGTAACCATTAAACCTTTTCGCGGGTCGTCGTTTTCCCAAGTTCGATTGAAGCGCCTGGCATTAACGCCGTTTCGACACTAATCTTTGGGTGCCGAGGAAATTCCACTTAGTCAATTGGGAGCAGCCGTCGTGTGGTTCAATGCGCGGGGACCAGTAGTTCCGTTACAAAATAGAAGGATGAGACATGACCCGATAGGAGCGTGTTCTGCGCCACGGGAACAGAAACCATTAAAGTTTCTCATGCATTTCAAGCAGTGCGAAATTTGTGAGCTTCTTCTAATATAACACAGTTTCAAACCTCGACTCGATATTTTTCTTTGGAAAAAACAAGACTGAACTTTTATTGGATTCGCTTTCACTGCTTTTTTTTGTGCACTAAAAAATAAACTTAAACTTTTTTTTTCGTTTTATAATAGACTGCAGTAAGGCTCTTACAATAAAATGAAATATCGAAACACCGAAACAACTTTTAATTGCCACAATTATTTACAAAATTAGACAATGCAAATAAATTCTTTATTATGCAAATAAATTATTTTTATTCTTTGCATCAAATCATAAAAAAGTCTATTTGTATAACATTTTGTTGAAAATCGGCGCCACTTTTTACGTCAAATATAGAGAAAAATGAAATGAAATATCGCAAGATTAAATTTGTGCGACGCAGGTTCGGCAGTGCCTACGATTATTGAGCAGTAATGCGAACACGGCATTAGTCTTTAATGCTCAGTTAGGATTAAATGTCGAGTTTTGAGGCTAATAGAATTTTTACGGATACTTTTAAATCTTGTAGGTTGGGATTTAAAAATATTTGCAGCTTATATGTGTGTATGAAAAAGCTTTTAGCATCTCTCGCACTTGTAAATACAAATTGTAAATTTTAATATTATACAGTTTGAGTTTCAAGACTGATCTTATTGAAATAAAAATAATAACCTCGATAATAACTGCCCTTGTCAAAAAAGTAATAAACATCATCAGTAATTTATTAATTTTTTAAAATTTTTTATTGTTTATGAAAAAAAGTTATTTAATTTTTCACGGTACATACACACGTTGCATTAATTATCTGCAGATTATTAAATGTGCACTTACTCTCAACAATCAATTAACTTTCCGTAAATAAACGCGCAAACATTTCCAGCAGATGATGAATAATGTAAAACACAATTTCATCAAGTTTGACTCAAACAAGTTTCTCTGCATTATAATTCAAAACTATATCAACTTTTATTTTACGCATAAAGTTTTCAACTTAATTGTTCAAATGTCATCCCTTTCGAACGTTGTACAGCCTGCTTGACTTTCATATAAAACAATCAATAACTTATTTAAGTGGAATGTTTCAACGCTAAGTAAAAATAAATAAAAAAAAGAACACAAAGAAGCAATGAAGGTAAGCTCGGGTTGTCGGCCGGCTTGGCTAATTACTTTCCAGAGTCCCAAGCGAAATCTCGCTCAGAATGAAGTCATCGGAAAGAACGAGGAACGTATACAATTATCGCAAAATAGTAGGCTCGGGCAGTAATTATTGGTCTCGAGGGGTACGGGAGAGAGTTGAAACTCTCGCTTCTCGGCCTCTCACTGCCTTCATAATTTTTTTTTCGGCAAAGGAACTCGCGTGCGGAGCGAGTTCTGCATTTGCAAGACAATGTTTGCGCTTGCCATTACCTAGGCGGAGGACGCTCCCGCAACATTACGGCGTAATTACAAGGTACATACGCCATTTGTTACATACGCGGAGTGGCCACGTCGTGAGCATGCACATCCGCGGCCCAGCTAACGTACTACGTGTCCGTCACGTACTACGTGTACGCTCCTCGTCCACACCCACAGGTGAACGGCGCTCTTGGTGAGGGTGACCCTCAGCAGAGCGAACCCCGCCTAACAGTGGCTGCGACTCGATTTATGTGCATTCTTATCGGCACCCAAAGGCCGGCGCTCTTCTCGCTTCTTCATATCGCCCTGGACACTGGCTGCCTCCTCTTTGGGTGTGCCGATCGCATCGATCGCGAGATCACCCGGACAGGCACCTTATCTCGGTCTCGACGTTCACCCCGCTAGGTGTAAGTCGACAAAATTTATAGTATCGACCGCCGGCCGGCCTGGCCGCTTTAGCCCGATTTCGGGGAGATGCCGCTAATCGGGACCCTCCCGAGCTGTTTTTTTGCTTCCCACCGCCCGCTGTTCGCGTTTCCGCCCGTATTTACGAAATCGATATGTCAACATCGGTGGACTCGCTAATGGAATTAAAAACAACTTTTATCGTATTTCCGGTCTAGCGTTCAAATTCTCACTTTTATAGTTTTTTCTATTCACTTCATTGTTGCGCTCTTGTGGATCTGGTTTTTCGAAGCTCGTTAATCGCGACGTTTGCGTTTTTACGTCTGGGAGAAACTGTTGACGAGTAAATTAATACGGAATAGCTCCCACGTGCGCAGGAGTCAAAATTATCATCAGTTCAAAGTTGTCCTACACGGTATTTCCAATTCATATAATGGAACAAGGTAGCAAACAGTTAACTCTAGTTGTTTAGAATATATCATCGTTACAATTAATATAAACTTTAATTCAACCTTGATTCTGATATTACTGACTTTGACAGCGCTTCAATAAGTTGTAAACAAGTTAGGCAGATCGAAAACGACGAACAGAGAGAGGGTGTAAACTGGTTTAAATTATGCAGGTCTATGCTTGTATTACCATTGTTTGCTCTTGCTCCACCAGCTGCTTAGATGTTATTCCAATAAGTTTCTAGTCATGCAGATAACTTAAAATAAACGCAAATCAAAGGCCCCCGAAGTAAAGTGCCTGTGGCTGTCGGCAAGGATTCCATATTTGCCACTTGAAACTTTGGAGTAAGATTGCATCTCTTGAGGCCGAAGTTAGTCAAACTAACACTTTGCTCAAAGCTAGGAGAGCGATTCAACGCGTAGCTCCAAGTTTTCAAAACGTGGAACAAATTTTGTGGGTGGCTTCGATAATTTACTGTGCGTATCAAAAAAATGCAGATAAAAGTTTTTGTGATAGCGTAGCGCCGCTCCTTGACTGTAAATTTTCTAGGCCTAGGTTATCAGTAATATTATTTTTATCTTGACAGCTTTTACTTTATCACGTAAAGTAAACACGAGTAAAGATAATAATATACACAGTTAATCTTTTTATTTTTAATGCCACTTGTGTTGTAATATAATGAAGCTCGGTTAGCCGAATAAAACGTTGTCGTCAAAATAACGAGCGCGAAAGTAAATTTTAAAGAATTATGGTGAGCGATAACAAAAGCTTTATAAAGTTGTAGTACCTCAGTATAACTTTGATCACAATGGATGCCCGTCCATCATAGTCTTATTACTTAATAATCCCCTCCTGTTTAGACACTTATTTGGTTAGCGTTTATATATGAACGACCTAAAATTCAAAAAACAAAATAATAAATAATTTAATAATTTAATTATAGAGTTATATTCTCTACCCTCGTTAAAATTGGATTAAGAGACTATTAAACATGCTTTCCAAATGTAAAAAGAATGGAAGTAGCTGCATTCGCAAAATGTATTCATTAAATTTTGAAAACATGAAAAAAAATCATTAACTGGAAACATCTCGAAAATATCAAGTTTTTTTTATAAAAATGTAAATCGTGACTTTCCACACTTCTGCCTCTGTTGGAAGTAAATCACGGTACGTTTAATAAATTCGCTCCAATAATTCATATTTTTCAGTTAAAATAAAGGAGGTAAAATATTCCCCGGGTCCCTCTCACAGTGCTTTGCAATATTCTCGGAATCGTGCGGCTTGCGATAGGTCGTGTATACATCATAAAAGGCAGATTGCCAGTGCCGCGCAGAACTAGACAAGGTGGATCCAATAGTCCGTTGCAGTGATCTGGCCTCTTTGAAATACGGTTATAATTAATACCCCAAGCCTCTCTGATAATGGGAGCAGCGGGTGCGGGTTGGTGCTGGGAGTTGGAGTGGGAGGAGGATGTCCAGTCCTTGCGCGGCACTTTGAAGACATCTGGTTACTCCTTTGTGAGAGCCTTGGGCTTTGTCGACGCGCAGGCGATGCGTGCCAGCCGATCTCTCGCAAGTGCAGCAGCTCTGACTCCTCCCTGATCTATGCAGCGTTCAAAAGCACGACATAGATATCCCGCTTAAGAGTACGTACCCGTGAGCTCCGCATCGTGAATTGCGCGAACGCCGCGAAAATTTATCGTCTTATTTCAGGAGCGCGACCTGTTTATTTCTATTTTTTCGCTTTCGCTTTCGTATATTTGTCGTCTGGCGTCTCTGAGCAGCGCGGCGTCGGAGTTGGCGTATAAAATACACATCGCTATATACATCTAATCTTTTACCCAGATCGAGTGAGAAATCACACTTGGCTCGGGCGGGTCTGAAAAACGATCGGCTGCTTTTCAAGTGACTCAATACTGTTAGAGAGATTTACCTTTAAAGCTTGCCGAGTGGGTATTAACAGTGCTTTTTGAAGTGGTAACTCTTTGGGGTACAAATAATCGCATTTAACAAATTGGGTTGACATTTTTTAATCGAAGGTAAAGTAAGATGTATGTGAAAAAAAGGTGTGAAAAACTCTTTTTGTTTCCTTTGAATTTTAGTTTTAATTAAATAAGTTACGCTTGACAAATTCAATGCTGATTGATGTTTATCCGTTCTCAAGCAGCAAGAACAAACGAGCAACCTCAAGCTTGTCGCCCAGCGTCGCTTTGCTGTCTTGCGCAACCTCAGCGTTGCGATAACCGCAACTGTGGACTGGCTGTAAGATTAGCTTTTACTAGACGCTTGTACCCGAAAATTTTGGCTCTCAGGTATTTTTTAAATTATACTGATTTGCAATAAATGCATATGAGTAAAAATTCACTATCAAATGGATTCTCTTTTATGAAATTTTCTTTGTTTAATAAAGGGAAAGTCATTAAAAATATATCGCATTTCGGATGAGCCATTTTGAGTGAATTTTAGTGCGACGATTCAAAACTCTGTTATTAAATTGTACTAATTACACTCGATGTGATAACAGAAGCTGTAATGGAATTACTTCAATATGCATTATTACTTTTGATGGGTATGGTAGGTAACCCAGGACAGAGCATGCAATGTTAGCTCTCAACTTAATTTGCTTTATTAACATTATTGATTAAATCCGTTTATTTATTTAATTAAACATAAAACGGGTATGAAAATTAGTCCTGATGTACTTTGAGAATAAATGAGAATAAATATTTTGAAATATTTAGACTTTTATCACTGAATAGGGTAAATAAACAAAATAATTTATACACCCGAGCACTTCTCAGTAAGACATTCGAATGATGATAATTTATTGATGAAAACTACTGTACATATTTCTTTTGCATCCAATTAAGTAATTTAATATCTTAATGAAAAAGAACAAAAACCCTTGGTAAACTTTTAGAATACTGAGTGACATTGCAGACTAAGCTTTAACCCGCATAAAAAGTGCATATCGTGAGAGTGCACAAAGTCGCTAGCTCTCAAGTTAATTAGCGCCAGTTATCACCTGAATAAGAATAGAGCGCGACTAATCTTCGCGAAGCTCCGCAGCTCAGTAAACTTAGGAAGGCAGGGTTGGCTCCCGCAACTGTGGGTTGAAGCGACGAGACGGTCAGGTCTCCCTCTCAAGAAACAGAGATCCGGCGAGGTCGCGCAGGGCCCTCAACTTTTTCTCCGCGACGCCAGGGAATGCAAATTTCACGCCGGGCTCATCTTCGGGTGGCCCGATTGCCGAAGCGGCTCACGTTCCAGGCGCTTCGTCACGACTGTAGAGGGTCACCGCCAGATCAGAAAAGTTTCCTCGCACACCCGGTCAAATAGGGAGGGCAAGGGGACAACTCGGCATTTGGCACTCGGACGAAGTCGAGCTTATCTCATTAGAACGCACAAAGCGCAGCAACAAGTCCGACTCCTCGGCTTCCTTCCGGAGATGTTCGCCTCGCTCCTTGCGCCCGTTAAATTGCCAAGCCGGTCGCACACGCATGCAGCACATTTATCACGGTAACCGCCTCTGCGCGAGAACCACTGAGTTATCGCTTTTAATTAGAGCGGAATTCGCGGACCTTCTGTCGCGAGCAGCGGATAAAAGGATGCGGACGTATTCTCTTGCGTGAGCGCTTCCTGTGTTTAGCGCGGTTTTACGCGCGATCGCTTAAAAAGAAGTGGAATGATTTACGGTCGGAAATTTTTTGAAAATTCGACCGATCACTCTTGACTCCGGGCCAAATTAGCTCGCATTTTTGCTCTTCCTTCCATTTCCGACCGAAGAACCGCAGGGTGCAGTTGTCTCGCTTCTTTCACGGCATTTTTCCAGCTTTCTTCCGACTCTCTTAAAAGTAAACTTGGCGGAGCTTAAATAAATTTCAAATTAATTATCTGGAGATGTCGACAAAATTTTGTCGGACTTACATATACCTAAAATCTTAATTAAAATTAAAAAAACGTCGCATTCTTAATGAGTTTCGGAAACTTGTGAATTCTGATTTGAATAAGACTCTGCGGAGTATTCAACATAAACATCAGTGTTGCTACAAAAGTTTTTTCTTGCGCTTGCGATTGAAGACACGGACTTGGTTTGAGTGCTGCGTTAAGCAGAATATCTGCTGACGATCGTTACAGTGTGGAAAATATGCGCAACGCGTCTTTATACAGCAGCAGCGATTTTGCAAATTTACGGGGCAAGCGATGCGCTAATAATAACCGTCCAGAACATCTCTCGTATAGGAGTTATTGAATTAATTAGGGACTCCAAACTCCATTATAATGCCAGCCTATATAGGTGCAAACAGAACACAGAATCATAACAAATCCAGCATAAATTGCGTTCTCAGCAGGAGAGAAAGATGAAAAAGTAAGGACGATCTTCAGACCTTTTAGTATTTGCAAAAAACGGTGCGCCGTGCATTTTGATTGATCGTAAAAACATCGAGATCTCTCGTCATTTATCAATTGCGTCGATGATGGGGGAAGGGCTATAATACATCTTTAAAAGTAGCAGGAGCCTGAATGCCTGACATTCCCCTCAGCTCAGCAGCTATACGTTCCCGAGCCATGAAGGGCTGCACAAACGGACTTATGCTGTCTACACTTTGACTTTTCTCTTATTATGCCGTGAAAGCCGTTTACGCCAAGCTCCGAGGGTCTTATCCTTTGAGGCGGCACCGTTTTCTCGAAAATAAAAATATGACACCTGTCGCGAACGGGGGTGGGCAAAGATCAGCAGCAGGTGGCTCAAAGCCCATGCTGGTCCTACGATTTACAAGTGACGTTGTGGTATATACTCAGCGTGGTAATCGCGAAGTCTTTATGATTTATGTAGAGGTCCGCGATGATAAATTTATTCTATAAAGTATACGCGAAGATTCGTCTTCGGGAGTGCTAACAAAGTCGTGGAGTTTGAATAAGTGTCAAGGTCGTGCCGCAAAAAGAAACTGTCATTCTAGAAATCTTTTTCTATTCTTTCTTTTTCATATTCGCACAAGGATGTCAGAAGAATCATAATAAAAGATAAACCGTTCTTTTTGCCAAAAATTCATTGTCCAACGGACTCCATTGGTAAAATTTCACAGTAAATAAATAACAAAGAGAGAACTCGTGGAATTTTTCAAATAAACAAGAGAACGCATAATTTGCATCAAATAGTTACATTGAAAAAAAGCGAGCAGTGCGTTAATCGATATTCCGTTAATTGTTGGAGCATTGTTCTTTATCGGAACGTCAACCCGCCTATAAAATGTGGCGCGGCGCATCGGCGAGGCGTGGTTCACGATATAAAATGCATGACACGCGCACACAAAGGAAATAAATCCGTGGGAAGGGCGAGCGGTAGCGCCGGCTCCGGTACTTCTTAGCACTCGGAAGATTGGATGTCTCATCCGGGGGGAATGGGAGGGGGGCTATTCACAGACAAACGGCACGCAATATTTGCATTTACATCCAAGTAATGGAATATCGAGCACGTCTCTCTACGAGATTCTGGCTGCTCTTGCCGCGAAAGTGTAGGGAAACTCAACTTCCCCTTCGAGTCGCTCATCCCCCCCCCCCCAACCGCGCCTTCAGTCGTCGCACCCCCCGGGCTGACGCCGCTTCTCGACGCCACCGACCCAACCAATCTGTCATTATCATCGTAGGCGGCGCACGCTCCTTTTCAGAAGCCTTACAGCATGCTTTTTTCATACAATACTTGGACACCTTTGCCCTTCTTCTTTTTTGGTTGATCAAATAAGCATCAGAGTAGATGGGTTTTTCGCTGGCTCTCTCACTCTTTTTTTATAAGACGCCCTACGCTCTCATCTCGAAGTTGTTTGAGAAAAGGAATGAGTGAAGTCACCGGATTTTATAAAGCATTATTTCATTGATATTGATGCAATAATTGCCCTTGGATATAAAAGAAAATGAAAAAAAATTAATACTCGGTCGTAGGTGCCTCTATGATGCTTACGTCAGCCGTCACGTTGCCGTGGCTTTTGATCGACGGAGAGCAACTGCGGCTCAAAAGGCTAATACGCTTGAGCCTTGAATTACCGCTATGCATGCATAAAACGTGCGGTGAAGTTGATGAAGTAAACGACTTTCTGGAAATTCGTGTAAATAAGTTTCAAGATAATCGTATAACACGACACTATATCGCAGATTATATTACTCTTTTTAAATAGAAGTAAACGAACTTGTTAGTTTAAAAAGGGAACAGATAGATAGGCGCTTATGGAATTATGTGTATTTTTAGAAAAATGTTAATATGTGGAAATATAATTGCAATTGCATAAACGGAACTTAACTTAATTAAAAATAATTAACCTTGCATTGACTGTAAATTATACAAATATTTCTCATTCACGTCAATATTTAACCATTTAGATTGTTGCAGTAATTAATTAAATTTACCAATGTCTCATTGGCGGGGATTAAACTAATATTGAAGAAGTGACTCACGCAGCTTAATCTGAATTTTTAAAGTTAAATTTCATTACAAAACAAAATATTTTAACGTTATACGAAAATAAAATATTAATAAATAATTTACAACAATAAATTGTTTATCACGCATTCGTTAGCTACTTAGACTACGTGAACTGAACTATTGACAGCCGGATGCGTATATTCCAACCGCGCGTGAGTAAACTAACTGATCCCCGGTCCATCGATCTCGCGCTTTGTCAGGAACTGCCGGCAGCCCGTCGTTAAGTTGCTGCGGGATCGATCGTCGTGCTCGACTTAGCGAGAAAATAATTGCCGAATGTTCGGAACACATCCCGGGGGATCAAGTTTTCATTTAGCCGCAGTTCATCACGCGACGCGACGTGAGCTGCATAAGTGCCCCGCGAAAGAGGCTTACCTCTCGGAATCTCCAATGGTAATGCTGCCGGAAGTGGCCGTTGGCGCCGGATCGATCCGAGATCGGCCATTCCCCTCCACCGTTACCGTTCATCTTTGCCCGATCGTTCACTGATATTTTTTTTAATATTGCACTTTCGCGTTATTTAATTGCATTCTGCCAGTTGGCCTGTCAGCCGCTTATTCACCCTTTATATTGCGCACGGCCGATATTATTGTCAATGGAGTTCGCGTTCGATCAAATCGACAATCTGTATAAGTTCATTTTTTTGCATTGTCCCAGCTATCTCTCGGTTGAATATTTAGCCAACTTTTTTAGTCGCGGCGGAATGACAGCAGTTTTGGTACCAGAGAAGTGTACGGTTATTTTTCGAGGAATACCTCAAAAGTTGTTGATAAACTGACTACGATTGATGTCAATGCTCGAGAATTCTATTTTTCGTACGCTTCTCTTTAGGTAAAAGAGAATAAGTGGAATTTTCAAAAACTCATCAGTGGAAGCTATTATCGCAGTTTTTTGGGGAAAAAAAAATTTCGTGGAGTTAGACATTGAGATTTTTAGCGAAATAACAAATAATACACCGAAAGCGAGTGTCAAAGTCATATTTCAAAGTTCTTCAGAGTCTCTTTATACGAATCCAGCTATATTGAAGCAGAGATATGTATGTCGCATCAAAGAAATCTTTTTCTGAGGAAGAAGACGTCTCACTCAGAAGTTCAAATTCTTCATAAAATATACTACGCCTTTTGTGAAGCGCCCGCCCTCGTAGACGATGTCTAAACAATCGAGGGCTGCATTATTCACGCTTCCTTACGGCTATTCAGAATCCCGATCCAATATAGACGAGAGAGCGAGAGATAGTAAAATCCCATCGTGTATGCTCTACGTGGGGAGCTCCGCGGGACGGGGGAAGTCGTCTCCCGCGAGAAGGCGACTGCCATGGAGAGACAGCCTTCACGATTTGTCATTCCGCGCGGCGCAGTCGAAAGTTCGGAGGTTTCGATGTCGGAGCCGCTCTGCGGATCGCGACCGCCACACAATTGGGGCTTTCCTCGGCCGCCTAAGTTAACGAGCACACTGCGAAAGAGAGAGGAGGATCGGAGTTCGTGGTGGACGAGTTTGCCCTTTCGATTGGCAGCTCGAAAATCGCGGCGGCTGCCCTCGTCTTGATACGAGCTTACACCGCTTCGCTTATGACAAAAGAAGTTCCTTCTCGCGTCTCGGGTCATCTGCATGTGACCTCGATCGCAGGTACATAAACCAGACGTGCGTCGGTGACGCACGCCCGCAACTTTAATGGATATAAACATGATTCTGTAACTTTGCTGTAATCTCGGCGACGGCAGCTCTGGATTCTCCGTTTAATTAAACATAAACATAATGTCGGTCTGTTTGTGGTGGTATGAAAATTCTGGGTTTTCTGGTGCTTTACCTTGGCTAGCGGATTGCCAAATGTTCTTTTTAACTGTGTTTTGATACTTTTCATTTCCTCAGTCGTAAAAGCTGCAGCTCTGTTTCCTTTTATAGCTAACTAGGAATATTTTTTGAATTTCATATCTTTACCATGCAAAAGTAGAGGCTTGATTTTTTTTACTAAGAAGGCATAATACAATATTGGTTGGTTATCATTCAAAGATTATTGCTTATGTATGGATTATTGTAATGGTTTCTTTAAGAAAAGTAGAAAATGCGAGTCACAGCAGCTTGATGCACGTGCCGGTAAGTATAAATTCTGCTGAGTCAAAGGACAACGCGATAGTGCTCCGATACTCGCATTCCTGCAATTTATTGCGACGGATAGAATAAATTTACTAACCTATTTAATCAAATAAAATGTCAGCGTAAATATAAAGAATCATTTACATAGAAAAAGTAAGAATGTAGACATTTTTTAGAATAACACTTTCCAAGATGTAAAAGATCTTTGAAGTTTCATGGAAGGGGATACGTGACGGCGCATTTCCGCTTAATTTCTTTACTAAGAAAGCTGACGCATTGCGAAAATTGTAAAAATCTCCATAAAATAAAAACTCATTGACCAATTTCATTATAACTTTAGAGCCCCTTGAGGCTCGGATATACAGACTTTCACGACAAACTTTGTCGCGTTATCTTGGATAGTGTCAAAGTTGTTCAGGGGTAGTTTTACACACACATATACGTAATTGAGTAGACTCATACACTAGTAACCTTGAAACCTTAAAAAAGAATCCATTCAATTCTAGTTTTATGTAACCTATACTAAGTTTGTACGAGCTAGTATCTTCTACAGATTTTATTTTAGTATTAGTACACTGTACTTACAATGACCAATATTCACACCTGCATTCTTGTATCAAAATATCAATATCGTAAAATAATTCAAGTAATTTTATTATCTCATTCAATATCCATTTAATATTTTTACATATAAAGATCCATTAATTTCAAAGTAAAACAAGTATATCTAACAATACTATACTTCGACTACGATATGTTCATTTAATTTGTCGACACGACAAAGCACCTTTGTGTATCACTTTCGAATTATTCAAATGGGGGTTGACTTTATAGTCCAAAGTCCTGCTAAACTTCACTTCAATAATTCCCTAACAACGCTTACAGCTCAGAGACTAACACCCTCAATATTAATATGTTGATTTCATTGCTAAATATTCTATTGCTTAGTGGTAAAAACTTTACGTCCTAAGAATTTAAAGGTATAAACTTACTATTACAGATATACTATGTAAAACAATAACTGATAGTTATCGAAGTCAAACTATATTTTCCGAGACTAATGTAAAGCTTAAATAAATAGTGAATTTGGCTGCTGTATACTTTACTTATCAATTAATCGAAAATAGAATTGTAATAGTGGCAGATCCAACTTTAACGATTTTATCGACTTAAATATAGAACATGCATTCGTCATTCGACCATTCAGCCCGGTTTTCCCTCCCTTCCTCTTTCTTTCTCTCTCGCTCTTATCCTCTCATTCTCTCTCGTTTGCTGCAGATCACGAAATTTCGAAAGTTTCAGGTTGCGCATCACTAGTCCAAATGCACTTTGAGCCCACGGCGCCACTGATAGACTTAAATTATTATACCAAAAAGTTTGCTCAAGTCGATGTAAGCGCCGGCGAAGTGAGGATTCTGCACGCCGTTAGCCGACTGCGCGGACGTCCTGCTGAAAGCCGCTTTATTGGCAAACCCCCTTCCGGTCGTATCTCGGTCCGAATTTTACGATTCATAATTCCCGTGCGCTGTCGCGGTCTATCTTTATACCTTCCAAACTTATCACTGCGCACCCCCGCTACGCCCAGATTCAAAAAGCCTTGCGCGTAGAATTTTCCTTGCCCCTTCCCCGGGGCGCCCTGTTATCTCGAAGAGACTCGACCGATAAAACCTAATAGCCGGGTGATTAATAACCTGTGCGAATTTATTTGCCTAGCTACACGGTACCCGCAGCTCGTACATTAATGATGACTAAGCGTCTGAAGGAGTCTTATATGTAAGCGCTAATTAAAAGATTCACAGGGCGGAGCTTCTGTACAAGCAAATAATTATTGCGAATGAAAATTTATGGAATTTTTGCGTGATGTGATCATTATTAAAAACTACAAATGCTAATAAATACTTTTCCGATATCCCAGATATAATATTACTCGACGAGTAAAGAGACTTTATGTTATCATCACCAAGATAAAGTGTCTATTAAAAAGGCAACTCCAGGCTGACCGAATGGGTAATATTCGGTAAGTTCAATGTGAAATGGCAGGGGCATAAAGTGCAAAACAACCACTTTTATAACTCCCCGCTATACATAGTTAACTAGTTAGCGTCAATATTTGCATGAAGACGTTAATGCTCTCATTTCTGCGGCGAAGCAAATGAGCAACGACGTTCAGAGGGGAAACGAAAACAGAGAGATGCGAGCCTGCATAAGAGAGGCAAAAAATAACCTGCAATTTTCGCACCCCAACACGCGCCCTTTATTTTCAGGTTCACTTAACCTCAGCGCGTCCGGGAGATATAGAGACGGACGAAATGACGTGGCGAAACGAGCATAGCAAGTGTCGCCAAGGACGTGTTTGCGGCGTGTATATCTTGGATCGAATCATTTTCGCTGAATTTCTCGCCCGACATATTGGAAATTCTGACGTGGGTGAGGGCGTTTTCCCCGCGGCGAAGTGCGCCGTTGTAAAGAGGTGATATATTTCGCGGTCCTTCGAGCGAGTGCCCCGACCATGACAACAGGCGCCGGCGGTCTCGCGATAACGGAGCGCTAGAAGGCGTCCTGTGCGACCCCACTACGGATTAGGGGACTCGTCCGTATATAATAATAAAATGAGAGGGGTGCGATCGAAAAGTCCTGGCCAAGACCATAAATGACGCTGTTAATTTTCCGACTGAGTTTATGAGGCTCGGTTTAACGGATTACTCAGCGGGGATAGGAGAGCGGAAAAATCAGCGCCGACGGAATTTCGCGAGCCGACGTTGCCGCGATCTTTGAATTCCTCGTGGAACTATAAACGCCGCGATTTATGAACGGAGTGCATGAATGCCTGGCGTACCTTTGATTATAACCGCTGTAATAAGCTCACATATCAAACATTTCTTTAGAGCACGACTCGGCTTTTTTAAGTTACCACCTGAAACTTTCTTTTCTTCTATTGCTAACCTTGTGGAAATTAATGGCATAAGGAGAATCGAATTCAATACTTTCACTGGGGCAAACAAAATGGCTTAAATTATTTAAATTTTAATTGTGCAATAGCTGTCTGCAGTTTTTGTGAAATTATCGTTAAATGCCTGAGTTGACAAAAAAATCGAGATTATTGTTAGAATTTTATTCACATTGAAAAGTCAACTGTATCCTTTATAAAAATAAGAAATTCAAAACACGCGGATAGGGGAATAGGGACTTATCGGAGACGATATCGGTAAAGACGGTACGCTAGCGTTGCAAATTTCCGTGTGAGAGACGCGAGTAACAAAGACGCCTTTTTCCACCACTTTACCTCAAATATCCTTTTGCTTTTTATCTACCTTAGAGATTATAATATAAGTTAATTGGGTTGTAGACTCAGTAGTTTATTGAAACAAAAATGGTATTTCAAATATTGATTAATAAATAATAACGTATAATTTTTTTATAACTAGACTGGCAAACAATTACAAACGTACTTTAATGAAAATATTCCTAGAAAAAATGTATACTTTTCCTTTTTCAATATTATCATAAAAATGTCGCTATTGACACCGGGTACTAAAATCAAAGTCACTCCATCGATATTTTACTGGAGGCATCAAAATCTTATTCCGCGTTCAGCGAATTTCAATATAAGTACCTGTAATAAAAGAAAAAGAAAAGTGACAAGGAACGGCGGGCTATTCGAGCACGACTTCGACTACTAGATGCGCGTATTATATGTCTGATTTGAAAAGCCGGGGTATGAAAGAGAGAGAAAATCGGCTATAGGGCGAGAGCAGACGGTTGAATCGAATCTCATCCTCCGAATCTCCTATATCGTTCTAGAACGGCAGCAGCTTCCACCGTACATAAATTAAGGGAACGTTTGATTGACAGTCGAAGCGAATCCGGGTGTAAGCGCGCCACGTGTAAATCACGAGATAAAAGCGTCGGCCGCGCCGAGTAGGGAATATTTCATCACGCCGACATTGCCCAGCGCGCGATAACTCGCGAGCGTATTTGTGCGTTATACTGGTGATGCGTGTTACGCGTCGCTACTCGTTTTACGGCGAGGCAAGTAAACCACGCGGAAGCAGAATCATAAAACCTTTGAAAAATTCAACCGCGGCAATGGCTGTCCCGCGGCCATCCGCGAAACTTTGATCCGCTGGTGGCTTCTAGTCGCACGCACGATTGGCTCTGTCCCGACCAATCTTTCTCTTGTGCTTTCCCACCACCCGCTAAGATAGATATATGAGATATTTACTCAAAAGTAAGGATAAGACTTCAAGGACTTTAACTTTTGCGAGTTTTTCATTAAATAAACTGTTGAAGTGTTAAATAATTGGAGCGGCCTACGCAATTCTGCTAATTAATACGTAAATGAGATTTTAATAAATAATGCGTATAGTCTTCATAAGTGCGGAATCGCCTTTTTAACAATTTGAGGACGTCGTTTTTTAGCGCTTATTGCTATTTCATTCAGTTTAGTTATTTATCAAGCCGGTTAAGCGAGTGAAGCTGCCGAGACAAACTCGGCTTAAAATTTAATTATTCTATTAAAAACTTTTCTCTTTGAAGGTTACTTGTTTAAAATTTAAAGAAGTTTAAAATTTCACAAATGAGAAACGATCTAACGTTTAACTTTCATTGAAAATTGAAAAAATAATACGCAAGACAGAGATGGGCAAATTTGCTCATTAAATATTCTTTTTTATTACGATGCAGTTCTCAACGCGCAAGTCTATAAAAGATCTAAAGTATGTAAAAACTGAATCCTCTTGAATTTCTCAAAAGAATAAGAATTTTTATGCGCAGAGTCCAGAACAATTTTATTGCAATTTAGGCAATAAAAAGTGACTTATCATATTCCAAAAACTTTCCCGCAAATGTTTGCTATTTTTTAATTTGAGAATGTGGCATCCCCGGAAACCGGCGGATCTCGCCTAGTCGCACGGGAATGCGAATTTCTACATTCTTGGGAGGAACGGAGAACGCGCGTTCGACTCTGGTGCCTGGCTATACACGCCGTAAATTCTTCTCCATTTTGCGGCGCACCAGGACCCATCAACTCGACGTTATATACTGTTGATCCTACAGCCGAATGACAGTATGCCTGAACAAAAGGGACTCGCCCTGAGTCAGTGACTGACAGAAAAGGCACGAATATCATCGTTATCTAATCTCCTACCTATGTGCATTTCATATAAAAATTTTCATTTTTCTGCAGAGATAAAAGGGAATTCAAATATTTGAAGAGAATGCTTCATTTTTGTTAACTAATTGGATTAATAGATGATAATTATTTCAGCAGAAATTCCGAGAGAAAGCTTTATTTGCTCACGACAAACAGTGGAAACCGAGGGACAATTGTGCCCATTAAAAGCGGTACGATATGATACGAGCTTTGTACACACCATGCGTGTACATCAAAATCCAGCTTTTATCCAAATTAATCGGATAATTATGGTAATAATATAAAAAAATGAAAATATGTACATAAATCTGTTGCGTCGGGCAGGATACATATATTTCGAGGCTAATTTAGTAGCATCGACAAGCGACGATAGAATACCTTTCTAAATTTCATTTCACCGCTTAAATGCAATCACTTTATATCGATAATAAATTCTCCCCTATCCGAGAGGCAGCCCCGCGTCAGGAGTCGATCGTGCAGCTGTAACCAAGAAAGGCGGGATAGAAATAGAGGAAAAAGGGGACGCGAGGTAAGGAGCTGCGCACCGCGAGCGGGCGATAGGCCGCTCACTATCGAGAAGGAGAGAGGGCTACTCTTATCCATGCCGTGCGCGTTTGATCGAGCACGTAACGCGGTAAATTTAGTTCCGGTAACACGGCCCGTTTTCCGAAGCGTCTCCTATTTATGGCGCCATAACCCGGCCGCGCTTTCCCGACCCGATACGTGCGGCCGATGTAATAAAGCTTAATTATCGGCGGACTCACGCGCGGCGCCGGCGAAATAATACATCCGCCGAGTCCGCGTCCCAATTTCCCGCGGAGACCTCCCCCTCCTGCGTCTTATTAAACCACACTGGCAATTGAATCACGCGGTTATTTATGCGACGACCTTTTCGCGCCTTCATAATTACCCATAAATCGGCGACTCTTTGTAGTAGCCTTTGTTGCGGCAGGACGAGAGCGGAGAGCCCTGGCTTAATCGTAAACCGGCCGCAAAGGTTGCGAGGTCACCGTATCGAATTGACTCTTCGTAATGGGGGACTATTTTCCATGCTCGAGCTGCACGCCCCCGGAACGCATCCGAGCGCGGCGATAAAATGGAAAATATCATATTCGCCAGCCACTCGGCTTCTCTGTTTCTGTCTCGACTTTCCCCTGCGTTTTCCTCAGTTTCTCTGACCGCCCGCGGCATGTTTTCCCCGTAACAACGCTTTTAAATAGAGCGAGAAAAATAAGATTTTAAGTGAAATTTCAACTGGAAGTACTCGACGAATCGTAACCCTGTTCAACTTTAAGTTCTGCAGTAACGTACGCGGAGTTTACTTTTTCCGGGGCTGAAAGCTGCACTCGGCGGTATCCTCTCGAGTTGACGTGGGTAAAAAACAAGAGCTAGACCCGCGGGAATAACCTAGCCGGAATAATTGGAGGAGGCGCGCTTCAGACGATCGCTGGTCAAACCTCAACGGGGAATTCTTTTCGCCGAATAAAATACGGAAGTGGGTTAACATCCGAGTCCTTGAGTATGATTGTTTTCTGCGTACGTGCGTCCGTAACAAAAGGAACGGAAGCCAGTCGTCGCGGGCTAAGTTTCAATTACGTCTCTCGGCTGACCCAACGTCGAGCGCCACCACTTGCGCGCGTGACAGGCCGACATATCCAGCGGGGAAAATCGCGCGCGGAAGCTTCACGGGGAGTAAACAGATAAAACGCGCGCGTACTTATGCGCTCGAATGAATTCTGGAAGATAAAAGCCATGCTGAAACTTTCGGCTTTTACGCTGTTCGTTCAAGACCAGCGTCTTGATTTGGAGAGTAGAAATTTTAATCGTTGTTTATAGTGGATGGCTCGAGCATCCCCTTCATCGATAAATCGAGCTTTACTTCCGAAGAGCAACTCGGAGTGTTCAGACTTCTATGTACCTCGATATTCCTTTCGTTAGAGAGTGTATGAAAGTGATTCAATATTTTTCCTCGCGGTATTGTACTTTTCTTACTTCTTACTTTAGTTGAAGAATAAGGAATAAGATAAGTTTTTTTAAAGAGCAAATCTTTGATGCGGCTAGTGAAGTTTCTTATGGAATATCAATTTAAGCTAGAATTGCCGAGAAGTGTCTAATTGAATTTCAGGAGATAACTAACAGAATCAATGAAACGAATTATTTGGGGTACTTTTTTTCGTCATTGCTCACGTCCATTCTATTGAATTTAACGTTCGGAACTTTCGAGCTCGCCTCTAACAAGTACCACCCTTCTCTCTTAACAGTTTCAGTCTCCAATCAATAAAGTTCGCTGCAGAAGCTGCTTAAAAGCCAGTGGAATACAACGATAAGGCTACGCTCCCATTCGAGCTTAATACCCCGCAAACTTCCTGTGTGTGTTACACTGGAGAGACGCACTCGACTGCTCAGTTCGTCAATAACACGTTCAAATCCGTTCCCATTTGACAGTCGCTAGTCCCTTTCCCCCATTTCCTTATTGTTAATACTTTTACACGCTTAACTTGGAACACGCGTCGATTTTGTAGTAATAAAGAGTTTGACTTTTGAAGAAATTTCGGAACATTTCTTCTACTGCCTTCATTACCGTTTCAGTTTAATTCTAATAACTTTAAAAGCGAGTACGGAAAAAGCTCAGATGATGATGACGTGCAGAAATTAAAGGGCACGCGATCATGTATAAATAAGAAAGATTAAAATAGTTATTTATGAAATTGAATGGTGGAGGAAAATCAGTATATTCCAAAAAGCTTAAGGCTAAAGTCGGGAAAAGCTCCTTGGCGAAAATTCATTGTACGCACTTTCTCGATCGTTACCTATTCAGTCGGTGAACAAAGGGGATCTTAAGACCGGCATTAGATGACAATCAGGAGAGTGCGGCAGCCTCGCCGTTGAAACGACGCACAGTAAAGTTTCGCGCACGAAGACAGTGCAGCAGATAAGTAGGCTCCAGTAAAGCCACAGTACAGCGCCGATTTAAAGCTCGCGAGGAAGAATTTAATAATCTGAAAGAGTGCGAGCTACGCGCCCTCATTACTACGTCCAACGACCTTACTTATGTTCAAAGCTGCAAAGCTGCACTTTAAGCACAAACCTCGAGATCTTCGTCAGGCAGACGCCTTTTCTTTCTTTACGTACGCTGCTCGTAATTAAAACGCCGCAGTGAATATAATCGCGTCTGTCGCAGCGTCTTCGCGCGCGGGTCACCTGCGACGACTCATGGAATAATTGATGGCGCGCGCGCTACCGGAAAAGGAGGAGAAAGAGACGCCTCCGCTGAAGGAAATCGCCTAGCAGCTAACCTCTTGAAAAATTCAGACCTCCGCCAAAGGACGTCGACACTCAGGAGATTGGTCCTAGTTACCCCTCATCCGGAGTAACCTTCGTTCCCTCCATTCGAGTCCTCGAGTAATTGGCTCGTACGCCGAGCTGCTTTCCCTGTTCGCTGTACGACTCACGTGCTATCATTTTTTTCCTCCTCACGATTGGCACGGAGTCCTTTTCGAGTAGGTTGTCGCTTTCATTTCATCTCGCGTGGACCGTCTACGCGAATGGGCGAGCAATGAAAAATCGAAGCCAAACGTTGATTCGATTAGTTTCCAAGTCGAACCCGAAGCGTCGGAACTTTTATCGATACTCGAATCAGAGAAAAAAGTCTTATTACTTTCACTGATATTTCCTCGATACACTTGCTCGGCGTTTTCCGGCGCGGCTTCAAAGCATTCCAACGATGTATAAACTCATCCCCGGAGAGATATCCTATCATTCTCAACACTTTCAGATCAGTCGATAAAACTGTACTTCGCTTAAAAATCCCAATATCCTCCCGACAAACTAACAATATCCTTTATGCCTATACACTTCATTCTATAAAGTAATTTTTTTATAACTTACAGATTCAATTTCGTAGGCGTATTGTATGTCAAAGATAAGGACCGCCAATATCCGACAATGGAATTCGGTCAACGTATATGAATTTTAATGATAATCGATTTCTCCATCCGTGATATTTCTTATTTTTGCATCGGTAATCCTTCATCGATAAAAAAGAGGAAATTGCAAATAAAAAATTAACAAACGTTACATTCCTTAAGCAGCATGACACAAAATTAATATTTAGCAAGATGCATATTTAAGATAGATGTGTAACTCCCCTAGAAAGTAAGCCCTAAAAGACTAAGCGAATTAACTCGAGTCTAAGAGCGTAAATAAACAAAGAAGTGTCGGATGCATAACGGCGGTCGGGGCTGACTACAAGCTAAGCGACAAAAATCATAAATTATTCACTATATTTGTCATCGTGCCCAGCATTCCGGGAGCTCGGTGGGCGTAGGAGCCGCGGAGGAGCAACGGTAAGTACAGCCGCTATTTGCCAGTGTACTTAGCCCATAGTGCGATCCCCCGGGAAGACGCATAAGACGACAGCTTAGCGAGAACGCAACTTGCAGAGTGCGCCCGGCTGCATGCACGTGCACACTGCCCCCCTCCCCATACACCGCACACTGGCGCTCAAATTTATCCGCTTGTTTGTACACACCCTAGGCAACGGTACAAAGAAATTTACGCCCCCGCGCGCCGAATTAAGCACTCGGCTAATAGTCGTTACCGCCTCGCGGCCGCGAGTGCGATGCAACTTTTCAAATGTCGCCGAGAAGCAAGGTAGAGAGAAACCCCTGGAGCACCTGGAAAAATATAGCTTTTCCTGACTGTTGTTCTTGCGCGCCGGGCTTAATGTCATTATACGCCCAGCCGGGCATTGAATTTGCGCGAATGTGGCTGGGCTTTAAAAGTTACTATGTTGTTTCAGACGAATTTCGCCTCTCACGTTATTTTTATATTGGCTTTTTTTTACCGATTCTTTTATACGGTATTGACATCGTCGAATAAAATCCACATGTCAGTTTTTTCAATCGGATGTTTAGGAAGTACAAATGTATAGGCGGCTATATAGCAACAACAATTACAGCGAGAGTTCTTATATAAGTGACAGAGACTGAACGTCGCGGTCATTGCATTCTCACAGACAAATGACGATGGCCTTTTATAATTGGATAGTGCACACTACAACGCGACAAAATAGTTGCCAAAGAAGTTTCACCGCGTAATTGTGGCTGGCTCTAGTTCTTAGAGCTAATTAATTTTCTGCACCCTTGCTGCAGGTTACTGCCGCTGGTGCTCCTACGTTATAAGTCCTTATGTTTCAATTAAGCTTAATTCTTAGAAGTAATAGTTAAACTTTATAATTAATTCCAATGCTTCTTAAGCGATGTACGATTCTTATGCTAAACAGATTCCCTTAATTTGTACCGATTTGACCTATTCTTAATAATTTGGCATTTCACATTCTTATAAATCTAGTCATCGCCAACATTTACCAATTAAATTATAAAAGCATTTTCAAGTTAGTCTCGAAAATTCAATTTACAAATCCACCTTCCCGACTGTACGGCGAGTCTCCCGCAGCGTAGCGAGTGCATTAAAGTCAACGGTTAGGAAGGCCGGGAATGCGGTCGGCGTTCCGCTTACTCGTGAAATCTCGTCGAGAGCCGCGGGGGGTCGCGACGAAAAGTTTCGCCTTGCGCGGATTTATCGTCGAGTGATATATCGAGCTTTAATATTCGGGCCTGTCGCATCGCGGGCGTCAAACAGCGGGAATCGTCGAGTCAGCGCGATCCCTGACCAAGGAGTCCGAATTTGCGCAATGTGCGATCTGTGGATCGGCCCTGAAAAATAACACCGGCTCGAGGAAAAATCGGAGATGTCGATATTGAACCGAGAAAAAAGTTTTTACCGACAACCGACAATAAATTTGGATCCCCCTCCTCGTTTCCGCGTGGCAAGTGGAGGGCAAGCACCGATAATACCTCCCGAACTGTGTATTTCATGCGTAAATCTTCTCAGTGGTGAACACTGATACGTTGACCAACCTATACAAAAAGGTGTATCTTCAACCTCTTTTCCTCCTAAGCATTCAAGCCGAAGGATCGATAATTCATTTATAGTCTTATCATCAAAAGGATCTCGGTTGATTTTTTCAGGAATAGTTCGTTTCTTATAAAACACTGGATGAAAGAAATATCCGACTTGATTTATTGCCCTCCGTAATATTAAGAAGGTTGTCTGGAGGTGATATATGCGGCGCTACTAAGCTTTTTAATGTGAAAATAACTTCTTTACGAATAAGGATTAACGTTTTATTATTATTAGCATTCAGTCAATTTAACCTTCCCTCTGACTCCAGATCTGGAAATTCTACTATTGACATGGGTAATAAATAATTCATTTCCTGTGTCAAATTTACGACGGTACATTGTTGAGAATGATGAATAGGACTTCTCCGCTTTTCACTTGTAATGTGGCTCTTCGATTATGATTAACTTTTTCTCCACTCCCCAAAGTTAAAACAAGTTTCCCAATTTTTATTTATAGACTCGATGCAACGAAGCTTCGGCTGAGCTTTCCTGAATAACAAGTTCATTAGTTAAAAGATTCGAAACTTTTTTAAATGACTCGATCTCCCTCAATAACAAACGTCAATCCTGAAGGGCCGTAAAAGATCATTCTGAAATCGAGTTTATCGGCGCAGTGCGCTGTCATCAATTCATAGGCAAATTGTCATTTATCGTCAGTAGCAGCGCTAAACAATCCGGGCTTTCCGGCTAAGGTGACGCCTCGCGGAACGTCCCTTGGCGCGCGCGCACGTCGGCACGTTAATGCACGTGTGCGGCGGGCGGCAGAATCGATACGCTCGTGTCGCTGCGTATAACAAGCCACGCGCGAATCTACTCACCTTCCTTTCTTTTAAAGAGCAACCGGCTCGAAATTAATCCGGCTAATGTGCCGCCCCGACGACTACCATTTAACGGGCCGCCGCGACTCCGTCGCTTTTTCCCCAAGGAACGGTTGAGCCTTTGTGTGAATGACTTCCTATTCTGGCCACAGACAAGTTTTCCCGTGAACCGACGCTGAACGTCGCGCGTGCGCCAACTTTTTTTGTGTGCAATATGTACGCGCCAGCTCTCGTCGCAGTCAGTGAAAGTTTTAATAAAAAGTATAATTCGTCTTCTGCCGGTGCAAACTTTATTCTCGAATTTCTACGACCGTGGGACGCAATGTAATTTCGCCCTGCTGCTTCGTGCGATTACATTTTCTTTCGCGGGGTATGCAACGTCGAGAGAGAAAGAGAGGTTGAAAAATTTTTCGAAATTTTTCGGGTACCGCTAGATCGCAGCGCTAATAAGGAAATTATCGTTTGACAGACTTTGTCAATATTTTGATGGAAGCCGATGGAAGGACGATTGACGTTATACGTCAATATGGCGTGCGGTACCTATTAATTAGCTGGCCTAAGGCATACTGCGGCGTGTACCAAACGATAGTTACCTTGCGCTGCATGCCGCTGCGCTGTGATGCACGCACAAGCCGGCCGCGGGTCATTTTAACGGATAGCAGCTGCCCACACTGGATCACGGTACACATAATCCGGTAATGCATTAGTTCTTGCAATTTTTCATTGCTTTTCGTATCAGAATTCGATAAAGGAATTAGTCGCTTATAATTCGTGTCGGATTATATTCGCATCAGTATCGATCACAGAGAAAATAATGATAACTTAAATAATTAATTCTCAGATCTAAAAAAAGCTGCCTCTTAAAATCGTATTGCCTAAAGTGCTTTATTCTATTAAAGATTTATTTCTCAATTGCAAAAACGCATTATCATAGTTAATTACAGTATTAAGTGCTGAGAGTAAATTTTGCCAAATACCAATGAACAAAGTGTCCACGTTTGTAGGTCACGATAAAATTAGTTATTTCCATTTTTGCTGACTGATAATTCACTGCAAAAGCAAGCTGAATAGTTGAAAAAATAGTGAAAAATATTAGCATTCAGATTAAATTATCAAGCGATTTTCATTTGGTGCAAAGACATTTACTTTGCTCGAGGCAGTCAGAATGATTGGTGGCTGCGCCAACTGCGAAATATAACTTCTCATTTGCGAAATAAATAGAAGCCCGCTTGTGAAGATATACACGTGGAGCCGGTGGCTTTCTTTCTTAAAGATACACATCGCCTCCATTTGTATGGGCGAGATGTAGCCCGCGCATTGCGCACTGCAGCGCCCGCCCGGCACAGCGGCGTAAAAGAGGTAAAAAACTTATCAGGGCGCCCCTTTTTGCGGAGAGCTAGCAATCAGTCGGCCATTCTCGTTGCAAACAGCCGCTAATTTATCGAATATATTTTTCTCGCTCGGCCGGTTTATCCCGCTATTCTATTGTCGGAGCCCCTTTTTTAACGGGCCGCACGTATATCGATCCCGCAGAGCCTCCTCGATTCATTTCCGCCCACGTTCCGACGTGCACCGTAAGCCCCGGACATTTTTAAGAAGCCCCAGAAGCCGCATTGAGCTCACGTCAAACTCCCTTACCCTTTCGCGAACCATACCCCGGTGATCGCAGCCTTCATGATAAGTTGTTGGGCTCCCAAACGCCACGTCAATAAAGATAGCGGCCGAGTCCCGTTTTTGCAGCGGTACAATTCTCGCCTCCTCTTTTTTTATCGCTGCGGCACTCTCGATCTCACGAGGTTCGCCCCGTCGATCTTATCGACCCGGATAATTGTTTGAGCTTCGCCCCTTGAATCTTCCTTCCGCGAGGTAAGACTTGCTTGAGCTTATCGAGATTCAGTAGATTGCATCGCTTAGGAAAGGAAACCTTTCGGTTTAGCCTCGGCGAATCCCACGGATTTGGAATTCTCATCTTGACGGATAGGCTTGGCCGTTCGAGACTTTCAGCTTACTTTCTCTATACTACTATTCTCTGTTTTAGCGCCAATTCCTTGGAAAATGGCGAATTTATTTATTGCGCTGTGTAACATGTTCCAAACGCAGAAAAAACGATTCGACAATCATTTCTAAATTATTTCTTTTATTACATTTCGTACTTCATGTCGGCTGGTTGGAAGGGATATATGAAACAAACAAAATTAATGCAGAAGTTTTTACAAACGAAATGAATAAATTTTACAATCTGCGTACTGTATACATAGGTGTTAAATAATATTCGCAATTGAATGGAATATCTCTTTTCATGGAATATTTATTATCAATTTGTTGTAAAACAAAGGATTTTCAAACATTTTTAAATAACCACATTATTTTTACCTTGCTCTCTTTTTCCGCTATTTTGAATACATATAACAGAAGCTATGTAAATTTTACATGAGCCCAGGTAGGCTTTACTGACGTACGTGTGGAAATATATGTGGAATCACTGTTATTTGCATCGATAGATGTAAATATATTCGGTGCATTTTTCCATCCTGTATATCGCAGCAGAATTGAATACATTAGTGTCACTCGGGAAAAAAAAATAAAAACTTTTTTTTCATATTATTTTAAATTTAATTCTACGGTTGATGAAAAAAATATCGCCAAGATTTATATCCACGGCCATTATAAATTCACTCGTATGGAATTTACTACCGCATTCCAAAGGATTAGCAGCATTAATAAGTAACGCATATTCATATGCAAAAAGTAAAATCGCGCATAAGTCTTTATGATTTGTACGTGCATTCATTTTGGTTTTTGTTGTAGCTACATTTTAGTTGTGACGGATTAAATTTCTTTTAGGCGTAAGAGTTCAATAGACAATTTCATTTTACAAAGTAGACGGAGGAGGGGGTGAGATTTTTTTTCACGCTAACAAACAAATGTTATAAATTGACAAGTCAAAAAATAAAGTATAACGACACCATTCCGTTCGGTGGATATAAGTTGATACATATACAAACATGATACGCCAAAGCTTGGGTGCGTACGACCTTTTTTTACGACGAAATGTTTATTACTCCTAAAAGTTTACATGTGTAGATGTTGTCGTAAAAAAGATATACATATGTATGTATGTATATACGTGTGCTAACAGTAAATTTTTTGAGAAACTTTTATTACAACAATTTTATTAAGAATTTATTAAATAAAACCGGTCGATTTGTTAAACAAGTTTATCAGCATTTCGATTTGGTGCTAAATGTTTTAAAATATTTGTTGTTTCGAGCAACTAAAATTTTCGTTTTCTACGTAGTTGATTATTTAATGAAATTTATAAAATAACTAAAAAGATCGAAAGTATATCCATACATGCGAAAGAAAAAAAGACCGACAAACGAATATAAAATTAAAGCACAAACGTAGAATAGAGTAAAATGTAATTAGATTATAAATTATAAATTGATAATTCAAAAATATTTATTAAAACTATATAAAGATATACTCTTAAAATGTGGGGAAACATTACGTTTGATCTGTATCTAATACATATATATCTCAGACATTAATTTCAAAGTTTTCGAATCTATTTCGGAACTACTATGATGTATCGAGAAGAATTAGCGCCAGTGCATTATTAGATTATCCAAATGAAAAAGAAAAAATGAGTTTATTTACATATCACAAGAAAGCACCTATACATTATACATCATCATTCAATTAACATAAAAAATATATCCGTATAAAAATGAAAATATAATCGAAATTCCTTTCAACAACGCAAAATTCATGTTACAAATTTTCAGAAGAAATAATCGAAAGCCCATAAAATACGAATTATATTATACACGTTCGACTTAAAAAAAAAAAAATAAATAAATAAATAAGGACCAGAATAATTTTAACGTAATTGGCCGTTTACCCATCAAAACGCTTTGCTAATTCTCGCGTGTCATTATTGATCCGAATGAGATCGTTCGTCGCGAAGCGTCAGTTTCATTGAAAGGTGGCAAAAAGTGCAATTCGTCACCGGGGCGATAACAATGCTTGAGCCGCGGAACGAATATCGGCCGTCCCCCAAGCAAAAGCCCCGAGAGCTTACGAGCGACGACAATATGTGAACGTCAACGCAACCGATAAAGCGTGTCAGCTACACTCGCACACGCGCGAGCGACTTAACAAGAGCTATAAATTCTCGCTCGCGGTGTCGTCGTCGCGCCTATCTAAACGAACGACGCCGTTGCTACAGCCGCGACTCGCCTTCAGCGCTGGAGGGAGGCTCGCTTAAAATGGAACTACGGCCGCTTTGCAGTGGTACCGCCGATCGAGCCGCTGGTTCGCTTGTCATGTCCGATGCGTAAGCGTTATTTTGATTAATTTCTTATGTCAGTTAGCGCTGGATCGATCTCTTCGTTATTTCAATAGAGACTAGATTACAATATCATTAACTTTTTCTTCTGCGATGTGCAGAAAATTATACGTGAAAATCATATTTAAATAATAAATAAATATTTATATCCTTCTTCTTTTTTAAATATCAATAAACGAGAATATTACTGACAAATTTTTATCGAAACGATAAGGTCAATAATAAAAGGAGTGTCATGTACCGCCCGATATTGTGCTTCATAAAAAAGCTATTTTTTTTTTAATTCGAAATAAATTGAAAACCAATATTTGTATTCGGTTCGACAAAAGGAAAAATAAATTTTAAAAAAATAATTGAATCTCGTTCGCTCAATCATAGTGTCAGCCTGAAAAAGTGCCTTTAAGATATATTTATTTTTGAAAAATTACAGAAGAAAGAAAAATTCAAGGAAAACGGTCAAAGGATTTATCCTGGCTTCCCCCTGTTGACCAGCCGTTCCCCTCTATAAAAGTCCCCGCTGGGTGTATACCAAAAGACGAGAGAAAAAAAGAAGGCGAGCGAGATTTTCTGCAGAGGGGACACGTTAGCGGTAAGAAATCTTATACCCTCCCGCTTCGTCCCCGGCGTGACTTTACAACTGTGCCGCGGAGAAGGGGCAGATCAGGGATGGAACTCGCTCGCCCTCGCCGGGGATCGAAGTTGCGGACTACGCGGGCAGGCGAACGGCTGAGCTCACTTGGGTTTCCGCTACTTTTTACTCCATCGACTTATTCTCGCCTCGTGCTCTTTGCACCCCATCGGTCACTCCGCGAGAAACTTTCCGGCGTACCTACGACGTCAAGTCGTGTAAAGCACGAGCCACTTCCCGATAAGTGACGACGACGCCTTGTTTTCATATTTATCGCTTGTAGTGCCGCCGCGTTTCTCTATAGATTCGACTAGACGTTGCGGCGACGTGTACATTACCGGTACGATGCATTTTCTCTCAGTGACTCTGACATTTTTAGTGACAATTGCGCATGCGAAAAACAGCGTTAAAAAGTTTCTTTCGGTAAAGACTAAAGTCAAATACAACAATTCAAATAAAGCATTTTTAAACTTATTTTTAAATTTATAACGTAAACTGTAAAAAAAAACAAAGATTTATTGAATTTTATTTTTTTGTTGTAGAATAGTAAAACTTTTAGTTCAAATATTGAATTTCTCGCAACATTTCATATTGCCTTTCATTTGAAATACCAGAATGCAATAAAGGTATTAGTAGCCGAATATCGTAATGAATTATTGTTCAATTTATCAGCACCGCCCTTCCATTGAAGGACCAGTATGAAATGAAGGTATTAATTCAACGCTCGAATAGCGCAATCAATTATTCCGGAAAATATTTACGCTTTATGATGCAAGTGAGAAACTAGTAAATCTAGGCTAATCC
Source organism: Sycophila texana (assembly GCA_035582955.1). Lineage (NCBI taxonomy): Eukaryota > Metazoa > Arthropoda > Insecta > Hymenoptera > Eurytomidae > Sycophila > Sycophila texana. The sequence goes on along the minus strand of JAWWEN010000020.1, from coordinate 11,439,068 downwards.
CTTTATTGCATTCAGGCAATTAAGGAATTCTATAAATTTCAACGAAACTTCCATACTGATAGAAAGTGTACATATTATTAATGAGGGCCATTTTCGCCCGGTAATTAATCTGTAAGGGTATAACCAACAATAAGTTTCTCGTCATGGCGATCTCGTGCGTCAGAAAAAGTAAGTTTCACGCAACGCATAAACTTTAATAATAGCGAGGCGAGCATAAGCCCAGTGCATTATGGCGTTAACGAGCGACAGCGGGGCTCGAAGCAGGGCCGCCGTAAGAACAATTCGGCCGTCAGCCTTTGGTATCCCCCAAAGACGGCGAAGCCGCCTCCGGGGTGTGCTCTCGAGCGCGAGGCGCCCCAGATAAAAGAGAGCTTTTTTACTCTCTTGACGACTGAGGAGCGCGAACACGGGGACCGAAACGATTAATTAGTTTGGACTACGGGGACAGGAGGGCGGGGGGCTGTCGGTGCCAGAGTCCCGAGGCACCCGCAGTGGCGACGGCCTCTCGGAAACTCTTGTGGGATTTTCGGCTGCGACCCGTCTAGAGCGCCACCTCCGCTTATCCGTCCTAAAAGGTTTTTCGTGTGACCGGCGAGATGACCCTCTCTGCCCCCCGATGCGCCTCTCGCGCGATAAGCAGCCTGACGGGCGGGGTACGCGCTTTTTTCATCCGCGATATGGCCGAACGCGCTTCGCTTTCCAAGTGGGACTCGTTGCTACCGAATGGCTTTGAATTAGCCTTTTGCGGTCCTAGTGTAGATCCTCGCTTTCTCATTTTCGCCGGCGCCACTCGAAAGCGTTGCGCTGTTTCGTGATTCTCGCATCGATCGCTGAATACTAAACAGCGAGGTACAGTTTAATTGCTCAAAATACTGGGATGAAAGGCGACAGTGAAATTGTTTTAAATTTTTTTTTACCTTTTTTTGCGGATCGCATTTATTTAAATTGCTTCATTGCTTTTCAATTATTGTCAGGCGGAAACGAGATTTCCTTGATTTATGCGCCGATGTGGAAGTTTGTTGTAATTCTTGTACCGAAGGTACATACGTGCTGGCGATCATTTAAGTAGTCTATCCTGTACAAGGAATAATTGTTTGAATCAATATAAATTCTCTAAATGGTTAAGAGATTCGGTCAACACCGAAGAAATTTGTACGGTCTACTGATACCGTTGCGTGAGTCAATAATCTTTTGGCTACTATTTGTAGACATAATTCCATTTTGCAGCTGATTATTATATAATATTTATCAATATAAAAGATTACTTATTTTTTTCTTTTATTTTTGTTCAGCGAAAAAATGTACATAAAACTTGTTATCTAAATTCGTTGTAACAGATAACTTTTTTCGAAAATCTAACAAAGACGAAATAGCCGAAAAAACTCCAAAAGAAATGCTGTAACTTTTCGAGCAAAAAAAGCTGTAGCTGTCAAAAGAATTGATAGACGTTGCTTCTGAAAAAATCTGTCAAAAATAACACTCGGAAAATCTCCCTCTACATAATGAATAACAGAAGAAATTCTGAAGTTTCCCCATGAAGGATGATTGGTGGAGGCGAGCGCATAACAGGATCGCATTAGATTGCCGCAGGCTGGAGGACGCTGCGTTGGTCTTGCCCCGTCACCGACAATCTCGGGCGCACATGGAGGCGCGCACGCAGCGCGGAGAAATAAAGCTAACCGCCTGGGAAATCACGGCAGCACGCCAGACGCGCGATTGCGGGAGGAAGCTCTTTCCCCGTCATTAGGCCAATCTCGGCAGGACGGCGACTTGCGGGCCGCGGCTTACAATGGACACGGAACAGGGGTGCCTGCGATATTGAACGGGGACACGCACCGGGGACCAACCGAGGATGCGCTTAAGCGCTTATTCATGCCACCGATGCGGTCGTCTCTCTCTCTCTCTCTCTCTCTCTCTCTTTCTCGTTGTATCGCGCCATGCGATCGTTAATGCACCGTGTTGCCGCAATCGTCTTGGAGCACCGTAAACTTCAGCGGGAAGACAACAAACTCGGACAAATTTTTGGAAGGACTTTGGCGGAATGTTCAAAAAATTATTATTTCTTGATAAGTAGCTTATTCTTGTATGTATTTTTCCCTGTCGTGCATGTTTGGCTCGAGTCGCGTACGTCTGTCGAAATGCATCCACATATCTGTAGACAGACGACCGACGATTTTCACTATTCATTATTGATGCTTGATTTTTTAGACCAAAGTGCAGGGAACTCGATTAAACTGCGAATGATAATCGATTTACGAATGGAATAATCGGATTATCGAATAATCAGTAGAAATAGTCGATTTGGGTCAGCCGCCGTGCTTTTAATAATTCTAAGGTAATATATAAAACGCCGCTATAATTTGGCATAGTGTCTTTTTTATTAATGCAATGACGAATTCAAATTTAAATTTTTTCGAATGTATTTTCGCGAAAATATGCTAAAAGTATTAAGTATGATATAACTTTCAACTAATTGCTGCTACTGCTATCGGACGGCATTGAAGGCAGAAATAGATGGGAGGATTGCTGTGGTAGCTATATATTTATTTTATGATGTAACAAAGTTCGCAAATTTCCGTTGCTATATAATTAAGTGGTGAATTGCGGGTACCCTTGGTCGGAGGAACAATGTCAGATATTTCGCAAAGGTATAATTTCGAATTAGAGAAAGATTTGAGGCGGTCGGCTATTTTTCGCGTTAATTCAAGGCTGTAACACGCAAAGAAATTATTCAAGGCATGCTACTCGATTAAGTAATTATCCACATGCTAATTTTCATCGCTCACTTTTTTTCGCTCTCACTTTCAGATATTGTAGGATTAATTTAGATCATAGCCAGCATTAAAATAGATTACGGCTTTTAGCTTAATTAAGTTATTTTTTTATACAATGCTGACACGATTGCGCCTTTCCCAAGCATGCATGTTAATCATACGAGAATGACAAACAGCGAGAATTTTCAATTAATCCATTTCGGTTTGGAGTAAACATGCATAATTCATGCAAATAGCGGACCGCGAAATTAATCTTTTCCTATAAATGGACATTAACTTTCGCGAGTCGCGCAGTACAGCCAATGATAAATTAACTGACGCGACCAGATAGAAAGAAAAGGGATAAGGATCTTGATAAGAAAATATGAATGTAAAGTGCATATTTGAATGAGCGACTGAAGCTCAAGGGTACTGCGCCAGTAGGAAAAACTGTTCACGACGGACCGAGCTACTTTTTCGCTACTTTGCCACATGCTAGTGTATGTAGATAGAAAGCTCGGCGACAAGCTTAATTCAACAGGTGCTGAATCTCCTGTACTCGCAAGCTGAAAAATGTCATGCTCGCCAATTTTTTCCCCTTCCTTCCTCTACTGTTTTCCCCTTTATTTTGCTTGTTCCTTTTAAAAAGCAGCAGCGTTGCCGGCAATTGAAAAGCGGCCTGCGAATGAGCTGTCTTTTTTGCATGTTAATTGGAGCTGTTATGCATGCTTCCAAATTGACGACTCGATTGCAATTCATATGAGCGACGGCGGACAAGGGTCGAATGTTCGATGCACATTTAAATGAAGGTGTCCTACATTGTTTTGCTCAAACGCTCCAAACTTTTGCCTGCACCCGACGAAAAACCTACGCGTCTGCAAACTTAACTCGTTTTGACGACGAATATTACGAAATTTCAACTTTTCCGGAAACTCGCTCTTTGATAAATGCTTGCACTCGCGAATTAAACTTCATGCAGTTGCCTCGAAAGTTGCATATAACTACTTTTAAAGCACACTTATATTCAGATACTTTTTCGAATATTCGCTGAGTAAAGAATAAATTTATAATTTAAAAAATTTTCCTAGAGAAAAAAAACTGCTACTAAAAGTTCTAGTAGTTCGTTTTAATGCATCAAAAGAATTCTAGATTTATTTGTTTATCTATATTTATAATAAATATTATAAATAATGACAATCACTATTATTTCATAAAGCCTTTCTGCATCTTATAGAATTTCATAAAGAACGACTTTGTCTCATAAGTAGAAACAGTCGAGTGCCGCCAGACCAAGTGTTCTCTCTAAATGTAACAGAATTAAATTGTCAAAAATAATAAAACTTGTTTCCTTGCTTTAATCATTTGTATGTATTTTCCATTGACATACTTCATTTCCTCCACTTCAGTGCTTCTCAACGAGCTTCTCAACGTATTGGTGTATTTTTTAAGGCTTACTCCATTATTGATTGCACTCCCCGATTAAAGCGGGTTAGAAAAACTTGATCAGACATCAACAAGAATCGTAATGACATGCTCATTAAAAAAAAGTAGTCGAGAAATTCTTCAGAAGACACAGCGCTGCCGCTAGCATTTCGAGCCAATCCCATTAAGTACGAAACTAATTTCACGAGTGACAGTGAGCGAGTCATTCGGATAAACTTTTGGGCCAGTTCGGCGGGTCCTGTAACGAGCCTAAGAAGACTTTTAAGAACAACTCTTCTCAGTAAATCGTGAATCCGGACGCATCTGCGCCTGCGGGTCGCGAACTTTTGCCGCAAGCTCCTAGCGCAACTGTCGGACACGCGAGAAATCCGATAGCACTGTTCAGGGCGCTAGTTGCTAAATAACTCCATCTGTCGCTCGCATCCGACTCGCGAGCGTGGGGTAGGGGAGAGAGGCGATTGGGAAGTCGCGCGGCGAGCTGCGGTAACGAGGCTGCTGTTTGTTCGCGTTACAAGATTAACGCCGGGAGGTCCGGTCGATTGCCACGTCAATTTCAAGCCTGCGATTTGGCGAGGCGCCGCCGCCGGGGGAGTCGACGCCGGGCTCATCGTGCCCGGCTGAGCGTCGAGCGCGCGACCTTACCCTCTGCGCATGCCGTGCGTGCACTTGCTTAATTAACTGCTGCCTGCCGGCGCGCCGGTTCACCCGCAGCTGCCGCTGCGGCCGCCGGTGCGGTCGGACAGATGAATAAGTTTCTGGTCAACTTGTTCGCTCAATTTTTGTCAGCGTCCTGGGTACCGGAGGGGGAAGGAGCGGAAACACCGAGCGAGACCCTCGCATTTTTTTTCAAACTCTAGGTTTTATGCATCCTTTTTTCTACTAGCGCTACGTGAATCCCGAAGCGAAATATCGCCGAATTATCGCGCTAAAGCGAGTGACCCAATTTCATCGCGTTTCCTACTTTTTGACGACGTAATAAATGAGTGGTGAGAGATGAGAAGAGTTTGAACGCCAAGGGGGAAAAACTTTACGAAAGTGTCTCGTCTATGTCATATTTCATTTTCATTACGGAAATGCGAGTTTAATATACGGGAGTATTATTTTCTAACTCTTTATGGCTAGGCTGAAATGTTTGGAAAAGGTTCGATTTCAATATCAGCCATTTTCAAAAACTCTATTAGCCTTTAGATTGAAATGCCAGGGTTTATGGATAGCCGTCAATTTATAATTGGAAATTCTTCAGCAGTGCAACAGTTTCAAATCAAAAAGAAAAAATTCAATCAAAATTTTCTCGATCCAATGGTTATTAATTTTATTAATAAAGTATCAATAGAAATAGTCTCGTTAAAAAAGGTTATTAAATTTCTTGCAAAAAATAGCTTTTCACAACTTTTTTTTTAAATGAAAGATATATCTTCACTTTGAAAAGTAAACACGTACATTGTAAAATATTGAGTAAATCGAAGGGTCGTGCACCATCAAGGAAATACGTAGAAATTGTGTTTGTATATTGCACACGTTGGTTCAGTATTTTATTCACGATTAGATTGAGCAAAAAATACAAATTTAGGTAAATGTTCAAGTCATTTACAAATTTTAAATTTTGTATTCTTCTTGCATGCACATTCTTTGTGCAACATGAAATATGTTTTTGGGCCAACTAATTTATTGCTACAACTATTTATTAGGGACACACTAATAATTCAATTCAATGATCTTAAGAACAAGCGGTATGATACAGTTTGAAATATTTGTATGTATTTTAATATTACATCGGTCAGAGGAATAATGCCAGCTACTTGAAGCGAAGGAATATTTGTTAAGCTCAATAGGGGCGCCTTGATTTACATACCCGTTAATTAGGTGCGCTTTGCAAGAGTCTTAACATTTGTCTTGCGAAGTACAGAAGCGCACAACATTGCTTTGCGAAACAATTTACAGCACTGCGAACGAACGAAAGTTTCCGTCTGATTTACAAGAGCATTCTTTTTGACAAACTTAATGGTATATAATATCTTGGTTTGTTCTTAGATTTCTACCATATACTATCTAATAAGCAGTTATATTCACTTTATTCAATATATTAATTATTATATTTATAAATTAAAATAAATAATAATTTTTTAGTGTTTTCTTTTACCCAGTGGAATACATTTGTATTGCATTGTGAATATAAATGAAGATAATCAATTGTGCAATGGAAATGTAGATGCACCATTATCAATTTAGATATTCTTATGAGCCATAAATAAAGGTTTAGTTCAATCGAATTTATTTTCAGTTCATTTAAATTCCAAGGTGAGGCACTTGTTGGGTTATAAACGGAATAAGCGGAAATATAAAAGATAAAGTACTAAAAAAAATGGAGTTCTTAAACTATTCCTTCTATATTTGGATAGATCGATAATCTGATATATTTTAAAAGCGAAGAGATATTGCGAGGAATTTTAAGCGAGGAAGTATCCGGAATAAAAAGTAACTTTTAATTTCAAACGAATCTTTGACGTGCCTCCCGAAGCGAAAATTCACAAAAGAAAGCAGGCCCTAAAAAAGTTTCGTAAGCGTGGCTTGAAAAGCCTTTAAAGCGCCACGGCCAAGGCTAGTCTTTGGTGCTCAAGCGAAAGCAATTTCGACTAAGCCTAACAGGTCAATAATTACCGGCAATGCACCGCGCCGCGGCCTACTAATAATTGCAGGTCGGCGCACAAAGCCTCCACGTGTCCTTGCGCCCGGTGCTCTTATCCCTTTTCTTTCAGGGATTTCTCGCGGAGCACTGGAGCGCGAGGGCATAAGAAAAATAATGTTGCTGCTACAATAAATTAACGATCTATGTTACCGCGTGTTACAGGTTCAATAAGCAACATCGACGGCGCTGAGTATCACTGTAATAAAACGGCCGTTAGAAAAGTGATTAGTGGAGTTGTTGGCGCGGCGAGCTCCGTCACCTCCATACAAGTGGCCAATCTCCTTCGACTTTTTCGTATCCCTCAGGTGGGTAATTTAATGGATTTCTTTTTCTTTACAATTTTACTATTATGTGTGAGGTTTTTTTTAAAGACGAGTAAATGTTAAATAAAAAGTCGTTTCGTTTTTCATGAATTTTAAATAACAAAATTGCAGTGGACTTTTCTTTTTTCACAAAAAATCTATTATAAAACATCCGCAAAAAATTTCTCACATTGTTTTTACCTTTTTATAACCAAGGCATAAAAGCATTGAAGTTAATCGATTATTATGTCAATGGCCGCGAGCACGCTGAGATTAAAAACTTTCGCGTTCGGGGAATTTACTTCTATTCCAGCTTATCACTTGATCAGCACGTACATTACACTGTCTCTAAAGTAAATACAGTTAAATTTATGAAGCCATGGATAACAGATTTTAGAGATATGGCAATCATTATTTACTTGCATAGAATTCTAAATTTACCACACCTTAGATATTGTTTGATAAATTTAAATAACACAAGTAAATAATTTGAAAATTTTTAGAGATGAAACTTGAAGTACAATACGTATAAGCACGAGTTCAGTAAAATATAAACAATATTACACAATTCCATGGGTAGCTTCCTACTCTCTACACTTGTCCAATATTTTAACAAGTTTTTGATAGCAAGAACCTATTAATTTATTGCCCTTAAATTCAGATTTACGCGTTAGAAAAGTTCCGAGCGGCTCTCAGCTCGGAAAAGGAAAAGGGAGAAAAAGAAAGGCTTTTTCTAGCACGCCGCAGGTCGGCAAAAAGAGCGCGGAATTTGTTTTCCGCAGTTGACGCCCGGAAAAAGCAGGACGAGCTCGACTCGCGATTTATAATATTCCGCGAGGGTTTCGATTACTCCCAGGCCAGTTGATATATCGAGCGGCGATTCCGCTTAAGCGGCAGCGACCCGTGAGACTTTATTTTTGCGACGAGGCTCGGGAAGCATTGGCTTGAAACCACCCTCGCGTGAAATCACCTCACCGCCTCCTCCTTCTATCTCACATACTGCAGACTCCCTCCGCGACCTCCCACTACCTCCACGGACACCTTATTCCCTCCTCTCTACCTTTATCTTCCTTTCTTCCCTTTCGCGTACGTGCTCCTACCTGCCGTTTTTTCCTCCCCTTCTGCCCCGACTTTTTTCGCTCTTCCTTTTTTTCATTTTCACGCCGCCGAAATTGCGGGATCCCGTATCAAGAGGTTTTCCGCCTTGGCATAATTCTCGCCATTGTCGGGCGCCCGGAGAGTGGCTAAGCTCGTGCTTCCGCCGAAGAAATTGCCGGCGATCTCGCACCGATTTCAGCACTCCGGCGGGGATTTCAAAGTTTGCTGATTAAACAGTGACGAGCCTGAATCTGTCGAGGGCGTTGGCTGTCATTGTGCGGCGACGTGGCACGATTGCGTTTACCGGCAATAAAACGTCGAGACACTTTATTGCGCGAAATCTTGCGTCACAATCAAATACACATTACTCTTCCTGACAATCCCCGCTGGAAACTCGTAACGCGGCCGCGTCCCTCGTTTCTAGTTTACTTTGCAATTTTGCGCTCGACATTTTTTTTCATTGCTTCGCTCTTTTAAATTTAAATTTTTAAATTTCGCCCCAATGCCGATGAACGTGCTAAAATTCTCCGATGAGATCCGCGCGTCGAGAGTGGAATATTCCCCAGCGATGGTTATTAGAACGTAGTTCGTTATTACGCAGGTGCAATAAAGGTAAATTTCAACTTTTTTGTTACAGGCCAGCGATCACAAAAGTTTTATAATTAATACGCGGAGTAACGAGATTATCATTGTGCAGGCGACGGCGCGGAAGTGATAATTTTTTTTCGCATCGACACTCGCGCGTTCCACGTAAGCTCCATGCTTTTCGTGGCAAACTAGTATGAATGGCTGATTGCAATATTTATGAATTCCCCTTCACCAGGGAATCGGCGGAAAAAAGAGGGATGCTGTAATTCATGCAAAATCCATCATTTCAGATAAGCTTAAAAAGAGATAAGTCAGATAGGTGGAAGAGCCTCGCCAAGCGCTAATTAAGCTCGGCATAGATGGCTGCGGAATTTATTGAGAAATAACAAGGTCCCCGGGGCCAATTATTTCGTTCTGGAGTTCCTCGGGGCGACACCGATAAGCGATCACGAAAATGTATATCCGCGAGCGAGGAGAGCGTCGTCGTCGTCGCAACCGCTCGAGTCTTCATCTTCAATGCGGCTCTCCTCCCCGGTGAGTTTTCCCGGGCCCAGGGATGCATTCCCCTCACGTAAGTGAGCCTATTTGCATCGCCGACGAGTTTCGATCCGGCGGTCCTCTGCAATCACTCTTGAGAAGCTGCAGGATGATGATTCTGCAAGATTTGCTGGCGCTCGCGGCTTCGAGTATGTATCGCGGCCGCGAGCGCGTGCAATTCGCCCCAGCTTGAAACTTGAATAGGCACCACTTTCTGCTCTTGATACTCGAGCTTTTGCTTGCTTCTCACGACTCCCTTCTGAGTAATAATTATTTACGCTCACTCCCGATTCCACGTATTTGATACGATTATAGATTAATTATTTAGAAGTTGTCGATTTTTTACATCATTATTAAAAATAACTTTTTTTTCGTACATGCCAAGCTTAATATGGAAACGATGCATGGCCTCAGACTAATTATATTCCAGTTATTTGACGTGGTTTTTTCCATTCAGACATAAAATATTCATGGATTTTTAATTGATCTCACTCAATATGTTTTAGCATTCCCGATTTATAGTTTTCTTTTTAATAATGCGATTTGAAAATAGTCGACTGATGTGGAATGTAAATAAGCGGTTGGAGCAAGAGATTTACAAAAAGTTGTCCAACTTTGAAACGAAAGTAAGGAAATTCTCAATGAAACTTCAAAGGATAAGTCTTAACTTGTAAGTCGATGCAAGCTAAGCATAGCAAGCTAAGTTTTATAAGTCGCATCGCCCGCGACGATTCCTCCAGCGACCGTGCTGTCCATATTTAATAATTAATTTTCTTCAAGTGTTATTTCTTCTCTTCTTATTTTACTTCTTCTCTTCTGTTTAATTCGTTTCAAAAGTTACTTTGAGCTTATTTTAATACTGCAAAACTTTAATCCATTTCCATTCATTAAGAGATTCCATAACATGAAAATGTCATAACAAAACTATAGTACGTAAATTTACTTAAGCGCTAACTTTGAACAGTAAGTTTGGTCTAATTGCTTGTTAAAGTAACAATTTCTTTATATCTTATTTGACAAATTACTTTTGCTAGTCTTTGTAGAAAAAAAAACCGATTGCCCACATCAAAAAAGAGGATAAGCGAAGAAAAACGTCGAGTTTACGCGGATAAAAGTGTAGGTCGTCCAGAACGTAGAAGGCAATTTCGTCCTCGGATCTCTCGACATCGTGTTTTGCCGTGGGAAAAGATTCGCCCAAATGATCCTATGCCGCAAATGCTGCCATAATCCAGGTGCAGCGAAAGCAAATGCCTTGTGTTCAAGATCAACCCTATTTATCTCGCAGTGCAGAGTGTAACGAGAAATTCTAGATAAGCCGTAGGTTCAATAATTACTCCAACTAAACTGCTTGTTTTATTATTCAGCCCGTGGTGAAATTACTCTTTGTAATTACTTCTCTATATTTTATGAAGATTATTATTCGAACTGACGCGTTGACAGAACTGCAATTTCAAAACATATCTTTGCTAGTTTTGAGAGTTCTTATTAAATATTCACATTTCTTTTAAATACTAACGAAAGAAATACTGGCTCGGTAAAATCAACAAGAATCTACTAAATTACGGAATCTATTAATTTTTTATTAGAAATGTGCTACAAAACGCTAAGTAATTTGAACCAATTTTCCTATTTAAAAATATAGTTTATCTTTTCGTACGTACGTATAATATATTATTTATTCGTACATAATTTACGGTTACACTCGGGAATGTGTACACTGTCTGCTGAACTTAACTTAACAAACAAGAAAACGCACTATCTCCTAAAATAAGTTCTAACGTGTGCCATAAAGTTTAAATAATATATCAACGTAAAAGCCATCAAAAGTTTTAGTAAGGATTTTACCAAGAAATTAAGCGAAAGTTTTACATACCTAATTAGCGGACTTGAAAAATCAAGTTATAATCAAATCTGCTATTGCCAAGAAGCATTACGAACTTCATTTCTATGCTTGTATTTAACGAGCACTCATATATTCTAGCATCCTGAAGTAATAGAAAACAATCAGCAGATGCGAAAATATCATATACTCGAATTAAATAAATTCAAAGCACACACATCTTAATTATGAAAAGCAAGTAAATATTTATATCTGTAAGATAAAAAATATGCCATCATCTAAAAAATAAGTGATTGCTCATTTATTTTGATCGTCTCATAACGATCGCTGTTAGAAGAATAGAAGTTGCATAAAAATAAGAATATCAAGCCCGGGAATAGCAAGATGGTCGCATTCGAGTGGAGAAGCTCTTATTATAATACGAGACTTGTGCATCGAGGGCTCGTGAACGATACTTGTATTTTCTCTTTTTCCTCTCCACGCCCACTTTTCTTATACCCCACGAGACACAGTTGCCGCAAAAGGGACTTTTTCATATAAGAACTTTTTTTCAAATGATCATCACCCGGCAATATCATTTAGACATATACGCGTTAAAAATAAAAGGGGGATATAGAAAAATAAATGCAATTACATTATTTTGTATAAATGGGCCAGAAGAATTTCTGAAAATTTTATCTGGAGCCGTATTTGCTTTGACAATATCAATAACAATAACAGTAAAGCCAATATGTTGGTACTTCCTAGTCGATGTTGGCCAGGTAGTCAAAGAGATCTATTACCTGCATTTGACAAACATATATAGCCTTTGCTTAGATAGCAGCTTTACTTAACTAACAAACATCGTAAATTACATGTATGGTACATAATAATTGCTATTCCGAATATAACCAATTGCATAATTAGGTGAATGTGAGATTAATTAAAATTTGAGTACAACTTTCTTCTTTTAGCAGAATAAATTTAGGGAGATATGGGCTATACCTGACACTTAAAATTTTGCGACGCTTACAAATGATTGTGCAATTAAAGCTAACTGAAGTTAAATGTAGTGAAATTTCAAACGCATTTATTAGTGTAATAAACGATTTACATCAACGGACATTTTAGACCTTTTTGGATAAGTGTCAGGTAAAAGAGGACACTTAATAAAATTAAGTTCTTTAATTTTCTATACAAAACCTAATTTCTAAGCATATTGGAATACTAAAAGTAAAAAAAATAAAAAAAAATATTGCTTTATTTAGAATTCCGGAACAACTCTTTTTATACGTCAATTTAGTGATTCACTTATTTGTAAGACGAATAAAGAAAATCAGTGAATTAATTAAGGACAATTACACGAAAAAAGGTTGATTGAGAAAGTCTCCTTTACTTCAGGCTTTATTAGTCAAATATTCGTTGAAGTCCACAGCTCAGCTGTGCAAAGCTTCTTCTGGAGGGTCGAACCACGGCGAGGATCCCAAATAAATTCCGACCTCTCGAGAGAATTTACTTAGCGTCGGCGTTGAGCGAGAAAAAAAAGCCAAACGAATTTTATCACAGCCCTATCGATCAAAGGAAACTTGAACCCGGCGACTCGCTTAACTTCGGCTCGTGGCGCGCGTTTTCCGCGGCCTCGTTCCTTTAAGACTAGGGGAAGTTGACTACTCGAATATTGCTCTTCAAGCTTGTAAACACTTATATACCTGATTAGGAGGCGCTTCATCAAAATCGTGTAATGTACCCAATTGGCGTGTCCGACCTTTTCTTCCTTCCTCCCTCTCACTGAAAAGAGACGGAGAAAAAAAACGGTGACGCAACTCTGATTACACGCCTTACGTAAAACGCAGGCTTATCGGCTCATCGGTTCATCGATCAAGCCTAATTGATTTGCGTAGCGCAGCTCTCGCTTCAGTGGATTATGCACTTTATCTATTGATTAATAAGCTGAGACAGCTGGCTAATTAAGAAATTCGATGAGTGCAAGGGAAGGTCGCGTCTCCGGCTCTTCGATTATGAGCCGCGGCTCCCGTGAGATTTTCATGCGAAGAATCGCCCGATTCAAAAGCTCCCGCTTTCCTCCCCACTTATCTGGCAATTACCGGAATGAAAAATCGAAGCGCGACCTCGCTTCGGAGGACAGGGCTGTAGGTGACGGTAGGGAGCTGGGGCGATAAGGGAAATTCCTCGAAATATTCCGGCAGCGCGTTGAGAAGTCCGACCAATCTGAATGGACAATCTTGATGGGGGACACTTCAGGCTCGCGCTGCGAGTGAAAACGTAATAAGAGCGACGGGAGAGGAAGAAGAGGGCCAACTTCGCTGAAAGGGAGCGCCATTAGTCGCTCGCGCTCCCACGAGAGATTACTCGTTACACGAGTTCAACGTGGCCAGTTCTGACCGACTGCAGCGGCGAATCACGTTTTCCACTTACTTTTTATTATTTACGATGGCAAATTTCACTTTGAACTGTTTCAGTCTTATTGTAGTATACCTTTCATGGCGTGATTTATCTTTGAAGAGAAACATATTAGGCATTTTATTTTGGTCGTATATTTCCTTGATCTTTTTTTTTTCTTGACGCTGATCTTGAGGTGTATAATAATCTTGTTTTGTTAACACTCGATATGATTGTAATTTAGCAGATTTCATTAGATTGTCCGCGAACAAGCGATAAAATTCTCGACGGTTTATTATTTTCCTTATAATCTTGATCTACTTAATTATTTTTATTAAGTTAATTAAAATACGATGGAAAAATGAAAGTATCATTCTAATATTGTGACTTCTAAAGAAGCCGATCTCAAGCCTTCTGTTACCAATTCAATTCAATTACTTAAGTACAGGAGAAACTCGTTATTGAGCCTGAGAGCCCAAAAACACGTAAAAAAAGTAAGTGAAAAAGTAATTGAGAAGAGTAAAAGTTCTTTTATAAATACGACTCCAGCAAGTACTCTGTCATTGATAAGATTTCCTCGATGTACTATCTTGTTTAGTATAAGAACTACTTGAAAAAAACTTTATCCTGGAGAAAAAAGATAAGGTTTCTTTAAAAGTTAAGCAATTAAGAAGCAAAGTTAGCTTTAATATAAATTACTTGCAATAAAACTCGATACTTTACTGTTTCTCTCAATTTATTCGTGGACGTTTTCTTTAAAAGTAAATTAGTTTCAAAGTAAAATGCAGAAAATCTTTTTTTTTTAATTAAACAAAAATAATTGATCTTTCGCGGGTCACTAATCGAATTTGATAAATTTATAAAGCTACCTAAACTTCCACTTTTTTTTATAAAAGATGTTATAATTTTATTGGCTAGTAAACAGTAATAATGAAGATAACAAAATTCGGCTATCCTTCAGCTAATTACAAACTGAGCAATTCAAGTAATAATGGTCGTGAAATATAGGCCTTTTCTATAAAAGGATTAAAATTATGTAATCAGAAACGGCAATAAGTTGACGTTGAATATCAATAGAATAAAATGTATCGGCTTACTGGTATGCGTAAAGAGACCGCATTACGTTGCATTGGCACATCATACCATTTTATAAAAAGTTTCGTGGTAGGCGAGCGTACTGGACGGCATCGGAGCGATCCGTTCAACTGCACATCTAGCACTATTGCGCATTTGCTTTCGAACGCAATCTCGTACATCGTTTCGTGCAAACACAAAATAAGCGAAAAATGTCGTGGAACACAAAGAGAGAGAAGAGAGAGAGAGAGGGGGGAAGGTAAACAAATATAACCCAATAACCCAATAATTAGATAGGCGAAGCTTTTTACAACATAGCTGCATAACAGTTCACGGTGTTATGCAGCTATAAATAACATATATAAATAATATAAAAATGAGATGTCGAAAATCCACTTACTAGTAGAAGAATTTTCCCTCGACGAAAACTCCGTGATGTTCCCTCGACGACCTAAGCTGAAAAAAGTTACATGAAATGGGAAGGCTCGCCGAAATTTTTTAAGCGCATACTAATCGGAATTCAAAAAAGCTACTCTACTAATAAAACCGAACAAAAAAATCTTTTAAGTGTT
>JAWWEN010000020.1:11364406-11421152 GCA_035582955.1 Sycophila texana | reverse complement strand
CGAATTTCGATAATAAAAACAATGGGCCTCGGTACACATGTACTCGAACATCCGAGTTTAAAGTCCGATCCGTTACACAATATACTTCGTTACTATTAAATGTAAAAATAAAAAATGACAGTCAGTAAAATCAATAAATTTTGAGATCTCCAGAAAATTCGTTTCCCTCCAAAAAAGAATAAATAAAGTTTCACTCAAATTAAATGAATAGTCAGTACAACAATTTTACATCCATTACGATAATTGGAAGACACATGGCATATCTGAGTCAACTTCAGAATACTTTCAAGTTGACATAATATTAAATAATTGAAATCCTAATTCAAGAAGTATCGTTATTATAGAATGTTACGGCAAAAGTCGTTTAATTTTGTCGACAAAATTAAAGTGATGATATTATAACGTAACATATTTTGAGGTTAAGACCTTGCTACCCGTTCAATTATATTTAATACAGCCCCCTAAAGTTACGATCTTCCTAATTGGATCAGAAGGTGAGCTCGGACAAAAAGGTTGATAGAATAAAAAATTCAAGTTGTTACGCAATCCTCGCAAGTGAGTAAGATTAATGCTAACGGCAAAAAAATAAAGTTCTTGAATTCCCCACACTGTCGGGTCTCTCACTTTCTCTCGGCAACTTGGAAGGTAGACAATCGAGTTACACATAACAGTCCAGCGGCAAGAGATGTCTTTCTTTTCCGTTCGGTCTGTACTCGACAATAGCGAGGACCGATGTCGAGCGACGAGTTGAGTAATCGCGTTACCATCACCGGGGATATGTACCAGAATTAAGTTACTGCAAACCAGATTGCTTCGTAATTGTAAAGCGTTTTGCGCGCCGAAGAATTTCCGCGGCAGTTCGATATCGGCTTCCTTCCGTCTTCCTCAGGCCATACAAAAGATCCCCACGTTTTGTGCACATATCAGGAAAAATGTAAGCCTTGAACCCAATTTAATCCCTTTATCTACTGTGATTTCCGGAATCTCCGTAATAAAAACAAATGCTCCGATGGCGTCGCGCCGATAAGTCCGCTAAGTATTGAATTCCTGCGGTTGACGTTCCTCCTTTTTTCTCCTTTTTTATCCATTGCTATCCGCGCCCGCGGAATGTACTACGTACTGTGGTGGCGTCGGAATCCCCTCAGTTTTGATTACCGATGATATGAGAACAAACGCGGTATTTAATGAAATTGCCAAACTTTCTAAGACTTCAACGTTTATGTTTCAGGTTTCCTTCTTCTCGACCAGCCCGGAACTTTCTAATAAACAACGCTTTGAATATTTCACCCGAACTATACCCAGCGATCATTACCAGGTTAAGGCTATGGTCGAAATTATTAAGCAAATGAACTGGACATACGTATCCGTTGTGTACGAGGAAAGCAACTATGGAGTCAAGGTAATTATTCTCTTCTTCGTAAAGTTGGATAAGTAAAAGTCACGTTTTTAAAGTCGCCGATCGCTTTTAGTTAACTTCATTACGCAGTATTAATAAATGCAGATTTTCCAGACTATTATCGTATAAATAGACGTTTGCCGATAATATCGTTATACTCTGAGGTTTTGAATCTATCGGAAATTTCAATTTCGAACTCATTTCCTTAGGTAATAGAAGAGAAAACCAGTGCAAATTGTTCATCCCGAAGGGACGTTTCAATAATCCAAGGGGTGAAACGAGAGAGGAGAAAAAGCCGCGTGATTCAGCCAATATAGCGTCGTTCATCAAAAATATTTAATAAAATCGCAATAAGAAACACTCCATTCTTATCGCATTAATAACGCGAATTCTTAAAATACAGCGGGATAAAAGATAATTGCGCAAGCGTAAAAATCAACACTCGAGGAGGGCAGGCGAGTAAGAGCGCGAGAGAACACGAGAAAAAAAAGTATAATTTCATTCATTTTTTTTCTTTATTTCGCGTTGTACCTTCTCTCTCTCTCTCTCTCTCGCTCGCTTTGTGAGCGGGATCACCCTCATAGTCCCCCCCCTTTACCCCCGGTAATGATTTATGCGTCTCCGTGCGGGAGGCTTTCTTCAAAGGGAGTCCGTCGTGCAAGCCCGATACGCCGAGTTCGAGCGACCGCGAGTGCAGAATGAAAAAAGTGCGCGCACAAAGGAGCTCTCCGCGCGACGGCCGGCATAATAATAATCTTGACGACGGTCGGTGCGAGTGCGGCAGCTTTACGCGTCACTCCCCATTTCCATGTTTCTTACTTAGCGGTTGGCCGCATTCATATCCCACGCTCGCGGAGCTCGTCATGTTTTTGTTTGCGGGAAAAGGGGGAGGACGGTGAAGCCTTGTATTCATAAAGGAATGCCTTAATTGAAAAATATGTTATCTCTGGAGACCCTCCTCTCTAAATTAAAGTAGCTCTTTGAAATTTAAGAATAACGTGAAATATCTGCGGATTGTTTGTCACCGCTTGAGGAATACTTCCACGACCTGTTCCTTTATTCATGCCAGTGTTCCTCTAAAGTTTTTAATGTACATAAATTCAACTTCCTCAATAAATTTAAAGACTTTCAATTAAATTTTTTTCAAGGTATTTCAAATTTTTCTTTTGTACTCGATAATAGTATTGATAGCAACAAAAATGGACATTTTTTCTATTTTCTTTAAACTTAAAAAAATTGATAATAATCACTTAAATGTTGACGATCAATTGCTAACTTTTCTACTAGCCCTCTAGATTCTTTTTTATATTTTTTTGTTCACCTCCAGTATCCATAATCAATTACATTCTATTTATTTAACACCTTCTCGAGGTTTTAGTCGTGTACGACTGTATATACTTTCCTAATAATTTAAAAAAGGAAATTCTTCATTCTCAGTAAAAAAAAAATAAAGTCTTTGCTGATAAGAATTTAAAAATCTAATGTATAAGCAGAGCGTTGAAATAAATTTGAGAGAGAAAAAATTGCATAATGTATCTCGCCGCCCGGTCGTATTAAAGAAACTGCCTTTTGTTTAGGAATAAATTTTATCTTTTTCGTAAAATCTAATATTTTATCGTGTAATTTCAAAATCCCTCATTGTCTGGAATTTTCAAATTTCCATAAAATACTACTTTATGTAAATGTCAGAACCCAGTCGGAAATTCACTTTGTTTTAGATTGTCCAATAAATGCGTATATAATGCAGACGCCCGCATTCACCTGTAAAATTTCCCTTGGCCAGGATAAATTCAATAAATTTTCCATTCATAAAACGCACTGACTATTCTCGAATACATTGCTTATAAAGTCGAGCTGATTCAATGGAGCAAAAGTTACAGTATTAAATTGACGTAACAATTTGTATTTCAGGCTTTCGAGGAGCTGGAGAGCCTCCTTGCTAAAAATGAAATATGCATCGCTGTCAAAGAAAAACTGGTGAAGGACTCGGGAGTCGCTGATGAGAGCGTTTACGACTCCATTGTACAGAAATTATTAACAAAACGTCGCGCACGAGGTAAGCATGAACTAAATGAGGGATCCTAATGATACTGTTAATTATAGTATAGTGAAGTAAACAAAAAATAAAATAAATGACAAGAAAGGTAGATTCTTGGAGAACAACTAACGGCAAAGCTAGCACAAGAATAACGGAGCTATAAATTCTCGTTTGATTCTTCAACCAACGCATCTTTTTGAATAATTAAGGAAGACAGAAAGACCATTGAGACCGTTAATCGTAATTCTTTATAAAAATTGCAACTTCGAGTAGAACGCGCACTTAAATGCGTATCTTCAAAGGTCGTTAGAAGAATATAGGACTCTTCTCGTAAAGCGCAAAATACATTCTAATGGCCTTCTAATACCGAAAATTCGGGATGGCTTCAGAGGAAATAATTCTTCTCACACTAGCTCACTACTCACTGGCTTTGGATCTTGAAGTAAAAGAATTAGGATTTCAGATGCCGTGTCGCTTAATTTGTCCATGGGACCATGCATGCGGTAAAGACGCCGGTTAAAGTACTCGTTAAATACACTCGTAGACTTAAACGACCCTGTTTATGAACTTTGCCGCTGTTGCGCCAATGTTTTCGGTTTACGAGCTTTTAATTATCTATGTTATCTCGGCTTAAGCAAATTATCATTTTTATGTCACACGTTGAAATAATTAACTACACACTTCTGACATTGTGGTAAAAAAAGTCATTTATAATCTTTGCTCTCTGACCTGGGTACCTTTCCATTAATAACTTTTGAAGTATCCTTTCAAAAATCGATCCTATTAAAAAGTAGATTCGGTAAGCTGATCCTTTACTTCTTCAGCGAGAAGTAATAAGACCTTTTAAAAGAGTTCTCGAAAAACTCTGGATACAAGTGGACAGAAATTCTTCAGCGAAATTACTGGTGCACACTTTGCTCAAACTATTTGCACGAAGTTGAGGGCTTGAAATATTACACAGTTGCAAACACCAAAAGGAAGACTCTTCTGTGAGCGAAAAGCTACTCGTAAAAAATGTAGAAAGGCGAGCTTTCATCTGTCCGATCCGGCTAATCCTCTTACACGAGGGCCGTTTCTTCTGTAGGTTGCATCATTTATGGCTCGGACCAAGAGGTGGCCGGTCTGATGAAGGCAGTGAGACGAAGCAACGCAACGGGCGCATTTTCCTGGATCGGTAGCGACGGCTGGAGTGCCCGCGGTCTGGTGAGCGACGGCAACGAGGCGGAGGTCGAGGGTACCCTGTCGGTCCAGCCGCAGGCCAATCCCGTCGAGGGCTTCGAGGAATACTTTCTCAACCTCACCGTCGAGAATAATAAGCGGAACCCCTGGTTCGTAGGTGAGTACGCCTGGACTTTACTACCTTGTACTCCGTCGCGGTCGCGTCATTTCATGTTCCAAGAATTTGGAATCGCATATTTTCCTCGGCGAGCATTCGTGGTGAGAATAAATTACAGATCAAATTGCTAGTAGAAGATTACTTTTCTAGCAGATTGGATTTGCGATTACGGCGATACGAATATTTTATCTTTTTTTTCTTTTCTTTTTTTACTCCTTCATACGCCACGGAGTTGAGTCGATAAGACGATGTACATATACATATATGTTGGATCGCAAGGGACTCAATTTTTATTTTTAGAATGTGGGAAAATACACATCTGTTTTTGTATAATAATATTATTTTTATTTTTTTAATTATTTTTAATTACTAGTCGACAAGCTTAGTCAGACTAGCACTGCAGTAAAAAGCATGTCTGACCAATTCTTATTTTTACTACTAGTTAATTTCTATTTCCCTTTAAAAAATATTTCATGTTAGTTTATTTCTTTTTACATTTAATTATTATTGTTTATTTTAAAAAATACCGTACTAAAATATACGTCTGACTAAATCATACTTTTACTACTTATTAGATCCAGTTTCATTGAAAATGTATTATTGTTTGAAACATTAAATTTTGAAATAATCTTGTTGCATGCTTTTAA
This sequence comes from Sycophila texana, assembly GCA_035582955.1. Classification (NCBI taxonomy): domain Eukaryota; kingdom Metazoa; phylum Arthropoda; class Insecta; order Hymenoptera; family Eurytomidae; genus Sycophila; species Sycophila texana. The sequence goes on along the minus strand of JAWWEN010000020.1, from coordinate 11,415,735 downwards.
CATAACTCTAAATGCATTAAACGGATGAATTATTTCTGATATAATATTCAGAATTAATAAATATTAACCTTAGTTCGTGAAAATCATCACACATTAATTTTCATCAACAATAAACTATTTTACTTCAACTTGCATCCTTTTTCTGTAATTCCACGAAAATTATAAAGATACCCAATAATGCAATTTTTTAAGTGTCAATAAAATAGCCGAGCGGGGAAATAAAGAGGAATGCGAAGCCCAGATGCTAGAATAATCCGCTGAGCCAAACCTTATTTAAGGCTTGAAGCTTCCAGCGAGTTAAGTTGAAAATAGTCCAAGAAAAATCTTTTCGAAAAAGTGGAGGAGCGCGAGGAAGAATGAGAAGGCGATAAGAAAAATAGAGCGGCTTAAGCACACTGAGAAGATTTTAAAGAGTATTTGTTTAATTTTAGAAATGCCAATATTGATTTTTATCTTAAAAGACAAAATCTCAGGAGACGCACGTCCGACTGGAGTTTTAATTGAACGTCTCATCGCGAGGGCGTGCAATTAGAAGCGGCCTTAATTAATATCCAGTACAGGATATTCACAAGAGGTGGGAGGGGGTGAGTCGAACGCCGTTTCCGTCGAAGGCGGTTTATTGACTTTTGGCGTTCTTGAATTTTCACAAGCGAGCGCCGCCAATATACGTGGCACTTAATCGGCCGGAGCGCGATTCTAACCCCTTTCCCGTTGCTTTTCTTTTAGAACCTGCCTTTCGGTCCGCCCTCTCCTCTGCTTTTTTTCCTATCTTTCATTGTTGCTTCGAGAAATGAGACTTCGACCGATTGCACCGTGCAAAAGAACATTGATTTTTGTACTTTATACGAGCACTCGGCGAACATCGCGAAAGTTCTTGTTTCTCCTTTCTAATCTGGGAAAATCGTGCGCTCTTTCTTCCTCGTTCCCACTTAGATTCTTTTAATCTCGCTCCCTCGTGCATCTCACAGGTACTAAAATACGAGAGCCATTGATTTAGTTCGTCCGGAAAATTGCAAATCTGGACTTAAACTCCAGTCTTTCTTTTCTTTAAAAATAGACATTTTTCTGCATAGACTTTTACTATATATTCTTTTCAAGAAATACGAGCTTTCAGTGCATAACATTGATCACCAATATTCTTACCTTGCACTGGAAATATTACTATTCAAACTACTAGGTCATTGAGCAACTAGATCATTAATGTCTATTTTTCTTATTAAACTCATTACTTGTACATACGTAATTTATCGCATTTATCAGCCGATCATTACATCCATTTACTTTTTCACAGGAATCCTCTTTTAATTACAGTTATTCTATGTGTACGATACAATTGAACTTTTTAATAGAACTATTTATTTAATTGTTAATTTTTAAATAAAGTATTTAGCTTTTGATAGACTGCGTTTTACAACAAATAATTTCAGAAAGACTTATTCGTTTTCGTTTGTTTCATGTTAAAACACGCATGAATGCGTATTTCCACAAGAATTTCCCTGTCGAAATATGTGGCTCCTCCTTTGTTTCATGAATAATTAATATAAATTCCATTGTACTGTTTTTCACTCGTATATTTAGATTATTAAAATTTATTCGAATAGTAGATTTGCTTTGATTAATTAACATAAATGAAAAATAGAATAATTCAAAAGTAAAAGTATAAGCACAGGTCATATCTCATTATGCAAAACTGCTGAAAGAGAGTAAATTAACGAAATGTCATTTTTTTCTTCTTTCAAAGTAAAGTATCCGAGCAATAATTCCATAAGTCGAAAGTTCAGAAGCTCACCCGGGATAAGTTATATTATATAACCTGCCGACAAAAGTTTCGTGCATCCACGGCTCCCATAAGCCTTTGATCTCGAAATTAACATAAATTATGCGCATCCAGAATAACCGGAAATAATAATTTCCCAAGCAGCTTCAGTCAATAAAGTGAATAAAGAGCCGTCACTGTGAAGACCGACCGGATTTAAAGGAGAGAGGGGAGCCGGAACTGCAAATCGGTCTCAGCTGCAAATGAAAAATTTGCATGGCGATCCCCGGGCTCCGAGGCCGCATTTTCTATCCGAAACCCGAGAATTCCGATGATTATGTTTCGCTAAAGCCGACCTACCTAACGTAACTCGTTACCTCGGGGCGCGTGACTCTTATTTTTTCTCGCCTTCTTAGCTGAAAAAGCCGGGACCACGCCGAGAAGTCGGTCGCGCTTATGAAATACCGCGGAGCAAGTACGTCACCGTCTGGCTGTAGATGTGCTCGAGAGGAATATTTGAAATACGAGAAACTTAGTCACGTTCTGCATTTCCCTTGGATACGTATATAAGCGTTTCACGCGTATCGGGAATATTTATTTTTTCCCGTGAAATAAATAATATTTTATTCTCCGTTACATGGCTGGGAAATTGTATTTTCGGCCTTATTTCAGAATTCTGGGAGGACCATTTCAAGTGCCGATATCCCAATTCATCGCTGACTCCGTACAACAGTAAATACCAGACTTTCTGCACCACTAAGGAGCGATTGAATAAAGGAGATATGGCGTTCGAAAATCAATTGCAGTTCGTATCCGACGCAGTCATGGCGTTTGGTTACGCATTTCGGTAAATTTTTCTTTTCTGTATAATATTTCATTTACAAAAAATATCATTATTTAACTAATAAAAAAAGTAGCTTCCGTTGATTTATACTATTCTTTCCTGCAGAACGAATTACGATTCTAAAAGAAACATATTTCAATGCTGTAGTTTCATTAGAAAATATTAAGATTCCTTCACGAGATATCATCGTGTAATAAAAGCCGTTTCTTTGATTAATAGCGACATGCACAAAGATCTTTGTCACGGGAAAGTAGGATTGTGCGACGAGATGAAGCCGACGAAAGGTGAAGAGCTTCTTAAGTACCTTCGGAAAGTGGATTTTAAAGGTAAAATTAAGGAAAATTTAAACATTTTTAGAAAATTACATCTTCAATAAATAAATGCTATAAATAAAAACGAATGCGTTTAAGGTCTCAGCGGTGATAGCTTCAAGTTCGATAGCAACGGCGATGGACCGGCTCGGTACAACATAATCCACTTCAAGCAGACGTCGGCGGGCCAGTATAAATGGATTCGGGTAGGAAAATATTTAGAGGGAACTCTGCATCTCAACATGTCAGGTATGTCGAAAACAAATTAAATAAAGTCGATATAGAACGCAGGAATTTTACACTTTATTTTACGTTTCATGAAATATTGATGAAATAAAAAAAATATGTCGATGCAGCCTTCACTATTCGCGTACATATTTTTTTCCAATATCTTTTACAATGTTAACAAAAAAAAATTAGTATGCCGAGAAAATAAACCATAAACGCATAAGTGGAAACGACTATTAGTTATGGCTGTCACGGAGTAAGCGCATTGATTCTTCTGAAAGGGAAAGTAAAAAGCATCGTGCAAATACACAACGACTCAAAGTGAAGTCGAAAATAGATCTTTAGAAAGAGAGTCGGTGGGATTGCTGGCGAAGGGGCTAAGCCAACAAAGCTCTTTAAGTTCAGGTGTCCCCGCGAAGACAATGGATTCACCACTCTACATTGTACGTTAAAATACTTCCCTGACTCTGCTGTGTTCTCGTAGAAGTCCAATTCCGACTGGAACACGCTCCGCCGCCGGAGAGCGTGTGCTCGTTACCCTGCGAGCTCGGCCAGGCGAAGAAATACGTCGAGGGCGAGAGCTGCTGCTGGCACTGCTTCAATTGTACTCAATATCAGGTTGGTAATGTCATCGCCGCCGCTGAGGTGTCGGCGCCGCCGGGCGAGGCCTCGGCCGCGAGCTGGGGGGAGCGGGGGGAGCGGGAGGAAAAAAAGAGCGGAAGAAGGTCGAGCGTCGATGAAGCCGCTTTTCCTCCTCCCTCGCTTCCTGGCTATTCTCTGGGGCGCCTTCTGGAGCTCTTGGAGCTTCATCGACCTCCTTTTGTTACTTGTAATCAACCGCGAAACGCTGAAACTCTTTCCGCTGTCAGAGCCTGTGCCCCGGCCGTCGTCCCCTCCCGGGTTGCGGTTTTGAAAAAGCTAGTGTGTACGCAAGTCAATTGCGGCCCGACTTTCGCCCCCCCGGCGTAAGAGTAAACCCCTACCTGCTACCCTTCGGGTATAGCGTATATCGGTAAATATCAGCGCGCGAGGCTTTTCTTCCTTCCCTCTTTTTTTTCTTTTATTTATTTTTTTTTACTTCTCCCTCGCCCAAAGTTTTTATTAGCGCTCTTCCTTGTTAGACAACCGCGAAATTTACTTTACGACGCGGGCTCGACCTACTTTAAGGTCTGGAAGTTCACGCGGTTCTTTCAGCCTTTTTTACGCTGGTCTTAATGCATTGTTACAAGATGGTTTTCAAAAAGCCAGAACTTGAGGCAAAAAATGCAGGTTGAGCGAAGAGTTGCAGAGTCAAACAATTCATATTTTTTCAAGTAAAAAAGTACAATTGCAACGTGACGTACATTTCACCTGAGTACGCGGATCTGCGTGAAAAAAGCAAAATTGATTTTAGGCATATAACGATTCGAGCTTCGAAATTGTTAAGTATAAAAAATAATCATCCACCTTCCTTCGTCAGATAAGGAAATCAGACGACGAGACCCAGTGCATCGATTGCCCGGAAGGCACAGTGCCGGACGACACTCACTCATACTGCCGAGACATACCGGAGGAATTCTTAAAGCTGGAAAGCGGATGGGCGATAGGAGCTATGTCGTTCTCCTCCACAGGAATATTGGTAATGGAATAAAAGATTTCACGTGCCTTGAAATGAGGGAACTTCTTTACCACTTTATCAATCATCTTTGCCAAAGAATAAAACGCGATTATTCCCAATTGAAATTTAAATTTTCGGTTCGATACATATTTCGCTCTCCGCGTTGATTAAAATGCTTAATTTTATTCGTTCTTGAAAGCCAGTAACAGATTCATACCTGCATTGTCAGGCGTGAATATTAAAATTTGAATTCGTTAATGCGCATTATAATATTATTGATTATAACTTATTAGAGGCAGAATTTTAATATATTCAATTTATTTCTCCACGCGGTTTCGACGAAATATTTTTTTCTCATAAATCATCATAAACAGTTGGTTTAGCTTACGGAAACCGCGAAGAAGGTAGAGTTATTAGTAAAGTGAAGATCCGAATAAAGAATGAAAGGGAAACCGGTTGATTTGCAGGTGACGCTATTCGTGGGTGGCATCTTTCTCAAGCACAACGACACGCCAGTGGTGCGAGCATCCGGCAGAGAGCTATCCTACATCCTATTGTCGGGCATTCTTCTTTGTTACTTAGTCACATTCGCCCTGGTACTGCGACCCACAGATATTGTTTGCGGGATTCAGAGGTAAGATGTGCCCGCCGCCGTCTAATAATCGTAAAATGTGGGACGTAGCCACAGCGCCAGTTGTAAGCGGCGAGCTTTCGGATTTTAAAATTTATTTCCCGCGGAGCCACCGGAACCTTTTATTTCGCCGACCCTATATCTGCCATCTTCGTTTCCTTGGCTTTCGGCGGCGTCCGCGAGTTCACGACTTTTCGCGATAATTAAAATAATTTATATGCGCTTTCGGACTCGTCGATTGAATCTTCCAAACTGCACTTGTACACTTCGCGCGTTTAATTTGCATTAAAGTTTTATGATTTATCGACTCCGAAGTCGACAATTTCGCAGCTGCAGGGTAATAAAAAAAAAAGCAGAGAACACTGGAAGGGACTGGCCCGTTATCACGTAATTGCTGCCGAGATTGAAAAATAAGAAGCGAAGTCGCAACTTCGTCCGTTTCGCAGTTATACGGAAAAGATGAGGAAAATTGTGACTGACGCGCTACGGGAATGAAGATGAATTCAGGGCTTTATATCGCGTAACTAAAGTTTATTTATGCGTATGTCTTGAGCAGAATAATTATAATAATTTCCACGTAAACACTTTATAAATTAGATTCAAGCTAGGGTAAATTCAGACTGCTGAGGCGTAAAATGAATTACATGTCGACCTACAAATTTTAATTTAAATAATTTATTGTTTTAAATTTTGTCTGCTAAGAATTTTGATTTTAAACTAAATTTAAAGTTGAAATTTTAAAACTTTAAGTTGAAAATTTTATGACGATTTAATTTTATTTTTTAAAAGACAGTTAATTAATGAAATCTACCTTGCTTAGAAATTGTATTATTTTAAATTCTCCGAAAGCCCTCAGTCGTTAAGAGGTAATTGTAACTGAGATTGAAAATAAAAAGACCCTCTTAATTTTATCTATTTTGCAGCTATGGAAGTACGAGGCTAATGGATATTGAAGTCATTAAAACATAAAAATAAACTTTTTCATTTCATGACAAATACAACGTCTCGTAGAAAATAAAAGAATCTAAAAAAATTATAAGCACCGCTGCGAAGTATATCAAAAAATAATGGATTTTACGGAAATAGAACATCTTGATTCCATTCTCTTGACAGTCACGGAAATCAGAAGAAATAAGATTAAAATTATCGGATAATGAGAATTTTTTAATTTTTAGATTAAAAAGGAGTTTGTATCTGAACCATTTACCAATTTCTCGATGAAAAAAATTCAATTACCCGACTGATATAAAATAATGTAGAATAAAAATAAAAATGTTTATTAAATGAAATTTTGAACGAAATATTGTTATTTCTATTTGTAAGTGATAGCTTTTATACTTTTATGAACGTGTTTTTTATTTTTCCATTGAAATTAATTGGAAACGCAACTATAGAAAATCGATATTTTTATGTAACTACAATACACATTTTGAAATATTATGTTAAAATAACGATGCATTTAGCTGGGCTCAGGAAATAAACCTCATTATATTGAGTTGAGAGATCTTACATAACATAAAAATAAAAAAAAAATCTGTAATTATTCTCTCGCAGGTTCGCAGCGGGCTTCTGCTTCACCGTAGTGTACGGAGCACTGCTGACGAAGACGAACCGTATCTCGCGGATCTTCCGTGCGGGCAAACACAGCGCCAAGAGGCCGTCGTTCATCTCGCCGCGCTCGCAGATAATAATCTGCTCGATGCTGGTCTCCCTGCAGATCCTTATCAACGTCGTCTGGATGGTGATCGATCCTGCCCGTGCCATGCATCACTATCCCACGCGCGAAGACAATCTCCTGGTCTGCAACAGCTACATCGATGCCAGCTACATGATCGCCTTCACCTACCCCATTATCCTCATCATCATATGCACCGTCTACGCGGTCCTCACCCGCAAGATTCCCGAGGCTTTCAACGAGAGCAAGCACATCGGTGAGATTTTACCGGCTACCGCTCTATCGCTGACCCTAATTTTTTCTTTTCTTTCTTTTTTGCGCTTCTCCCGGCATCTTTGCTCGTAGCTTATCACCTTTTCCTTTTTCTCCTCATCATTTGCGGACGGGCGTAGGACAATTAAGTAGATGCCGCCCGAGGAACGGAGGCTTTTGATTAAGAGCCCAGTCTTTGTTTTATTCCCTTTCCGGCCGCTTTAACGACTCTTTTCCTTCTTTGAATTAATCAGCCTTATCTACCTACCATTACGCGGGACGTGATTTAAGATGTTTGAAGAGGGAGGAAATATTAAATAACTGCTATGACGGTTTGAATATTTGACTTGTCAACTTTTAATTCAAATGTTTAACCTTGTTCTACCTGGAGATCTGAATATTTGAATTATCGTAAATGTTCATTTTAACAGCTTTAAAATTTAGGAAATTGATTTAAGGTTAGTTTAAATTGAAATTTGTTTTTACTATACATATAATAATGGCAGTACGTAAGTAAAAATTGAAATAAATCAAGTTTTCCAACCCGCTGTAATGGGAGCGTGTAAACTCTGATTTCTTCTGTAACGAGGCGTCCGGAATAACGACGTTGGATTTTTTATTTTAACGCATAATTTACGCCTACAGCTCGCACTAATGAAACAGTCCAAAAGCATCATAAAGCTTTACATTCATTATTTTTCAGGTTTTACGATGTACACAACGTGCGTGATATGGCTGGCTTTTGTGCCCCTGTACTTCGGAACAGGCAATCACGTCGCCTTGCGAATTACCTCGATGTCGGTGACCATAAGCCTCTCGGCTTCCGTCACGATAGCTTGCCTCTTCAGTCCCAAGGTAAAATTTTATCATTAAAAACGACGAGCTCTGAAACAAAAGATTTTCACTTATAAAGCTCTTACGCCCGTCTGACTAAATCGGATCTGCACTACTCAAGTTAATATTTCACCGATGGGCTCCGTTCAATTAACTCGCACTCGCGCAATCACCCCCTGCAACGCGGCCACTGACGGATGGTCGTCGGAACCATTCTTACGAGGAAAATCATTTTTCTAAAGCGAATAGACTCACAGAAAAGCTCGTTATCGCGCGACAAGCATCGCCTCAATACACGTTGAAAGGCAATCCGTTTCGCTCTCGGCGCGCTGTACAAAGCCGGCGGAATAAAAAAAAGAAAAAATCGCCGTTCATCGTCGAAAGCGGCTTTTCCACCTGTCGTCGACGTAAAACGGCAATGGAAGAGCCGCGCGGCAAAAAATAATCTGAACGTGCGTCGAGAGTCTGACCGTTAATTTCGAGCACATCTCTCTCAACCGCCCTCTCTCACGTGGCCTTTTTTTCTGTCCATTCGCGTGGGCGCAGCTGTACATCATCTTGATCCGGCCGGAGAGGAACGTGCGCCAGAGCATGATGCCCAATAGGTACAGCACGACAAAGAGTTCGGCGGTGACGGGCACTAACGCTTCGAGCATGATGGCGCCAATCACTCTCACTGCAGTCACCTGCGATCAAAACAAAACCGTGCAGAGGCACGTCACCACCACGATGGATTGCTCGACGCAGAGCGAATGTGAGTAGACCCAAGCGATTTATACGCCGTTGAATTTCAATGGGCACCGCCCTCCTTCCCTCCCCCCGGCCCCTCTCATCCCGCACGCCAGATGAATTTATCCGAGCGCTAATTCGCGCGTCCTTTATACGCTTGTCCCCTGGATGTACGCCTCAATATAAGCGAGCGTCCTCATTCCCCACGGTTCATTTCTCTCGTTCATCGCTCTTTCGGGATCTTTTCAGCTTCCGTTTAATGACTCCTCCGAGTTCCCAACATTTTCCAAGATCCCTGCTAGACGTGTTTGCGCATTCATAATTAATGCACTCGTCCAATTCGTGAGCAATTTTCTTTTTTTAAAATTATAGTTTAGAAGTTATTTAAACTGGAGCCGTGATTTAAGTTAATTCTTATATTTATTTTATAGAAATTTTAAAGTTTCCGAGCTTCCTAAGTAGGTAAATGTTTTAAAAATTAAAAGGGTTCATGAAATTCTGATAATCAGGTTTCCAACTTCAGCGGGACTTGTAACTTTTCAACAACAAAAAAAAAAAAATAATAATAATAATAGTAAAGGATTCGACGTACTAATCGAAAAGTCTTGCACTCTACTTTCAACATCGACAGATAAAAAATTATCCAATAATTTATGTTGAAGCATAAACACGTTAGCTGTAATGTAACTTACAGTCTAGAAAATATACAGTAAATTATTACAAAGTAAGATAAAAAAATAAAACCCATCTACATTTTTGCATTCAAAGTTTAGTTTCGATCTTGCGCACAATATTTTGTATTTTACCCTTCCGACAGTCAGCGATATTTGTTTCCGGCGGGGCAGCGCAGCATATTGGCTACATTATTTAACGCGCCGCGCGTTCCATTTTTTCGCAAGCACGTAAATGTGAGAAAATCGCAATGCAGAATTTCAATAGTCCAACGGCGGGGCATAAAGAATAAAGGCCGCGAAGCGCGTGTAGCTACACCGCGGGGGTGCCTACTCGGTCCATCCGCTTTGCACTAGGCACAATTCGATTCCACTATTCTTACAGCCTTGAAAAAGAAAAATCGCACAATAGCCTGCCGTCGCGCGTCCGCAAATAACAGCGCCATCATACTCTCACTGTTCACCCTCTGTTTGTTTTCGCCGCAGACTACGAGATGCAGGCGGTGAGGGAGTCAGCGAATGGCAGGCCGAAGGCGGCCCTTGTCTCCGCGTCAACCCAGACGCAAAACAATAACAATAAAGTGGAGGCGATGTCGCCGAAGGACGGCGTCAGCAACGGCAGCACCGAAAACGTGTCGAAGCTGGCGAACAACTCGAGAATTGGCAATGGGCCCTTAAACCAGAACGACGTGCCCTTATAGCAGGATGGGGATTCGTCGGCGAGAGAAGCCCGGCCCGAAAACGCTTGTTAGGCTAGAAATACGCCACGGCGAACCCGAAGCAAGTGCGCGCACTTGCATGAGTCGACGAGGAGCTGCGCCGTTCACCATAAGCGACGATCTCATTTTTTCTACCGTATTGTAGCTTTCGTCATGGACTGCAATAGTTTTATAGTTTTACAGTGTTAGACATTTTTCTCTCTTAATCGTTCGATGGCTCATTCGCAGCGCATACATTAAACTAGTGCTTTTCATTGCTTTTTTTCTTTTTGATTCGTTACATGAATTACAAGGAAAAGTATTTTCGAGTTTGTTTACCAGTTGCGATCAGATGTCAGTCGAATAAAAAACTGATTCAAGACTTTTAGCCGATCAGTCGTCGGTGTCGACGAACTATTTGCCAATTTTTCTTACTGGCCATATATATAAGTAAACTATATAACGATATTGTAAAAATCAATGTATAGGTATTATTACGAAAAACAGTAACTATAAACGAATTTACGCTAAACGTTTTTTTAAAACGTATACACCTTCACAATTGTAAATAATGAAAACGTAAGATATTTATTGAATTATCAATGTTATGGAAATCTATCAAACACTTAAAAAAAAAAAAAAAAGAAAATACTTATAGATTATGGAGTAGAGTCAAATTAGTTACATGTATATTATAAATATTACTAAAACTTCATGAAATTTAAATATTGAACGGTATAAACAGTAAATAAATTTTTCAACTAAACCGAACGTTATAGTACTAATAAACGACTAGTCGTTTTTATATCTGTTGGCGTTAAATTATTTTCGTATAATTTAAAGCGAGAAATCATTTCAATTACTTAATCATCATTATTGGTTTCTATGTTTTTAAAAGATCAGGTTGAAATTTATTATATGTTGAAATATATATAAATTATACATATAGCATTTATTTTGTTGAAATGAAAAATCTTTTATGTGTAAAATGTTTATTATAGTTATGCAGATTTAAAAAAATAATTTTAATGTTAAGATTATAGTGATAATATAAATGTATAAATTTGTAGTCACGACTAAGAAAATATTTAATGTATAAAAAAATCGTTATTTGTATCAAGCGGAAGAATATGTAATAGCTTGAACGTCTGGACGTTCATTCAATTTCGCCAAAATGAGTGTATTCTGTTTATTTATTTTGTATTAAAAAAATATACATCGATGTCATTTGACATGACGAATCGATCGCATTACGTGTGTAAAAGTGCTTGTTAAAAGGACAGATTGTAAGAGCGGGGATGCATTATATTTGTTGTGAGAAAGTTTTCGTTAACATATCACTTGAAAAGAACGCAGTTTCTTTAGCTAATTACACAAATGGCAATGTTTCAATGCAGGCCTAAGCTAATCTAAATGAACGAAAATGTTTAATGAAAGTTCGGCCCTCGACTTCGTTAAATTAGGTTATTTTTTTTAAATTAATGTCGGTAGTGGATGATAAGCACCAATTTAACGGAGTCAACCCACTGACTTTCCCTTACTGTTGTAAGCATAATTTAACGTGATATTTTGTAAATAACAGCTATTAACTCCAATGTACATACGAAAGTTCGATTATTTCGCTTCTAGTCATGGCTTTATGTAATTTAACAAATTAAGTAAAATATTTTTATTACATCGAAAATTTTTATAAAATTGAAACTGTGCGTTTCTATGTAAATATTCCGATTTGTGTGGAATTATTTATTTAGGCGTTTTTTCTCGTAGCTTCTCGCTGTAAAAAAATTAACAACAATCAAAAATACTTCTTAAGTTATTCATCTTTTTCTTTGTTGGATGAATACATATTTTTATTGAGTTTTTAGATCTTCAAATACGCAACGAATGCCAAAAGATGCAGCAATAATAAAAAATATCGTTAATTGTAAGTAAACACGAAAAAGACAGAATTACGTTCAGATGAAAAGTAGGTGGAAAAAATAATTTTCTGATGCGAAGCTAAAGAAATCGCGAACGTATGTTTAGTACAGTTTCATTATCTTTAATATTTTCTTTTTTAGCAAACAAAATAATATTTTGTGCGAGCTTATTTTATTCGAGTATGTGAGGTAGAACGAAAAGAAGCAAATGAAAGTTTACTACAAACCAAGCTTTAAATTTGTACATAAAATATGAATTTCAAGTGAATGAATTAGTTAAATTGATTTGAAGTATCTTGGAGATATAAAACGCGTAGTTAGATGGACAAAAAATTTAAATACCGACAGAATATACTAGCTGCATAGATTAGTGAATGTTACGATTAAGCGTAGATAAAACGTAAGCTGCTTAGATATAAAAAAAATTAGTGGAAACGAAAGCTGTCGGTCAAGAAATGTTATTAAAAAATTAATGCTCTTCTCTTGACTTTTAAATTAAACTTTCGATTCTACTCTGCAGACTGTAGGAATTGCAAACCATGGAGATTTTTCAAAATACAACGTATTTGAGTGAATGAATCTTTATATTTTCATTTAAACTATTTTGTAAATAAATTTTTATATAAACAAATAAAAATCACTTGCTTTGAAATTTAAAATACCTACGAGTAATGTTAGTAATTTCAATTTTTATATAAGTGACTTACATTGATCTCTTCCGTGGGTTTGGAGTATATTTGAGCCCTGTGTACTCTTAACCTACTAAGATTCAAGTTTACTTTTTTAATAATTTATTGAACTTAGGTAAACTTAAATTTTTACCATAAGTTAAAGTAATGTATATACATCTTTAAGAAGCATTGTAAAAATAATCATCGCAAATCTTGTACAGTTCTAACACTACTTTAAACAATATAATTAGCAGCGAAAGATCGATGCCAAAATTGACATCTGTAATGCGTCTTTTAATACAAAGATAGTCGATGTGAAAAGCAAATAAAAACGTCGTGTCGGTATAGAAAATCATTTATTCGAGTTTCGACATGTAAAAATTAAGGAAGTTGGAAATTGTAAATAAAAATTTTGAAAGAATATAAACATGATAATTGTTTATTATTAAACATAAGTATAAAAAACGATTGATTTTTAATTACACGTATTCCTTAATTCTACTGAAAACAAAAGATGCAATTTATGGGATTCGGTATTACGGAAAAATAAAATCATTTTGTAAAATAAATTATTATTTTATTTTAATGTAATTAATAATTATAATATATCATCTAGATCGTATAATTTCTTTCTTCTTTTCGATTCGCGCAAAAGATGACAATCAAACGAGCTGTTAAACAATTTACTTAACTCAAATTATGAACTTTAAAGTAATGCATGAAGCGAAAATGAGAAAAAAAGAAAGAAAAGATTTTTCAATTGTTTTGGTGTTATTTGATGCAGCAATATTTAAATCAGTAACTAATTTATTTTTTTTTTTTTTAGTTCGTTCAGCCTTTGATTTTTGTTAATTGTACAAACTATTAATTTTTTAAATTATTTAAATTTTATTATTCAAAAGTAGTAAAATTTTGAATTGATTGTATTAAACCGTTAATATTTAGTAATTAGAAAAAACTTTTGAAATACAGCCTAAGTACTCGTACAAAACATATTTTATTGACCATTGTTTATAAAATTGCATTAACATGTTTTTTGAGTAATGTTTTACGCGTCACATGGTCAAGATAAGCTTTGAATTGAAAAATTCTTTATTATCTGATTAAGATGTACGTTTTCTTAATCACGTAGGTGGTACTGATTGCTGTATACAAATGGTAGATGCAGGAAATGCAGAAGCTTAAGTTTTCCAAAACTTACTGCTCCCTCTAAGACCCTTATTTTTTTGTTGTTTCTTTTTTGGATCTGGAGGAACTGGTAAAGCTTCCCTGCATGATTCATTGCTGCCTGAACCAGAGCCTCCCGCAGCCATGTCAGCTTCCTGGACCCCGGAACCAGTTTGTGTTACAAGAATCTTCTTTATGTTTGCAATCTAAAAATGATTCAATGGGTTATTGGTAAATGGTTAACTATTAAACAAAATTTGTTATTAAATACTAAAAATATGAGACACCGAAGCTTTTTGTTTAATGTTAGTACATCAAGTTAAACAAGACAATAACATAACAATAAATAAATAAACAGCATATGAATTAAAACAATAAAATTTTGCTTGTTTAATGTATAAACTTATTTTTGTATTTTTGCTGCAATATCTCATTGATTTAAAAAGTTTTTCATTCTTCAATATGCTCTTAAAAATAAAATATACAATACTTAAGAAACAGTGCTAATTAAACAACTAACATCTTGCTGTATTTTTTCTTTATGATGCATTGCTCTCTGCTTTTCAGCATTGGCCCGAACTACTTGCTGCTCGATGCACTCCAATATAGTGCTACAGGCATTACCCCACTCTGCAAGAGTCTCAGCAACCGCACCAGTATCACCTGGTCTTACATCACGTCCTAACCCGGCATAGTCTACCTCTAACTGCGAGTTTTTCTGATCCAGTTTGCCATGAATAATATCAGCATAAACAGCTTCAATTATCAAGTCTTCCAGATCTCTCACATTTTTTATATCCAGTTCTTCCAAGAGAATCGAATAAGGAATACACTTTGACTTTGTAGCTAAAGTAACAATTGTCAAATGCTGAAGTTTCTTCTTTTGTACAGGGGTTAACTCCAACAATTGACTTTTATTTTCTAAGTATTGCTTGTAAGTTCCATAAGCAAAGAGATTTAGTGTATTCCAGTAGGCTGCGTGCGGTCCATTTTCTAGCTCCTTGATATTTGGCATATCTAGCAGTTCACCAAAAACATGTACTCCAGGAGTTTCAACTGCTTGCTTTATAAGTTCCAGAGCTGCAGCACCTTTAGCTGTTTTTGCCAATAAGACAAACTGCTCCAGAGGATTACTTGCTGACTTCTCTGTTGTACTGGCCGGCGGCGTTTCCTCCGTCCCCGTCATTTTTCAACAAAGCTAAATACGGTAAATGAAAATTAATTAATAAACTCTTCATCAAAATATTGAGGTTAGAAATGCTAAAATATACAAAGCAATATAGATTAAGTTCCTCCATAGTTTAACTTTCTACAAGTATTCTGCACCTATTTATATGTTATTAATCGCATCTACTTACTTAACAACGACTTGCAATCCAACAAAATCTTCTTTAAATCGCTTATTCAGAGTCTCACTTGCCAATACAATGACACCACCGACATGTTTTGTCTGTTTCCCGCATATGTCCTATACCGGTGAACTGGCAAATTTGAGCAATATAGAATTTTCTCTTATCGACGGATACAAACAGCTGTTGGTAAGGCAGCTTTTTTTCAATAGATCCCTCAGGTGCGCAAATGATGTGATTTAAATGATCTTTTTTTCTAATTTCTTATATTAAGAAAATAAAAAAACTATTTATAGAAAAAAATTGAATTGTATGACAAAAAAATGTTATTGAATAATCGAAAATGCTTTTGAATGTTAAATTAATCAATAATTTTATTTATACTCTATTAAAAATTACATTTGAAGAACAAACAAGCGACAAGTAAAAATATAAAGCAAGTTCTTAAAAAAAGTAGTATTATAAAAAAAAGTCAATAGAATTCTTGCCATCTACTATCAACATATGTATATTTTTGGAAATTGAATGAGATATATCACCGTCACGTACATACAAACTACTCGATAAAAAAAGTGACATCACTTTTATTTATATAAACATAGGAATACTATTTGTGGTTTTTAAAATATTCCTTCTTGCGAAAAATAACAAGACGGATATATATTATTTCTGGTATAGAAACATTATAGCGATTGAAACAAACAAATAAATTTTTGCTTATATCGGATTAAAAAATAATTTTTCTCAATAACAAACAAGATTATTTTTCTCAAAGGCCAGAGATTGATTTTATCGTAACACAACCCCGATCGCGTTACGTAAAACGAGAATCGCATTATTAATTCTGAAATATACGTTACGCTGATATAATTGAATTTTCTCACCCTTCGCTGACACAAATCACGATTCCCCTTGAGGAGAAGGCTGGTCTCCTTCCGTCGTTATCTGCCTACATTCAGATACGATGCATCACTTTCCCGTCGATTGTGAACATTGTTCCTGGGCTTATTTAAAGAGAACATGAAGGCAGACTTCGCGCTGCCGCCCGAGTTTGCTCTTTTACTCCCCCAAGTAAATGTCACGGGCCATTTTCTTAATAAAGACACATTGGTGGAAACCGGCGCGTTTAATATGTATATGGCCGCAGAAAGAAAATTAAGAGTATCCCATCGATATATCGCGTGCATCTGCGTATTTATTTATGTCGATTGAGAGATGAGCAGTCAGATATGTTTGTACTGGTACTTTTTTCAGGTTTATTTAAAATATTCTCAGTACAAATAATATATATAGCTAGCGGAAAAAATATCGTGCTGCCAAATAAATCAAGTAAGTCAAAATTACATTTTTTTACTTTTTCAATAAGACGGTATTTATTATACATGAATTAATTATGTTAATTTCCATCAGTCGTATGATCACATTACATTTTTTTCAATCGAGGAAATCGTAAGTAAATATCCAATATTATGTGACTTATTAGTTACGTTTGGGATAGTTAAAATACTGATAAGCATGAATGTAACTAACATTAACACAAATAAGTTGTGTTTATATTTTTGTTTTGTATAAATGATTATACTTACTATTACAGATTATAGCTGTTGGATTGTTATCAATTTATATAATTTAGGAAAGTAAGCTGAATTCGGTTAAATACATCCATAATGTCTTAATAAAATATGACATACTTTATATCAGTGGTGTCATCGTTTCTAACAGACTAATAAGTAATTTTTATTGTATTAAGTAACTAATCAACTTGATGCATTTACAGTAAAATATTAAAATTAAGTACTCAAAAGAGATTATTTGAATTAAATTAAAATTATGCGACTAGGAAATTCGCTAAAGTCCTTTACAGTTGAAGTTGAATGATTAATATATACGTTTCTCTAGAAAAAATATTATAAGTCTTTGATTTAGGAACTATTATGTAATTAAAAATCTACGTTATTTAGTCGTAACAAAAACAAGTCACAAGTTAATTAGATCGGAGTAACAAGATTAACTAACTACTAAACGAAGTAACAGCCAAGTGACATAACAAAACTGACATAATTTACGAAGAAGGCTAAAATGTTATCAATACACATCGTTCGGAAAATGAAGAGTAGAAGGATCAAAACGTAATTTTCACTTCTTTTGTTTTAAGTTTATTTTCGCATTCTTTGTGGCATGGTTCATGAAAATTCTAGATTCACATTGAGTCAAAAAAGATAAACGAAGTTGAAGAAGTGCTTCGCCGTGCCGTCGTCCGGTCCACTGGGATCATTACTTTCTTTAGAAGCACGACACCGCGTTGAAGTAACAGCGCCAGTAAACGCGATTCTTCGCTTGGCCTCGCCGTTGGAGATCCATCTGCAACAGGTAGTTAGAGGATAAGTCACGTTAGACATAGTTTCAACAATTTCACTTGTGTGAAAGTGAATTAAAAATAGAGAATCACGTGAAATTGAAATATGTTGTTAATGGTATCCTTCAAATCTAGGACGTGTAGCTGTTATAAAATGTTCTTAAGTGATAACTGAGATTTAACATCATTATTAAATTATCAAAATTCTTCACCTATTAAAAAGACATAAGGTTCATAAACTTGTGGAAAAGTAAGGATATAATATAAGGATAGCAGAAGTAAGGATGTTAAAAGGTATTATATCAGACGCAGCTCTTTTGAATTTAATTTTATTTTCATAGCATTGTAAAAAGAATTTGATGACCCTTCTTTTAACTTTCTCAGCTAGTAAAGTTTTTTAATTAAATTTTTTCCCCAATAAAATTAATGATATTGGTTTCATAAATGCTAGATACTAAAATTTCTCCTCCACCGTCGACTTTTTTACAACCCTTATATCTTTCGATTTAACTTTAATAAGGTATGAAAAATGAATAATTGAAAATCATGGTTATTTCTAATTTGTAATTCATAATTCGATTTGAATGTCATATGTATGGTTTTTTATGCAATAATTTTTGTGATTGAAATATAAAATATTCAAGATTAACTTAAATTATTTATCGATAAAATATGCAAAATAATTTACCGATTTTTCGCTAGAAAGCGCCATTCTTTGCTCAGGCATATCCGAAAATTCGGGCAGCGACCTCACATACGATTTGGTGCTCTCTCTTCTTAACTCGTCGTTTTCAACTGCTTTTTGCAAAGCTACGATCAACCTGTCCAACAAAAGTGCTGCTCTCTTCGGCATAACTCTCTGAAATAAATCAAACGGTAACAAATATTAGCATTAAAACATTTTAATTTGAATCAGTTAGTCAAAATCTAATTAAGGCATGAAAAAAATGTACTACAGTTTACCAGCTAAATCTATCTGTATACAGTGAATAAAAATCTGGGGATCAATAAGAAAAAGGCACAGTAAACAGACAGAGCGCATTGTTACGAATCGAATTTGCAGAAGTGTAAAGGTGAGACAGAGATAAGTCATCGATAAAAATAATGAACGCACCTTGGCACTGTTTTTGCATCAAGATCAGATATTGCCTACGTTCCTTTATCCTTTTTTTTAGCACGCTTTCGCTCACAGCGAACGTGTCATAAACAATTTTATTTATTTCTAATGTTTCCTACTTTAAATTACTTATTCATAACAAAATCTCTTTTTCACAAATATTAAATAATTAAATTTTTTCATTTTCTACTATCTGAGTGACGTAACAACTTAAAACGTAATAATTTGTAATAAAAGTTTATCTATGAAATTTGGAAATGATTTTGTTTATTTTTCGCCTAGGATGGCAAAGAAATTAATTACTTAATTACTTATTAATTATGCATCACTACCGCCTATAAAACATCGAGATATTGTTATTAGTTCAGAAGCTAAATGAAATAGTTAATAGTTATTGCTTAATTTGGTCGAGTTATCTAGAAAAAGACTCATTGAAAAGGTTCCCCCCTCATCGTAAATGGGGGTGCATAAGTCGGCTATATTATAGGCGTTATTATAACCTAATAAAAATTAGAGCC
Source organism: Sycophila texana (assembly GCA_035582955.1). NCBI lineage: Eukaryota > Metazoa > Arthropoda > Insecta > Hymenoptera > Eurytomidae > Sycophila > Sycophila texana. The sequence continues at coordinate 11,396,412 of JAWWEN010000020.1, read as the reverse complement.
TTCGAGCCCTCGACTAAGTATATGCAAAAAGACTTTTAATGTACGCTGCTAATCGCTTTGATCAAATGACACGTCCATTCAACCTTAATTAAACATTTACCACATTACGAAATATGACCGTCATCAATAGAGAATTAGAAAAAATGAAATATCCATAAAAAAACAACTCAATTTTTACCTACATAAAGACCAGGAATTGAGTTTATCACGGCTAACGCCGTTTTTTCTCGCTTAATTGCTTTGCGAGGTGCGCTCCTGCTTATTCCCGGATCGCAGCACTTCAAGTTAATTCCGGGAACGTAGGTAACGAGCAATCTCTTTACTCAGCGGTTACGCTTTACCGTGGAAAATCACGGCCAATCGCGTAATAACGTGGGCGTATAAAAAGCGAGTGCTTTGTTTCGCAAGTGCGATTAAAAACCGTGCAAGGTGACACCGGATTGGTCGCTTGCGTCGGATCTCGATCGCCGGTTCAACATATTTTTGTTGTTCTTCAGTACTGATTTCCCAGAGGAAGTTCTCCGAGCGATTCCTACATTCCGATTGCCCTGCGGGTTCGGGAACACCGCGTATCGGATGCTTACGATGCCCGTCACTGTTTGACTTCCATCACTGCTGATCTTTTCAACCAAACAAGACTTGTGTGGTTTTAATAAGGTGCGGATTTTGTAAATGTCAACAGCTGCTATTCTAATCTTCAACTTTATGCTAAATTAAATTTTTTATAATTTTACAGTAATCATTTGTGATTGGCTAAAAACGCTGAAAATTTTTTAAAATATTTTCTGCTTAGATATCAATGAGATCTTTCTGTCTGAAGTGTGTAAAAGATTGATAAGTATACCTTGAATTTTCATCAAGCGAGACCGTATTTTTTTTATTAGACTAATTTAGATCTATTCGTAAATCATCATCACTGGTGTTACTTCGCATCAATTACTTAGTCCCTTCGTTTTAGTACCACATTAAAGGACTCTTCGGTCATGTACATTTTCAATGCAACGAGGGGGTTCGCAACAAGTAGCACCCGTGAGAATAATGCTCGCGCCCATTATTCGAACGAATGACTCACGAAAAATTGAATACTCCTTAAAATCTTCCAGATGGAGAGTATATAGAGACGATCGTCGATTAAACCCGGTGTCGGTGAACCAACGCGACAAATTGCTTATTGCCAAAGGGTCTCGCGGGGACGAATGGCCTCGCATTAGATGTCCGCCGTCTGACATCGGTCGACGCGATCACGACGAAAACAAGGAGGCAGCGGGTCTAACGACCCTCTGCGTAACTGCATGTGCGCCTGCGCCCGCGAACCAAGTGACGTCCGACGGCTGCCGCCCCCAGGTCCTGACATTCTTTATTGTGTTTTTTTTTTATTGAGACACAGCGAGGCGACATTTTTTTCTAATCCGAATTGAGAAGAGCGTAGGTGGGCCGAGATATTGACCTTTTTAAAACTGACTTTGAATCATTCATCCCATTACATTGCCTAGATTGATTCATGGATTTTCGCTGACGGGATATTTGATAAATGATTCGGGGTGTTCAATTCTTTTGTAATCCCTGTACACGAAATCAATTTTTTACGGAGTTTTTTTACAGGCAGAACGAATTGTTATATTTACCTCGGATAAAGTCTTCCCTTGTCAAGCTCTTTAAATACAAAAGATATATAACGCTATTTTTCTTATAAATTGAGATAGCGCGATTTTTTTTTTATCTTATAGTATGTATCTCAGCTTTTGATGCGAGCACTAAAATTTAAGTTTGGAAAAGCAACTGTAATGAATACGCTATTTTCATTGTGAAGCACAGTTTCAATTAAATTTTTGCTAAACCATTTTTCTCCTGGCGATTACGAACTTTAATTAAAGATCCATCACGCACGTGCTCACTTTTTTACTCACGGCAAAGATCTGTCTCAAAAAAAGGCCTAAATAATTCATGTCCACTCGGAATGCTAATAAATCTGACTGCAAACATCAAAGGGGACGGCGATATAACTCAATAAATAATCACTTACGGCAGTCAAAAAGGTAACGAGAAGTAGGTCAATTCATCCCTACCACCAGCCGGGACTGTTGCATATCCCCCCCCCCCTTTTAGACGCAATTGAAAAATGCCTCGATCTCAACGCCGACGCAATTCGCGCACACCGAGCTAATTGAGTTCGTCATGGCGTTTGCGGTGCGGATTAATTGCGAGCTTGTGGGGGATTTTGCGGATAACGAGAGAGCGAGCGAGAGACATGCGGAAGAGGTCCTTAGGTGCTTCTCTGATCGATTTCTTAGAGGTCTTAGACCGTTACTCAGCTTATTTTTTCATGACTATGCGATCAATCTGTGTTTGATTGCGAGGATCGCGCTGCTTTCATCTTCGCTTGTGCTCGCGTTCGGTGTGTTTAACGATTGCGTTATAAATGGTACATGGTTTTATACTTTGAGCAAGATGAGAGCTTGATTTTAAGCAGTGCTTTTCTTCCGGTATAAATTTATATTATTATTTTTGTTTTGTTTCAGCTCACGTTGACGCGCTAACCGCGCCGTTCATTTCATTCTTTTAGTAAAAAAATCATATCGTACTTGCAGAGATTACTTTAGGGTGTATTGGAAGTATTCATATTTATCACATTCATTTATAAACTGCACACCGCATATCCAATTAGCGAAATCACATTTCGCCAGAACAAAGAATTATTTATATCAAATTTTGTACACTAATGGTTTTATGAAGATAACTCAGTTTAATTTTATGAAAATTTAATATACCTAATTACTATTTTAATTTAATGAGGAACTGGATATTCAACTACCAATAACATTAATTATTTTAAATGACTGTAAATATGATAATATTTACGTAATAGCGTAAAAAGTAATTTATTATTTGTATAATTATAGACGACTATTAGATAAACATGACAGCAGTTGGTTCACTAATAGCCTAAAGAGGTTCAATCAATTTCATATAATAATGCAGTAAGAAAATGTTAAACACAATCAAATTATATTATTGCACAAATAAAACTAAAATCTGTACCAAAAAAAAAGGAAATTCAGCTTATTCGGAACATCTCATGTTTAGTTTGCATTACATCGCGTAAATTCCCGCTCAAAAGGGGAAACCTCCCCCAAATGCGTCCATGTTCAAATAAACATAGCCGAAATTAAATGATGTTCCCCCAAATAAAGCGGTGATTACCGTTTAACGACTGCGGGTAAAACAAGCAACGCCGCCACGCGTCCTTCTAGCCCATTGGATATGGAAAAAAATTCTCTCGTAAACGCGCAGTAGATTCGGCTCGAACCAAACGCGCCCACGCGGTGCAGGATAGTCACGGCCGGCGACTACCGACGCGCGCGTAGCCCCCACCGTCTAATTGTCGGACGTTCGTCGCGTAATGCAAATACGCGCGCGTGTGCCATGCGATCCACGTACGCTACGGGGGACGCGTCAATTTCGTTATACGTCCTCGGCAAAGTTGGCCGGCCATTGTCAAGTTTCGGCGCGCGCGCGGTGAGATAAATCTTCCTCCCTTTGCGCGCGCATCAAATTTGCCGACGTCACGGATCGACAGCGGGCCGATTTTTAATAATAGAAATCCTCGCTTTTCAACCTGCTGTCGTACGGCGTATTTTTAGCGACTGTGCTTTTCTCTCTTACGCCCGATGAAACGACGGAAGTCGCGGTTTATTTTGTAGCGCCAACTTCGTGCATTTTTTTACGCCGAAATGAAAACTCCGTTTTGTTTAATAACAAGCAAGAGAATGAGGGGAATTGCGGAAGGAGGTATCGGAAATTTTGTTCGTTTTTTTTTTTTAAGTATAAAAATGAAACAAACCGATTGCCTTGAAAAAATAGTTCGTTGTTCTATATAACTATGCGAAAAATCGAAAATAAAGCGACAGTCTATTTTTAGGAGCACGGTCGCTTATTAATCCGGAAAAGCTCGGCGTAAAATATTTCTCGGGTATGCAATAAATTTTATAATAATTATTATTGATTAATAGCTCTCGCGACGGGCTTCTCGCGCAAAATAATTGAAGTCCGACATTTAAAGAGAATACTAATGAAGATATAAATGGATAATCCGCGATAAGCGTCTCACTGGGACGAAATTAGCTGGTGCCTTAAATCTTAATGAGCCGAAATGCAATGAAAATCTCCTAAATATAGTCAACCGGTTGGCTACTTTTAGGCGACTTAATTGAATCCTTTAGCCGTAGAAGCCACGGATTGTCGACTTTTTTAGAGCTCGCGAGTACCACAGTTACTTATTTAGAATGCAAGCTTACACCCACCCTAAAAGCAACTCGCATATGCGATCATCCTTATTTCTGACGTGATACGAAGACATCGTTGAAAGGCTGACATTGTTACGTCCTTGCGTCGTGCACCAGCACCATGCGCTAGTGAGCATCTCTTTTGATCAAAATTTAATATGTCATCGATAAGATCCGAACGAGTGCCACGATTTACATTTTAAATCTCTTAGAAATGGATTTTGAATTTAAAGAAGAAATCTTTATTTTTTTTTTTTTCAATAAATTATTGCCTCATGTAATTTTTACAATTTCTGAAACTTCTGTTTTTTTTTCATGAGATGTTATCTTTAGCTAGTTCGATTTCATGTTATCGTGAAATTCATAAAAAAGTGAAAATAATTGCGTAAACAGTGGTTCTGAAAGGAAAAACAATCATTGTTTATCACATTAGACGGAAATTATTCAAAGAAATATTTGTTCACTCGACTTTCATTTTAAAGATAGATAAAATACTTTATTATAAGATATTTCGAGTTTAAATGTGAAAACAATAATTTCGAACTTGAAATTCAACAAACAAGCATGGGTTTACTAAGTTCCTGCGTCTACAAATTTTTCTTTAGCAGTTTTCAGTGCAAATTTCATTATTAAATCGTTATTATATCATATCAAAATCGTAATTAATTAATAAACCTGCAAATGTTTTTATTTTACTCGATAAAATTAATAAAAAAAACCACTACACCGAAAACATGATAATCCATTCGCCAACAGTTAAATTGCTGGTAACACCATCCGACAAAAATGCCGATCGTGCACAAATAATAAGCACTGATTGGTTTCACTATGGAATCGAATAGCACACTATGCCGGTTGCAAAATGAATCAACTTTTCTAATTCAGGCGACCGCAGAATGATTTCTATTCAATTTCCATAGAACGACGGTGTAATACGCACGGTGACCTCTGCGAGCTTCTAGTTTGGTGGGATCATGAAGAAGCACACACCTTGATGCACGAATCATAAACGATTCACGAGCTTAGTTGATCTTTGCTCAGTCTTGGCAATTGATTTGCCGTGCGATGCACATGCGAAGTCGACGCCTACGTGTCTTATTAATCAAGCTGGCTAATTACAACTTGAAATAGTGCAATTTCTCGCGTGAAACTTTGCCGACCACAAAACGCATCCTTTCCGATTTTCCAAGTTTATCCGTACAGTGTTGGAGCGAGAGCGATATAACTTGAGTTTATTCCTTTTAAACTTCGCCGTGAAATTGTTTGTGGAGTAAACGATTTTTTTTTCACAAGAGTTTTGCACTCAAAAAATGCTATTAGCAGGAAACTAGTTGAATAGAATCTATCAAGCATTTTATAGAAAATTAAAATCGTAAAAATTGTAAACATAACAAATTAATGTTTTTATCATCATACAGCTCGTGTTCAATACGTAAACCATATTAATAAAAATCTTTTTAGTCGGAATTGAAAAACATGTAAAAGACATTAAATGTATCGCAAATATACCAAACAATAAATATATATTGTATGACCGCTGTATAAAAAAAGCAAACAAAAAATTTTTTTCTGGATATAAGCTTGTGCAATTGCTCCTATATACCTCATAAAAAATTATATCTAAATTAGAAGTGCTAACGCTTTTCCCTGAACACCGGTGACGCCAATCCATTTTACTGAGAATTTACAGAGCAAAGGTTGTACGGAGGCAGTTTATTGACTGATAGAGAAGCCTCGAGTCACGATGGTATTTCATTCACACGCTAAGTTCTCTTCCTGCTAACGGCTCCTGCGCGATCACTGACGTACACTGAGTAGAGACATTCCATTTTTCCCCATGGGAAAGAAGTTTCTTCTTTTCATGGTCTATAAAGGGGCCGCTTTTTTTGCGGCGAAGTCAAGACTCCGAGAAATGATCGACTGCCTCTCGAGAAAACGAACGGACAGTGGTACACGAATTTTCCACTCGATGTTAAACCTAACCAACGGACCATTTTTTCGTTTCACACCATTATAATTTCTGATTTTATAATACTGGCTTGTGAAGGTGTTCATCTTTCACGGGATGAACTACTTTATTATTTTTCCCTTTTAATTATCGTCTAATAGAATTTTCTATCATCTTTTTTTAGAGGGTCTCTGAAGTCTGCTAATGACGTTTTTTTGATCACCCTCCCTTTGTTGAAATTAAACCCTAATTTGTAATAGTATTCTTACAAAGTAAAGCAAAATATTATTTTTCTACGTAAAAAATTAAATGACAGGAAGTATAGGCTAATTTATAGGTAAACGAATAAACGATACTTGTCAGATTAATGAAGTATTATTATAATATTATAATAAAATAGACTACTTTATAAACTGTGATTAGCACGACAAAGTACTTTTAAAATTTTAAATACATATCTTCTTCAAATATTTCTAAATTGATTTTAAATTTGATAAACGTGGCTCCTATTTCAGAATTCTAAATGAAATTGTCCATTCCAAAGCATGATATACGATTGTATTCCGAGGTACTGCGCGAGAAGAAACAACCCTGATTTCATCTGAAAGGGCACTCCTTTATTTAATGAAAAAAAAAGTTTTACAGTCTTACAGCAATCGCTATAGAAAGGTATGACGCGTATCTGGCGCACAGTAACATAAGAGCCCTAAAGCTTGTCGGAGTTGTGGATTTCCTCGAATCGACGATTAATTACCGCCCGTGTCCTCCTCGAAAATTGCTCGGCAATGGGATAAGCAACTCTTGTAAATATTGCATCCTAAATCTCCGTCGTATTTATCATCCGCGGCGAGGTCGTCAAAGGAAAATCGTTTAACTTTAAATTTTTTGCCTTGGCTCCAAGAATTATTTGTTTAAGTACATCAGCCCGAAACACGCCAAACGATGAAGCTTTTATAGCTGAGAAATAAATTGCACCAACTTTTAACGTTCAGAGGCACTGCTTTGAACCTTTGGCTCTGTTAGCTTTTCATTTTTCGTCTGTTGTATGAATTTGTTAACCCTATCACTTTCACTCTATGTCTTACATGAACGCAATCTATTTTGCGTCAGGTGCTTAACGAGTCAATTAAATTTTTTGAATTACAGAGATTTTATGCTTTTAACAAATCATGTTTTCTTCGAAAACGGGTTAAACGTTCTTTATTTAGTTTCTCTTGTAGTTGACGTTTTCTTAAGGCATAATTTCTTCCTAATAGCGGAAAGTGAAATTATGTCGTAAGAGTTTCTTAAGACAAAATTGGTGAGCTAATTTCCAATTTTGGGTTAAAGATTTTCAAGAGATTTATGAAGTTTGTTGGACAATTTCATTGAGCGATTACTTGAACTTTGTGTTTATACATTTATTGCGTAAAGTTTATCTTGTTTCCTCTAAAGCAACAATATTATTCTAAACCGCAAAATTGAAACCTTCGATTAACACACAAAATGATTTTATTTATCTAGTAATAAAATTTCCTTTTAATGTCAGGAAAGTTGTATAATTATATTTAGGTTATTGATTGATTTCTCATAAAAAGTCAATAGTCGTGTAATGGAGAAAACTTTCCTTTTTGGTGCTTCATTTAGGCACTTAAGGTACACATTTATGGAAGAGGGGATGGACACCTGGTAAACGTTGCAAAAACAGTATTTTCGAGTACAATGATCAATGATTTATGATCCTACTTGATCTTGTACATAGCTGTCAGAGATTTTGTTATTTGCATTAATTAGTCTCATGAAGTGAAACTGAGGATTTAAATTTGTCAATAAGGAATTAACTTCCGAAAAAAGATTATATATGAAATTTTCAAAGAATAGTTAATAAATATATTAACTTATACACAAGAAAAGATGAAACAAATATATCGGATTAAACAAATTTATGGTCAATAATAAAAATATGTTGCATTAAGTCGTTTTACACGAAAAATGACAAGAAAGATAAAGAATTTACCCAAATCTAATGCTCAAATAAATAGAAAGATGAACAAAAAAACAGTGAAAAAGGGATTCAAATTCTGAAAGAAGGATACAATGATTAATTCTTTGAGAGTAAATCTGTCAATCGAAAAAGCCTCTAATAAGGGAAATAAATGTTGAAAGTGAATTTTCCAGCAAACTTCCTACATGAGAGTTAAAAAAAGCGCGCGAAGAAAGCGTCGAGTCAGAAAATAGCGAAAAACAGAGGCACCCACCTGGCCGTCGTAGTCAGCGAGCTCGCCGCTCTGAACACTCCTCCTGGCGAGCGGATGCGCCTGTACCCCGGTGCTGGCGCAGAGCAGGGCGAACGCCGCGACCAGGGCGAGCACCGCGCCGGCGGCGCCGCTCATCCTCTCGATCCTCGCCGAGGCTGTTCCCCTGCGTCGAGAGCCCACGCTCGACTGCTTGACGGCCCGGGCGGCAATGGGCTTTTCCTCCTGTTTCGGCCGGCCGCGGCTCCCTCGGGCGCAAGCGTCGATTCGCGCGTAATGCAAGCTCCTCGATCTCGCGGGCGCGCGCGGCTGCGGCGTTAGCCCCTGCGCGCCGGTTCATCGGCACCTGGCCGCATGTCGCCGCGTCCGAGTGCTGCTCCTCGCAACAGGTGAAGCCCGCTCGGCGCGCCGCGGCTCTACCAAGCTTACACCCCCGACGCGAGTCGCCCGGTGCAATGTGTCGCGGCCGCCTGTCACGTGCCTATATACTTTGCGCTCGCGTACACCGAGGGGTGGGAGGCGGCTACGCAAGCGCGCGAAAACACCGCCGCCGGCTCCTTTGGCGCCCCTACCCCTCGGCGGACGTGGCCGATCGGTTGCGGACTCGTGGCATCTTCTTGAGCTTTAACGATCGGCGCCTCGTTCGCCTCCTCGGACTCTACCCGTCACCTCGTAAATCAGCGCGACTATGGGCTGACGCGAATTTCAACCGGCGGCTTGTTATTCAACGCGGCCCTACGGGGATTCTTAACGAGGTTCGTCTTTTATGTGCCTCGAGATTGATTGGAGGATGCGGCCGCTTATTGCCATTCAATTTTGTCGGAACTTTATGCAAAATGCCTTTTCTTCCAACATGCGTGTCTCACAAAACGATCTTTTATGAGCTTGTATTTACGAAGCATAAAAATTTATATGATCTCATCGAGCGTCAGATGGTATGGTGCATTATCTAACGTTTTGCAAGCTCAATTATTGATAAAATAGACTCGTCAAAATTTTATTAAACATCGTTTAATAAAATTGATTCTTTTTAGTTGCTAAAAAGCCACCATTTCCTTAAAGCATCTTACAAAATGAAGAATGATTAAAATAATTCGAATATTTCTTCTCTTTGGAAGCTCTTCGTGATGCGATTTTTCCATAAACATTTCCAGTGCTTGCAACCCATTCCGCGATTAAATTGTTTCATGTTATCTTTACGGGGTGCATCAGCATAAATTTTACGAGAAAATTCTCCCAGTGTATTAGAGTCGAAAGGGTAAATCGAAATATATCCACTTTTCTCATGAGCTTCATTTGTACTGTTAAGTATATCCAATTAATCACCAAAAAGTCTAAATGCCTCTTAGAATTTCTACAAAATCATCTACAATGCTCCCCTCGAATTCATTATTCAGATCGATTACGTCACCAAGAGCAACATCAAGGCTCCCAAGCGATGGAAGCAATCTCGTGCGTTTGCGACCAGTAACAAGCGTTCCAACCACGCACTTGCGCAAAACGCGATAGCCACAGCTGCGCGCCCGCGAAAAATGAAAAGAAGACTCGAGCTCGGAGCTCGTTACATCTAGCAATTACCGCGGCGAACTGTAGGTTGAGCGTCGTATTACGTTGGCGGGTTGTCCGCGAAAAAAAAATCCGTTCACGGAGGCCACCGCGGCGGCAGGTTCACCCATTAATCGCGGCGAGCGGGCATCAAGCTGGTCACGGCAATTACAATGTCCCCGGCGAAGGGGGATTGCATTGGGAATTTGCTACTTCTCCAATTGGCAAAGTTAGCCTGGTGTAGGATACACAAGAGCCTGCAAACCCGACCTGCGGGACTCGCCTCCGCGTGCGGGCACGTTTACGCGCGGTGAACTGCGTCACTCGCACGCGGTGCTCGCGGGCTGCTTTTTCGCCCGCACGCTGAGCTGCGCCTTAATCTTTTACCTCCTTGGGGTTTCCGTTAGAATATTCGATGTTGCGGGCTTGGTGTTTTAAGTTGTGGCGCATAACGTTTCAAGGAAATATGTAAATTTACGGTGAAGAAAATCATTCTCGCTGCAATAAATTTTTTAGAGTAAGAGATCAACAATAAATTGAATAATAGAGGAAATATTTTTCAAAATAATATTGACCGTCTTACCTGGAGAGAGGGTAAACCAAATTATTTAAATGCGCGTTTCTTGTAAACGGTTGCTTTTGTCTCCTACTTGGTTAAGTACAGAGAACAATATTTTTGAAAGTAAATTGTTTTGCCGGAAAGTGCCAAAATACCATGCGTTCTTTTAATCTGCAAATATTTTCTTACGTAATTTCAAAAATATAAAATAGACTCGACTCTTTTAATACAAAGTTCAGTAAATTTCTTCATCCGTGTCACAAAATTATCTTTTATTAAAAATGTTGATAAAAAAGATTTTGGTTATGTATAATCTGGTGATGTCCGATAATAAATTCATGATTTTTGAATATAATTAATAAATAATTTTCAATGAACAACTTACGACTTGATTGGGTAAAAAATTTAAAATTCAAATTAAATTTTTTATTCCTGCAAACTATACATTTTTAACAAACGCAAATTTAGAAACAGACTAGGCAAAAAATTCAAAGGTTTCCATTGAATAAACTTTCACCTGAAAGTTATAAAATATTCCCAATCGAATATGTCCGAACAGAATACATATTTTGCGATTTCTAAAGGCACCAACGGTCGACATGCATTCCAACAAGTTGATCCGCCGTCGGAACATCGAGTTAGTTGAAAGTTCATTCGGACAAGTTTTTTCACCATAGTTTCTATTTATCACTGAAATTTACACCCATGCGTCCTGCATAAAATCTCATTTATTCTTCAAGTGTTTGTAAAGTTACCTTCGTAAAATCAAATTCTTCGTAAAAATTAAATTAACATTTAGAGTACTATTAAAGACAGATCTAAAGACTCAGTCATTGAATGCGATCATTAATTGATTTATGTTGAATTCAGCGGAGTGTAATATATCCAAATTGTACACCATATTCACTAATTTTCGATACTATTGTTGTCAAGACAATTTACGAATGCACAGTCTCGTTGAATGAATGTACTACTCGAATGAGCTGCACGTGCTAAATGACACGCACATTCAATTATTTCATCCACTTACTTTTTTAAAGTTCCTCATCACTGACTGTTTTTGATAATTATTAACTGATTACCCACGTATTATTGTCCCAAAATCAATGATAAATGATTAATCGTTGCATAATTAAAGAATTACCCTAATAACTTAACATTTGGATGATTGAAAAAAATAAAGTCGACACATCGTGGGTGGTTGCAATGATTCGAAAAATAATCTCTTTTCAACAAAGTTTTCTGTTGACTTTATTTTTAAGTAATTTTGGCTTTGCGCTCTTTGGATATAGTTTTTGCCACTTTTATGAGAGCCGTCTGACTTATTCTAGAGATTACTACTTAAAAAATGTTTTTGCTACTTTGAACATTTGTCATGTTAAATGCACACTTTAAAGTTAACAGCGTCGGATTAAACAAGTAACAATTGACCTAAATCTAGAGAATTTTTTTTTTCATACTCTCTCTATTTGGAAACTTCTGTAAGTTTGAAAGCGGTTCCCCTAAAGCATATTTAATTATAAGGATTTCATCCGAAGAGAAAAACACGTAGTAGATGTAATTAGCGCTCAGCGTACAACAGACCGACAATAGTACGTGACGGAAGCTCCCCCTTGTCCTCTTTCATTTTTTTTAATTTGCTTTGTACAGCTAACCATAATTCTTTCTTGAACATGCCAGAAAGTTCCGCAAAATAATCGCGCAGTTACGCACGTTCAGGTGTCTATAATCAGAGCAAAGTTCAGCCATGACGTCATAACCGAGAATTCCTTTGACGCGATTTTTTTTAAGCTAATCCGAGCATTTTCGAATTAATCAACGAACGAGGTCTTTGTGGTAAGTTAATAGGTTGCGTAATTCGCATCTAAAAATTATTAACGTTGAGGCGGAACGAGGCTCGTTGAAATAAATACTCAATGAGAATGTTATTGTCCACATTCGATAAGATCATAGTCATGAATTTTAAAGATTCTACTCTGATGTCTCTTCTCGGGTTGGTTCGACTGTGCATTATTCAATACAATTTACTCTACAAAAAATGCGCATTTGTAACAAGGGTGCGAAACGAGCCGCTAAGCTGTTTCTCGTATAAAAAACAACGTCTTGCTCTCAAAATGCTTTGTAAATTATACACAAAATTCGAGCATAATTTTTGTATTTCAACTAAATTGAAATTTTGTGTAGCCATCTTAATGTCAAAGAGGACATTTTCAAAATTCTCAAAAATGTCTAAAAATAAATTTAATTTCTCGATTCAGATCATATAATAAATAATTAATTACTTATCGATGAAAAATTCGAGAAATTCTGTAAAATAATTCAATGAATTATTACTCAAATTATAAATTTACCATATCTTTACCTATAAATCAAATAAGCTACAAGATTAGTATTGATTGTTGAAATAGACTGCACTTGCGAACTATCCAATGTTTGCTCTTAACATACATTAGAAAGAAGTTTCTCCTACCCGAAAACACTTCTGTCGAGAATATCCCTTAAGTTATAGCAACTTTATAAGAAAAGCTGCGCAAACAAGTAGCTTTCAAGTTCCAAAAAATTAATTAATTGATCGCCCAGGGACAATTCAATTACTACCTTTTCCCATTTTAATAATGCTAGAAAACAAAAAATAATAAACACGAGATGGATAATGTCACGCGGAACTCGGTCAGTGTCAACAGCGCAGAGTATATTTTTTTTTTTTCATTAACCATTTGCAAACAATAATAATTCTATCTAATTATATCCTGACCGGCGCAACACGGACAGCCAGCGTATCACTGACCATAAGTCAGATTTGCTCTCAGAATAAGAGATATATTCACACGGTACCTCTCGCGAGAAGGGAGAAAAAGAGAGAGGCGCATTAATCGAATCGAATGCGCCCCGTAAATCAATGAAGCACGACCGCGCTCGTAGGCGGCAGAAACGTAAACCGTCAGCGGACGCACTCGACGCAAAGTCGACGAAGCTGCGGTCCCGCCCGCACGCTTCCCGCAAACGAATCGAAAGCGCAAGCCGCCATTTATCGGGAAACACGTTAATTTTTATGGCGTCTTGGGCACGCGGTTTTAGCGCGTAAAAATCGATCAAATGCCGTTTTACGATCTTGTCGTGGACGATTCTTTTTCTTTATACTATGCGGGCTAGATTATTTTTGGAGATTTTTTTATCGAGCTCGTTAGATTTGCTTTTTACGGGATTTCTCGAGCTGAATGATGCTTAATAGCATCGAAAGAATAGTAAAATTTAAAAAAAAAAAAAAAAGAAAATTAGAGCTTTGGTATGTTCTTTAAATGTAGAATAAATTCAGCCTTTTATATTATTTTCTGCTTACTGAAAATGATACTCCCAATCAAAAGGTAAAATATAAAACTGATATCATCGGTGTATCAAAATACAATAGGAAAGAAAAAAACGCTGAAAAACGGTGTAATAATCTCTGTTGCATTTCGAACGCGTTTAAGTAGAAATAGTCGGGTATCGAAAGACGCTGATTTATTTCGAGTCCGAACTATAAAGTTATTACTCCAACTAAAGAAACATTCCAAATGTAATAAAAACAATTAAAATTTTTTTCAACTTATGTTTTAAGAGATTTATTTTTAAAAGTAAGTATTTTTCAGGCTTAAAAGGGTGACGTCGTAGGTTTTATATTCTCTCTAAAAACTTTATTTGATTCTAACCCCTCGGACATCATTCTTTTCATTCCTTTTTAATTTCTCCTGTCGTAACGCAAGATGAGAACATTATATAGCTGCGTCGGATCTTAAAAGACAAAGCTGAAAATAGGAATTAAAAATTTAAACCTAAACCAAATCAAAATATTAGTCGGCAACAGTCTGTGACGTTTCGCCGAGTCTGGAACTTAAGTTTACTAACTTATGGCCAGCAAAATCCCGGAAATAGCTGCTACTTTTTCGTACGAATGAGATTTACAATTTTATCAATTTTCCCGCTAGAAATGGTCGTGTTACCTCTTAAAGAACACGGTTCCCGGTAATTTAATCTTATTTTCATTTCTCGACCGGGGCCGCCGGCTTCTCTCGCTCTTTATTTTTGCCAGCATGGAAAGGAGCCACCGTGAGCGGCGCGAACGGCGAAACTCGATTTGACGGACGGTCTCGCAACACTGGAAATCAATCAAGAGACGACCGGGAGCGCCGAGTGTATAGGTGCACGCGGGGCAGTACACTCCGCCGCCCCCTAATGGGAGCGCGAAAACGATTCGCTCGCTAAAGGCTGCGTCTAATAGCACTTAGCCACCCGCTGCGACTGCCTGGAATAAAAATAAATCGGACCGAGACTCCTAACGCGCCGAGCCGTTAAGCCGCCTCCTTCCGCCTCCTTCGGAAACGCGGACGTGCAATGAGATCCGGGAAAAACCAACAAACGTCCTGCGCATCATCTTCTCGGTGGGTATTCTCCTAATCACTGCTATATGGTTTCCGATTAGACGGGATAATCCCCACGATCCGAGTAGTCGTGTTTAAAAGAACGCTGCTGGATTATTATCGCTCTTAAACGAATACACCGCTACAAAGGTGAAATCGCGGTGATGCTTCTAAAGGGAAAAATAAATGCGACAGACATAAATAATGCTATCCGCTAAACTTATAAATCAGTCTGCGAATTCGATAAAATACTTTAATCCTTACTACTGTTCGCTTCCCCTATAAAAAAGGTGTTTGTCAAATGTAGCATTTATGTCGGATTGTGTGAACAATAAACAAGTAAATTCTATATTTTTATGAGAAGCAGTAATCCGTGGTGCGATCGGACGTGGATGTCGATAACAACGGATTAGTCTGTTTGGTTGAAAGGAGAGAACTGATGGAAAAGATACCGATCGAGTTTGCTGCGCGGATAAGCTTTTGCCGGGGTGTACGAATGAAAAAAAGTGGGAAACTGCACTTCACGCTTCTTTCTACCTTTATCTGGTAAAGTTGAAATGCAGAAAGTCTAATGTAAAAAATAGAATTTCGTTTCTCGTAGTATAATATTCGCATTGATTATGTAGTAAATGAATTAAAAACCTTCCAATATTTTATATTGTATTTTTCGAGATTTTTAATAATTTTTGCTAACAATGAAAAATCTAGAACAAAGTTGTAGACTTAGTCAGAAAAAATTATAAGTTATGCATTTTTACATTTACATTATTTGCTTATATTTATTTTCTACTCCAATTTTTAGTTTCTATTAAAAGCTGATTATTGTTGCCCAAACGATAAGATATTAAAGATTCGAAGGGACTATTAAAGTATCTTCTTTATTTTCCTTACAACTTTCGAGTTTTAATAAATAAACACTGTTCTTAATTAGCTGCAAAAGCACACGTATTCCTTGAGTTTTATTAAGAATACGACTAATGTATATAAAAACCGTAGCTTTTTATAACAGAAAGTTCATGAATAGAGAACGTGGGAAGTATCTACGCAAGTTTTATGTATTTTACACAATAAAGTTTCGATAAAAAGTCATAACTCATGCTTATGTCGAACTGTCACTTGCGGATACATACGTCCATTGTAAAGTTATAATCTTCTCAATTTTATATGATTGACGTCAATTCTCTCTGACAAATGGTCATTTATGTGAAATGTTACCTCTTTCACGCGTTATTGGATGAATAAATTTACAATTTGTTACTTCCTTAAGAATGCATTTCAATGAAAATAAAATTCAAATTACAGATTCTTCTTAACTAAATTTAACAACTGCTAATTAAGTTGTATATATACAGTGAAAGCCGTGAATTATTCTGCTCATTTAGTATACAATCAGAAGTTAGTAACACAGTTAATCCCGAGATTTCTCTGCCAAAAAAAACTTAAAAATCTCAAATATGAAAAATTCATCCCGTTTCGCAGAGAAAATCTCCAATCCTCCTTGCTTGTCCGCCCGACGACGTGGCGGCTTTTCGGAAGCGCGCGGCTTCCTGCGGAATAGCCGCGTCGGTGCTGCGAGATTTTATGGAAATTTGCGCTGAATATTAAAATCGAGAAGAGGCCAAGCGATCATTTAGCGGACTGCGATATAAGGACGAGGGGATCGCAAAAATGTAAAGACCTACAGTGTCAGTTCGCACTGGGTCGTCGCGCAAGTATCGGCCCCCAGAGTTACATCTTATTAAGCACCACCTTCGATTTCAACAGTTACTATATTTTTGGAGTTTCTGAGAAAAAGCCATTATTATTTTTGGAACAACTCAGACACGCGAACGAATACTTCTCGTGGGTGTGCAGAGGACCGTTTAGGTTCATGGAATTTAGGGCCATTATACAAAAATAAGTCTGACGTAATATTTAATATTTTCTCATAATTACGCCGTCAATCCATCGACGTGAAGAGTCGGAAACATATAGCATGGTGTCTAGAGAGGGCATGAGCGACTCAAATTAGTGAAAGGTACATTGTGGATCGCATGAATCTTGCATGAGTCACGTAAGAAATCAATGTACTTTAATTTCAAGTAAAGTAGCTAAAAAATGAAAAAAAGTAGATTGAATTAGATAAATCGACCAGATTCTCTTGTCCCTTCGAGCGTTTAATCAACCCCGTCGATCTTATTAACCTTTGCGAATAATATCATAATCGATTCTTCCATCGGTGACGCGCTCTCACGGGAAGCGCGACGTTCGATGAAGAATGAGAAGCCCGAGCTTCCTACAAAAGGAAAAAAGACGATCTGCAGATGCCTGTCGGAGTCTCGAGGCCAGGTATAGACAGCATGACGCCAAGGGGGTAAGATACGTTTGTTAATCCGACATGCGAGATTCCTCCGCTGAATGGCGACCAGACGAGAGAATGCAAATATCATGCGTTTGCTCAAAATCTTACTCTGCTTTTTGCGAAGGCGCGAACGGGCCCGCTGGCTAGTGCGCCTGCGCGCGTTCCCCCGACACCGATTGATAATTAATTCAGACGGAGTTGCTCGTTAGTGTTTATTTGATGAGCCGATCAAATAAAGAGACGTCCCTGACGCGAGTGGGCGGCCCTGAAAAATGAGGGAACTCGTAGAATTGCATTACGCAAGAGATAATTACAATTTGACGAGTAAATTAATAAAAACATTACCCCTGCGCCTCAATTGAGCGTGATCTCTAAGGCGATTTTACTCAATTTTCAATTTGTAAGCTTTAAATAGTTTTTTTTTTAACTGCTCTCAGAAAATTTACGTCTCTTTTGTATTTTGCAGCAACGGAAAAGTGTTTTATCAGTGGCGAAATTACAATATTTCAATGATTCAGAGTAATTTTAATCAGAAACAGTATTGTTAACTATGCATTTAATAAATTATAGAATACTTTCTAGAAAAGTAAAAAAAAAAATTTGCAAATGTAGACTTGCTTTGTGGGGTTTTCTTAATAGATTTAAGTACCTTGTAGTGAAAAATAAAAAAATATTAAAATAATAAATTGATTAAAATCATATACGAGTCTTGATGTAATTAATTTTCAGTTTTATAAGACACTAGGAAAAGCGATATCGTAACTGAGTTTGTTATTATTTCGCGGCCTCAGAAGCTAGACACGTTAAGTGAATGAAATTGTGGGTCAATGAGGCTCATATGGAACGTTAAGAGTTTACGCGTAGTGCACCATGGTATTGCAGCTTTGTCATTGCGCTCGACTGGCTTAAGCTAAGCAATTCGTACTTTAAGCTATACTCTATTGTAGTTGAATTAACGTTTTTAATGCACCTGCAAATGAGCCTTTTCGGGTTGTATATCTTTTACTCTCTTCCTGTCTCTGCATTAGATGATTCGTTAAAATGGGGATGTACATTATAAATAATAAATAGCTTTATTATACACTAAGTTCGTTGAAACGACAAATTAGCATTTTTAAGGAAAATTACGTCGGGAATCTTGTTAGTAATTTAAGCCACATTAGACGCTGCCTTGTGCTCTTAAAAGGGTACATTGATGAGCAAATAAAGGAGCTACCAAGCCAAGTAGCAATTATCTTTTTTTCTTAAAATTAATATGTTCACTTTTTATTTCAATTAACAAACACACCAGGTAAACTCGGTCAATCATTTTTATTACCTTTATATTCATATCAGCTTCACGGCAATTTCCGGCGCTATATTCATTACCGATAAATCCATTTTCAATCTCGCTTTTTCGCAAATTCGATTATTGTGACCAGTTATGACGCATTTCCAGTGGTATGGGCGCGCGTGCAAAGCCGCAAAACGCCCCACCGACTTTATGACGTTTGCTTGACCACAGGGTCTACCGAAACTGCGCAAAAGTAAAAAAAACGTTGGCTCCGGAAAGTTTTTGGCAGCTTTTGGTCGTTTTACGCGTCGAGGATCAGAAGGCAGGTCGCGTGCCGTCGATACGTATGCGACCACGCGCGCCCCTTCCCGACGGCCAGCATATGCGCGGCGCGCAGACTTGATTTAATAGTGCTCCCAGTACTACGAGATTCGCCCTGCAGAACGCTTGATTAAATTCGCCGTGAAATATCATCGGATCTCGGCGCACCGTAAGTCAACTGCCGGTCGTCGCGCACTATTTTATTTTTTTTAACTCGACCTGCGTTTTTCATTTTTCCAGAATCACTGCAATGGACAGACGGCCTTCAGAAGACAAGGCTTTTGCGGACTGTTGTTTAATTAAGATAAGAAATGCTAATTTTTTTTGCTTTTCTTCTTCTTTCGGTCTTAAGTGGACCGGTGAACCGTTTACAGCTTGTGCGAATTTTAATGTTTAATGCGCTTTTAACTTTTTAGAAGCATTTTGTATAAAAATTAGACATTTGCTGCGCATCAGCGGGAATATTTAACCGCTCTAAAGCTAGTGAAATTGTAAAATATGCTTAAATTTCAAGTTTCATTGCCATTTTTTCCGCATTAAAAAAGCTGTACGCCTCTTGTTAAGTATAGTTAAACTATACGCGTATCTTTAGTAGTAAAGAAAAAAGCTGTTTAATTAGAAAAAAAGTTGACCCTTTGTGCAAAAAGGAGATGCTTTAAATAAAAGTGCACTTTTTTCCCTTGCACGTGTTATGTAAGTCGTAAAAAAAACGCACACAGTTAAGAAACTTGTTTTTAATTAATTTTTTTAATTTTCTTTTTTAAATAAAATCAAAAGAAGCTTTCTTTTGCTTTAATAATGTTATAAACTAAGGTGATGTACTTATGCTACTTTTTTCTATCTCGCGAAATCTCGCTCTGAATTCAGCTCTAAAACGGCGTTTAAAAAAATCGATAAAGCAATCGAATAAAAGAAAAGAATCACTCATGCAGCCGAACAAAGAGAATTTCCAAGCTCGACGAAAGGTAAGCCCCTGTACCCAACGTCATATAACGTGTAAATAAAACGTCCCCTTTCCAATATCTACGTTTAAAGAAAAAATTATCCGAGCACGCGTGGGCCGCGCATAAAAAACAAAAGTCGGAAGGACCCCTCGCTTGATCCGTAAACACCAGTGTAATGAATCACCGCTGCGTCGAAGATAAAGTTCGGGCGTAAACGCGTAACGGCACACTTTGCGCCGTTTCCAGTTGGGGGGAGCGAGGATTGCTGCATTCGCGTAGCCGTCGGGCACTTGAACCGTGACGCGTCCCGAGGCTCGCCCGGCAAAGTCAATACGCCCGAGGGCTGGACTTTGCCGCGCTAAAAACCCGCGCAGAAGCGATCGCCGTCGAGTGCGAGTGCGCGAAGGAGTCGTAAATTATAGAAGAAGTGCCGCTTCGTCAGCGAATTCGGGTGGCTGTTGTTCGGAGGCCGGTGACGGAGTGCCAGGTCCAACTTGGTTACGAGCGGAGAGGATAAGGTCTCTATCGACGGACGACCGGAAGTGGTGGTCAGTTGGTTCGGGAACGCGCTTGAGATTCACGGAAAGAGTATTTGCCCCTAAGCTACTGCACTCGATCGCCCTCATAGGTGTAAACCTTTATCGTGACATTTATTCATGCTTGGAAATCCATCAACTTAACGCTCGCGAGTAAATCGAATGTCAATAGTTTTATAAAAATAACCTAGTCTTGTTTTCTTTTATATTTTATTATTATTATTTTTTTTTTAGGCGCCGGTGTAATTAAATATTTGCCGTTAGTAGTCTCAAGGAAGTAGAAAGTTATATTTGAGAAATTTAAAGACAGTTTGATAGGGCAAACAGTTTAGTTAAATGATGAACTTCCTAAAGCTTGCAGTTGGTCTGCAATCCCTTTTTAGTAATTTGAAAACTTTCACCTCTGATTTGGAAGATTTTCATCATTTGTAAGCTAAAGTATTTTCTGTATTTCGAGGGATTGAAAGTTATAAGAATAAGAGAAAACTAAAAATAAACTCGAATATTCCAGACAAAATGCAAGTACACAAGTGCAGACTGTACTCTTGCTAACGCAAGAAAATGAACGAATAAAATTAAATCGACAGTATCATTAAACTACTCCACAATGAATAAAGCGCGCTCAATAATTCCAGATTACATAAGATTATTACACAGAACTAAAAGAAATTCAGCATAACTACGTCACTGATCGAACAGCTAACCTCCGGCCATTATCGATCAGCTAAACTCAAATAAGTACGTTAAAGTTCGAGCGTGAAGCGCCGATCTTGACGACAACGTATAAATCTACGCGATCAGCGTAACGAGCTGCTAATTCCTCCACGGTAATCGGGACAAATCCAGCCGCAGCCGCGCCTCGACATCGTTAGCGTTGCGCTAAAAAAAGCTGGGGGCGTGTTTGCCGCTCGATTTCCGAATACAGATGCAGGCCCGCACAACCGGTAATTTTCAATTCCCCCGCGCCTAACTCGCATCCTGTTGCTCGGCACGTATCTTGGAGCTCGACGTGCGCGCCCGCCCCTGCGCGACTCCCTTAAAATTTTATCGCTCGCTCGGCGTCAACATATCTTGCACCCCCACTCTCCTCTCCCGGGTGTTGCGTTCGCGTAAAGCAATTTTCCTCGATGGGTAAACTTTGGAAATAATTTTCCGCGAGATTTTTAAATATTAATATGCTTTGTCCTCCTTTTTCTTGCGACTAGTGTCGCTCGATCCCCTCGAGCGACGATGCAGACGTAACAAGAGTTTCGTATTAAGGGTCTGATTAATAGACATCGACCAATCTGAAGGTGGATGTAATTAAGCTGAGATTCTACTATTATGTGCAGCGTAATCCAAGGATCGTATGATCTCTGATCTCGGATTTTTTAGGATGACATTCATTAATTGACTAACTTGGAATTTGATTAAATTAGTGGGAAGTAAACGTATGTTGGAATAAAAGCTGAAAAACACGTCGCCTTACTGGACTCGTTTATTTCTACGTAGGTATACTAAGAGTAGCCTCGAAACTTGATACTTTTTGTCTTCTTGAAAGTTCAGCTATAAAACGTAGTTTATTATCGAGAACAAAAATGATTGTGTAGTTAAAAAATGTTGTATCTCTTTTGTATAGGGCAAGTTGATAAATGTCTTGCGGGACTCGTTCGTTTCTACTTATACACATTAAAACTAGCCCCCCCAACTTGATTCTCTTTTCAGTTCTTAAAATGGTGTTGTTTCTTTAAGTAATCATCTTTAATGTCACTCATTCTTAATTGTTATTAATTAATTTTTTAAAATAATTTTATATCAAGTAAAAATCTTAAGATCTTATCAATTAAAACAATACAAAAGATTCGCCTTCCTACAAACAAACAAATTTTATTCTATAGAAATATGCCGTAGGCATTCTTTTGTTTGACGTAAATAGAAATCAAATCTCTGAAATTGAATTAAACAGAAAGTGAAAAACAATCAAAAATCGAAAAAATGTGTCTGTCAATACTAGCGGTTGTATGAGATCTCGCGTATGAACTACCGCGAGCTACCTTGCCACGATCTACTCGCTGTATTAAAGAATGAATTTTAAGGTGTTTGAAGAAACGGATGAAAGATAAACGTTAAAGGGTGAATTATCAATGGAATTTTCGACGTGTCTGTCCCCGTGGTTGGTGCAGAAAAGCTTTTTCCTTAAAGCTCGAAATTGTTAAGATTCAAACACTCGAGAATCTATTGGCCAAAAAAAAATTCAAAGATTCCAGCTGTACTTGAAATCGAAAGATCAAACGACATCGAGAGGATGGATTCTCAGCCCTTGACGCGAACAGGACGAACGATTCGATCTATCGAGAAAAGAAATAGGAAACATATCGAGAATCCGAAAAGACAGCGGAGTTCCGCCGAGCTCGCTTCCCCGAGGCGCGGGGAGCACCTCCCCTTCGGCCAGGGGAAGGGGACGAAGGACTCAAGGGAGAGAGGGGTAAGAGCGACGGCGCGGCCGATTACCACCACCACCTAGTCGGCGCCCCCGAGTCGGCTCCGCGCGCACAGTTCATGCCTCGGATATAAAGTGGTCGCGTGCCCGCGGACTCAGTCACACTGGCGACGAGGCACCGACCCGGCAGCACTGACCGACCTCCGGACTCATCCGCCGCATCGCACGCCGACACTCTCCCCCGGACCCACCTGTCAGATTGTCGACGATCCGGTCTCCCAGGCGCATACGCTCCCTCGAGGTCCCGTGCTCTTACCTCCTGTCTAGCTGCTTTGCTCGAGTTCTAGGGAGGAATCCGGTAATTGCTTTACACTATTTTACTTATTTTTTCCACTTTTTGGAAGGAATTTTTGCGAGTCTGCCATTTTTTTGATGAAAAACCGGTGTTACGGATTGCATCCGTGATACATTTCAAACCATTTACACCCGTTATTTTTTTTTAATTTTATCGCCCTTTTGCAGTAGAGAGTAAAATATCGAAAAAGTTAATTTTTTTTATGTTTATTTAAGCGTTAGAAAATCAACGAAAGCTTTTTACTCCGCTACTCTATTACTTTAATTTGAGGTATCGCTATTTTTTTCGCAATATAATTAAGAAAGTAAATTAAAACGAGTGTCAGGAACAAAAAGGTGCATAATGAGTTTCGTATTGAAGAAACTTGATTGCTAATGGTTTCATTAAATTCCTTTAAAGTTAATTTAACGTTTTTCTGCAACTCCGTGGATATAGCGTAATTCTGCCAACAGGTGATCGATTCCGGCAACTAGACCTGCCACTGACAGTTCAAACTACCTTATTTGCACAAGAAACACTTCAATGTCTCTTCTGTGCGATTCTTTCTTTCTCCTCTCCAGATTTTTTCCATTTACAGAAAGGCATATTTACCAGGAAACAATCTTCCCGACAAACAATTTTCGCAATTTCCATGCAAGTACAGTCTTGCCTGCGACTTTTAGTATTTTTTTATTTTCGATTTTCAATTCTCCGCGTGCCTTAGCAGTCGTGGACAGTCAAAATATTGATGTTTGAAAGTGACATGAATTTCGAACAAATAAGTCTAAATTCTGGAATTCATGGAACTTTTTAATAATATACTCGAGATAGTGAAATATCGAATCATAGTGAACTACAATAAAAGTGACAAAAATTTTTATCGCCCTGTCTTCTCAACTATCGCTCGGCCTCTTGTTTCTCACCGTACGTGTAATATCCGAGTTTCATTTTGGGTCGATCCTTTCGCTTTTGCTGGACAGTCCCAGTCGCCCCTTCGCGTAACCTTCTCGTTTTTGTAAGATCGTAAAAGTTGCGCTCGCAGTACTTTATTCGCAGGCGCGGGCCACGCTGGCGGGTGGGTCGTTAAAGGGCGTCCGCTGTGGATGTTCAGCAGCGCGTCATGCCGAGACACGTCGCCGGATGTCCCCGTGAAACGATCTGGTCCTCGCAGTTTAATAGAAAATAGGAGGAAGGCCAGTTGCCGGCCTGTAAGGCGATATCGCGATCTTTATGCGCGGCTTACCCTCTTTGCTTTATCAAGCCGCGTCTCTCGCTCATACTTTATTTGCACTGGCGCGCGAATTGATTGCAACCACTGCAAGGAGGTGACACTATTGACTTTACGCCCACTTCATCCTTGGACTGGATTTTTCCATGGAAATGTCCCGCTGTTGCTATATTTTTTACGGTTTGAGTGCGAAGAGCAAAGGAAGAGTACTTACTGGAGGTTTTCATGTCCTCTGAGGATTAGATTTTACAGAAAGTTTTGTAGTTTGTTCTCCTAGTATGTAATAAATGCAGCTCAATTTCCGTCGTTATAGGTTTTTAATATCGCGTTGTTAATGAAAAATAAAATGAAATTCAACAATATTTAAATGGACAATATTTTAAAAGGAGTCGTAAAAAAGAAATCGCAGATCCTGAGCTTTATGATAAAATATCAGAAAATTATTATCAGACTTTTCTTGTTAAACTTTATGCCTTCATCGTATTGTTTCTTTTATATTCTAAAATGTTACCTTCTTTCAAGCTAAAGAATTTTTTAAACATTTCAGCGAATATTCATGCTCCAAGGGTAGCAAACACTAAAAACCATGTTAAAAATTCTAAGTAAGTGACGCGTGGAACGACAGCGAAGTGGAGAAGGACATTTCAATCGAACAAAAGGATGTGAAATATAAAAAAAAAAGGAGCGCGACGAGTCCCTGGCACGTACGACAAGTACAAATAATGTCTTGTCTAGCTGGAAACCTCGTCAATTTTATATAACTTGTTTTCTTTCCAACTTGATCTAAAACAATGCCCATTTCTTTATTTGTAATTTACGTTAGCCCTTTACAAGTAAATCAATGAGTTAATTAATGAGTTGAGTAATTGCGAAATACTGTAGAAAAAATTATAAAATCTTACCTTTATTTGTTTGCAATCTTTATTCAGGAGGAAAAATGTTTTTAATTATGACGGCAGTCGCATCGTATAATTATAAATTCCAGGGCAAAATGGTACACTTAAATATATGTAAACTGTATCGTCTGGAGTCATTCAGAAGGCAAACGTAACTACTGCATAACTTTTTATTTTCTACCTGCAACCATCTTTACTGTAGTTAGGGCGCAATAGTAAGCATTTGTTACCCAAGAATTTCATAAAAGAAATATGTGCTTAATAAAAGCAAAGATATTCTTAATAATTAGGTAATATTTGCGAATGTACATTTTAAAACCGCTTGAGTATATTACAAATAAAATGAAGTTTTTTTATAAGTTTGCTTTTGTTGAATCTTTTGCTATAGACCGAGATTTGCAAGGAAAATCGTGGCCAGCAATGCTGAACGAGAATCGTTCAACTATTTAAATAAACAAGCATTGCATGTCAGTATGT
This sequence comes from Sycophila texana, assembly GCA_035582955.1. Lineage (NCBI taxonomy): Eukaryota > Metazoa > Arthropoda > Insecta > Hymenoptera > Eurytomidae > Sycophila > Sycophila texana. The sequence continues at coordinate 11,370,677 of JAWWEN010000020.1, read as the reverse complement.
TTATACATGAAGGTATTGTATCGGGAAAAATCAATATAAATTAAAATCGCAAATTAAAATCTAAATTAAAATATTATATAAAGTTAAATTCAAATGTAATTAAACTTCCGAGAAATTTTCATTTCAGATAGCACTCATGCATCTGTCCTTACAAGTACCTTCTCAAAGCTATATATAATTAAAGAAAAGCAAGAAAATCAGTGAAATATTCTATATATTTGTCATCTAAAAAATATTCGAAATTATCCAACATTGTGATATAAAAAAATTTAAGTTTTAACAGGAAAGCAGTAGCTAACAAAAATTCAAAATAAATTATATGTAAACATCATCCTTTTCACTGGCACTTGAAATTCTAATGTAATCGTGGATAATGTGGCTCGATAACATTAGGACAGCACAGAAACTATATCAGTTGGTCGCACTCGCGCGAAAGGCCCTTGATAACGATCTATTAATTAAATATCCTTCTTTCAAAATTAAGCAAATAGTAATTAGCAATTATATGCAAATTCATTGATCGTTCGTCTAAAAATATTTCCTAGCGAAAATAGAAGTTGAAACAATCTCAATCTCTCTTAAATTTATAACACAAAAAAAAATTTACGTTCGAACGTAAATGGTTCTGAAAATTAAGATTTATGACTTTTATTAATAGCTATAATATTCACGCGTTAAACGGACACAAAAGAGAAGTAATAAATAATTGTTGAAAATTCAATAAAACCTTCTCCATTTCAAATGAAATGCTTGGAAATGACTTTGGTTTCACAACGAATAGCCCGTCATTTGCAAATAATTCATAAGATAAATAAAAGATCACCCCTTAATTTTATACCACCTACCTTTTTCTCCTTAAAACAAGCGCCCAAAGACGTCAAGAAAAAAAAAGGGAGGCGAGAATATCATCTTCGACTTTATTCTTGCCCCTACCGTAGCCAAACTCTCTTCTCTCTCTTTCCCTTCACGTATGCGTAAGAATCGACAAATCAATCTTGCGCGAGACAACACAACCCATAGCCTCTCGATCGTTTATCTCGACTCTCAACTATTCGCACGTTTTGAAAAAGCATTTGCCGCGGGGCAGCTTTATTTATACTTAAAAAGGAAAGAAAATAAAAAGCTCATGCGGAAGAAGGCATCAAAGGTTTAACCCGTTGTATTCAATGAGAAATCGCCCGTCACCTACGAAATATTGGGTTCATGACTCGACGACTTTTAAGAGCGAGCTAAAGTTTCGGTACATAAACGACCGGTGAATATAACAATAAACGCTTATTAATACAGCTTTTTTATAGAGGGCTATTTAATCTGGAGTTTATCGGAAAGAAACAATTTACTCTCCGTTATATGCAGACCTTCGACAGATGCTTGAATCTTTGCTATCGGTTTATTAACTCGCGCGTGGGACGCAGGAGTAATGTCGATATAAAATCGGCGAGGGGTTGCATGAACTGCTTTTAATGGAGGCTGCCGAAAGGGAATTTTCTGCCAAATTGATCGAACACACAGTTTTGAAATTATATCAAAAAGAGTACAGCTGCGACACGATTAGGTAACAGGTGTCTTACCTTCGCGAGATTGGATAGACATTATATCGTCGTTTGCTTACAGAATAGTGCTTGGTCGTACGTCTCTATTTTTAAACGTCGCCGATGAGGTGTACAAGGAGCGGAGAAAAAAAATGACAAGAGCTTCTTTTCATTAGCATCTAGCCGAGCGATCGAAACTTTACAGTCGATAGCTCGTTTCTCGGACTGTTATTCGCAATCTCAACGCCTCGCCGGCGTTGAAGTTACAATTAGTACAGTGAGAGCGAGGAGCTCGTAAAATTTACGACCAGCCGTGCTTCACTCCTCGACTACTCGATTTAATTTCTTGAACTTTTACCACGCCCCTGGTGAATGAATTGGACCAGCGATCCGATAAGATCCCAACCCTGCGAGGAGGGTAGTCTTCAGAGCGCCAAGCTTTTTTAATTTTTCTTGTTCAAGTATGCTTTTGTAGCAGGTGTGATGTCACCAAAAAAATCGGGCTAACTTCCGAGAGAATTAAAAGTGTTTATTTTCTTTTCAGATCGGTGAAATGATGTCCCTTAAACTGGCCGTTTGCGCAGCGCTGGCACTCGTACTTCTCGTCGACTGGTCGTCGGCGGTCCCGGTGTCAGATAAGGAGGTGCTGAACGGGATTAATGTAAGTTAATAACCCATTAAAAATTTTTCGTACCTCACGTTTAATCAGCCCGTTAAAAGAAAATTTTGCTGCCCACCTCGTACCCGGCTGGATATTAAGCAAACGCGGAAGTCGCATAAAATTCTTAAGATAATTATGTACTTATTCGGTACTTCGATGACCGAAAAAATTGCTCATTTGGACGTATCCACTCGAGTATTTAATGACGAAAGCTTATACCTTTCCTATTACAGCGATAAGATATTTCTGGTTATTAGATCTTAAAAGAACGTTCAAATGCCGGTGTTATTCTTTATTTACATTTCTTAAGTGTCTATTAAATTTTCTTTTTGACGCTACAACTTTTTTCATCGCATTGAAAGAGCGAATATGAATTTCCACGTTTCTTTATTTTTTTTTTTAAATATTTTATTTCGCCCATATCGTCAATGTCAAAAAGTTAAAACATCTGAAATATCTCTCGACATTTGACAATGGGCGTGGCGTCATTCTCGAATGAAAATGCCTCGAAAGTTATAGGGAACTAAAGCGGAATTGAATTATCTTTCTAAATTGTTCAGAATTAAACATAAATTTATTAATTTAATACACAAGACAAATAATTTTTTCATCCCAACCGATTAAAGCCTCTCCAAAAGCCCGCGTTCACCACATTTTTCTGTCTTTATGGTGCAAATAAGCATGCTCCCGTGTTGGAGGAGCACATATCCATTCAAGGAAAAATTCTTCATCAAACGCGCTCGAGCGCACCCACGGTAAAACGTCCGATATATATGCATATGTATGCAGGCCGCTTTGCATAACCTACTGTTACATTACCCTGATAAATTGTGCGAATTTTTATCTCGCAACTACCGGCCATAAATAAGAGCCGTTTAAAGGATGCACCAGCGTACGCGTACGGCCAATGATTGGCTCGCTTCTTCTTTTTTCTCGCTAACTAAAATGTGCCTGTTAAACGCTGGATGGACGATGGGTGCTTTTCAATTTTTCCTGGATTCGGAAGATGACGCGAGTTCGTTAAAGCCAAAGCTCTCAAAGCTTGCGTCACGCGGGAATTCAGTGTATTCGCGGCGAACGTCGGTTCGATTAAGAAGAGTCTTTGAAAAGATAATCCAACATTTGATACGATGCAAGCTCGCCATTTGTTTGCTGCTCCGATGTGGACGCTGCGAAATTAGTGAAAAGCTGTCAATCAGCTGATACTCAAATTAAAGCCACAACCGACGATTGCTCGACAGATAGGGGGATAATCCATCTTTGACGGGCGACATTGCAACGTTTTTTCGAAATTTATCTTGCTTTGTTTATTGAGATAATTTTATTGCGCTTTTTATTTTGAAACGCACTAAAACGTATTCCAAGAAAAATCAAACTGTGTTCCAAAATTTATCCCTTCGGGCTCACTTTAAATTCCAAAATGCCAGAATCCCCAGAAAGTAATCAATAAATCCACATCATAAACGGAAAAAAAAGTTTGCGGGCGATATTTATTTTATTATTCTCCGAGGTATAAGATACGAGCATACTTTATGAATTTTATGCAAAGGAAGAACCTCTTCACAAAATTGCGTAATCCCGCGGCGGACATCGTATCCTTTTTAACGCGCCCTTCACATATCTTAAAATGCAATTAAATACCTTATGGCGCAAGAACAATGGCGCCTTGCTTAAAATATTCCTCGCGTAAAGTGCAGTTTATTAACCGTTAAAATAAAAAGTCAACACTATGCTCTATTAACATTTTTATAGACGGGCAAAAAGCCGTCGCGGTGCTCCGCTACGCGATGATTAATGCACGCTCCCGCTGCTGATTACGCACGATTTTAAAATTTAGCGAAAACACGACACGATTTCATGCTACGCTTGTAAAATATCGCCGCTGCGCTTCGGCGATATGTCAACGGCTGGGTTACATCGGTACTTTGGCTACACGTCCCCTGCACGTGTCTATGGGCGGAACCGACCGTCGAGGTGTAATAATTAGACCCGCACCTCGGATAGGCGAGATCGTGCCAACACTTTACGTTCGACGCTTTATTTAGCGGGTGCGCTTGCGTTTCCGACGAAACAATCGCGCGACACTCGAGTTATTTCTGAGCCGCCGCGGTTGGTGAAATCGCATCTTTGTGGTGCTCGCCTCTTATGACGATACGCATTGTCGACTCGCAACAAAGCAACTCCGCTAACTTGCAAAGCTGCTTTCTTCCTAGGGTTCGAATTGACGCATGTAAGATTGTCTCCTATAGAGCGAGCGATAAATGAGAAATTCTATGTTCTACTACTGTTTATGATGCTTTTTAGTTTACTTTGTCCTTTGATTTCTTATTGCCTCGATAGCTTGACTGTACAGTTGTAATATTTAAAAAATTACGTTTAAATTTTCAATTATTTATTACATTTAACCCGCGGTATTTGCTGAACAGAATTTCTATAAATGCTGAATTTTGATCTCGCTATTTTATAGTTTTTTCACTTGCAATGCAATTTCACCTACCAGGATGTAAAAAAAATATTAAGTCTATTCTTTTAATATTACATGAATTTGAACATAATAAACTATGTAAAATGCAAAATAAAATTCCTCTTCACGCTGACATAAAACGAAGTGTTGAAACTTGTTTCTCTTCCTCACTTTATTTATTTATTTTTTTTTTGCAAGATGTAATTTGTATATAGTGAACTTATAAGAAATGCATTCAATATCATTCTTGTCAGTTTTCAATTTCCTTTTTCAGCTACCCTTATTTATGATAGTTTTTTTTTCGTTACGCCATTATGCAATGTATTACTGCAACTCGGCAGCTTTCGTAAGATAATCGGAAGTCAATATTGGAAATCGATTGTAAGTGTGAACATTAACAAAGTTTGCATAATGAAATTAAACAATTATTTTTGTTAGTACTGCCTTCTCGTAAATTTAAAGAAAACATTTAGGAATAAAAAATGTATTTTTCTACGATAACAATGAAACATAAATTCTTCATGAAGCGTGTGATCTAATTTTGGCAAACTATGGAACAGCTATTAACGAACTGCATCGGGTTTCATTCATGCGGAACTGCGAGGCATCAGTCGGCATTGTTATCACTTGGGCGACGCTCCATTGGATATAATAGAAATAATTTTAAAGGATTTAAACCCAATCAGATTGATAAAGCATTATATTGTTTACAATCGGGACTTAGTGCACGTTGACGTCAATCGCGACAAGATCAGGTCTTCAATAAGGTAATCCAAAAGCCAATATTGAGCGTACCAAAATTTTATAGCCGAAATTAATATTTATCCATTCAATTTATTTAATCATTAATTATTTTATTTTACGACGGGTTTTACTTTTTATAGACGTGCGTCAGAAAAACACCTTATTAGTAGTTGCTTGTTCGAACTGTAAATTTACGGTGCAACGTGGATTGGCGAAAAACAGATAAAAGTCAGCTACCTCTCCTGTATAAAATATTTTATACATTCTCAAAGCAGCTCATTTGCTCGAGCCGGGCGGCAATGAAACTAAATCGCGCATCGTAAAAATTCCACGATCAAATGAAAACACGTAAATGTTGATGCCGTATTAAAATGACGTTAGAACAGTGTGGCGCCGCCGCGAGGAGGGGAAAAAGTGGACATAAAAACTGCGTACTTAGTAAACGCTATTCGAATTGCAATTGGATCCGTCGTAGTAAAGATGGGCGAATCATCGAACGACGGATTTTCCAAGTGTTCGTCCAATCATTTTCTTCCAACTTTACAAGTCACGTCTCGAGATTTTAAAAGGTTACGACCTGCATTTTCGAGAAATCTTCCTTCGTGACTATACTTTTTTTCTTTTCATAAAAATTGTTGGCGAATGTCCCGTGAAATAATTTTGCGTTCGTGGGTAGAAATTTTATTTGAATTTTGAAACGCTTTTATTTATTATGCAAAAAAATATAACACGGAAAGTCTATTGTAATATTTAACCTTCAAGTTCTATTTTTGCGCAGTTTACTTCATGTCCGCTGACAAGGAAAGGTACCCAACCCGAACTCACCGATTTTGATGATTTTTATATATGTTGTAGAACATAAAAAAATAA
>JAWWEN010000020.1:11329803-11363589 GCA_035582955.1 Sycophila texana | reverse complement strand
TTATGCAATAGTCTTTCATCCTGCACAATTTTATAATTTTCTATCCCATTTTTCTATTTCCTGTACAACCTCCTTAAGAAAACTCAATATTTCTTGTTCGCTTGATAAGCGTTTTTTACTTCCAATGGAAGCTTTCAGACGACATACGGTAAGTCGCGTTATTAGGACGAAATTCGAAAAGAAAAATGATCGAACCTTTCTGACCAGTGCCATACCAAGCACCGAGAACGACGAGATCTGCGCTATCGGCCATGGCTCCCTGGAATAAGTAGTCCTTCTTTACCTTCAACCAGTGACGCTTTCCAGGCTCATATTTGCTCTGAATAATTCAGGAAGAAAAATACGATAAATTGCGTAATAATAATAAAACCTGCGTTATCATAAATAATCAACTTACATCAACATCTTTCAGTACTAAGCCCTCCAATCGAAGCTTAAAAACTTTTGCAATCATTTGTGCTAAAGCTTTAGGATCCTTTAAAAAATAATTTCTTTTTATGACTTAAATCAAGAGAAAAATTATAATTTAATAAAGATCTTCTTACATTGATTTCTTGGATTTCTGATAACATTATTCGATTTGTTATGGGAGTCATTTTTTCCTCCAACAAGGACCTCCTCTGTTTCATAGTTCTGCATCGATAAAAATAAAAATTTAGTATTGAAATTAATACCGAAACTTCTATTGCAAACTCACCGATTCATTAATGATTCCCCATTATAATAAATTATATCAAAAACAAACAAACAAACGTTGGCATTTTTAAATTCAGCTTTCTAAAAAGAAAAGGATTATTCTATAAAATTTTTAATTAAACAATGTAGAACGTAATTTTCTTTGTTTTTTATTTCTAGAAATTACCTTATGTACACCTAATGAACCGAAAGGTAGAGGTTGACCATTGTGTGTATCGATTAAAAGAATTTCCGCATCCAATATTAAATCGTCTCCCTCAGGGAATGCCTTTGGTATGTAATCTTTTAAAAAATTTACCTAAAATATATATGTATAAACGCTTTACATAACTATATAATATGTCAAGTTAAATATCGTTATGTAAAGTCATGTAGTAATAATTGATGATCATGAAAATTCCGTCATCTGTAACAATTTAACTGATTGCTGACAGCAATCCGATCAAAGTCCAGACCAAAGTAGTAACAGCTAGACTAGGGTCAGACAAAACAAAGATTATCCTATAAATCGGAAATTCCATGCCTCGATTCTACGGGCAATAAAAAATTGATACAGTTACTGCTTGAACAGTTTATTGCTATTAAAGAAAATAAAGTTATATTGATTTGTGCAGTATCCTGACAATTAAAGTGTAGTTTAATAAAAAGTAATAAGTTTTGATGTAAGTAAACTTAGGACGTAGACCAAATATAACATATTCAGTACCACTTGCTTTGCATGTAGTACCGGACAAGTATAAGTTCATAGAAATAGTTGCTATATTATGAGTTTGCTTTATTATAAAACGAAATAAACCTCAATTTATTTTTTTAAAAAAATTATAATAATTACTAGCTTTTAGTTAATAGCTTCTATTTGTTTCTAACAAAAAATTATTAAAAAATGAAGGATATTTCAAACAAGAGGGCAACGACTTTGCAATCATCAAATTACTATCCATATTGCGAAACTTATCTGATATAAGAACAGTACACATGTTTATAGATAATATAATTAATGTATTGGCTTATGCATAGTTGAGAAGCTATATTCTCATATAAATTTAATGGCATAGATATAATTATTTGTTTCTTATAGAATTGAATTATTGATTGCATCATTAATTTTGTTTCTTGTAATAATAATCAACACGTGCAAGGAAAAGGGGAGTTGAAAAATGATCTTTTCCATTATATCTATTCAAAAAATAATACATTTTTAACAAGAAACGTTGAAAAATTACATGATGAACTGGAAATATAAATATTAGTATTTTAGAATTTGTGCAACCGCGATAAAAAATATGACAGATTCACAAAGCCAAAAGCAAAAATTTCGCCATAGTTTAATTGAGGTCATAGCGATAAATAAATACTTGAATAGATTCGGCATCGATGCGCAGCTTGTAATGGCTTTCAGACATTCACAAAAATAGTAAACAAATAAAATGTTTTATGAAAGTCACGCCCGAGAGCAACTCGCTAACAGCGCGGGCACCTTACAGCCTGAGTATCCTATAAAATATTAATTATCATTCCCGCGTCACCATAACACACCTATTACTTATCAGCTTGCGGCATCACCGGAAGTCCGGATGAAGGAAAAATCATTAATCCTCAAACACAGCATCATTACCGTCGGTAAAATAGCATCGATAAGATAAACAGTTTTTTCTCGTTTTTCCCGGCAGTGGAAGTTGCAAGCTTAAGTTAATGAGAAGTTCTAGGCCCCTTTACACAGCGCCTACATCCAATATATACATATATAGTCTTCCTCATATACAGCGCAAAGAAGCGGATTGTGTCAGCCATACTACGTAAAGAGGCTGCGCACGTAGGAAGGCTCTGACGACTTTCTTTCCCAAGGATTACAAAGGATTAATTCTTATCAGCCGAGCGATATTTTTCTCTTTTCCAGAATTTGAGTTTATGAGACCTTCTCTCTCGACGAAATTATCAACTCGTGGGTAAATAGTCGCCCCTTACGACGGAAATATACCACAAAGAAAAACATTTTTCAGACTTTTGCCGCGAATTAAAGCTCGTTTGAAAGTTTTCCCACTTTTTTCCAGGAATCGCGCGTAACGTGTCAGTATTCGGGAATCTCGAAAAATATGACATGTTTTTAGTTTACTTTTTTGTTCAACCCTTAAAGCTGTAGTTAGTTCTGATAACAAAATTAGCCATTGAGAAATTTCTAATACTCACTTTGTGCGCCAATACGGGCTTGAGAGAACGACTGTAGTAACAAAATTCGTTGCCCATCTTGTGTACCTGGACCCTTTCTCCGTCGTACTTCACCTCGGAAAGCATACCGTTCGGGCACTTCTGCATCGCCATATCGACGGACTTGCAAGCCTCGGCCTGCAAATTCAATACGTTCGAGAAAAAAGCAGCAAATTACATCATAAGCGGTTGCATAAACCGGAACGAGGAAAAAGTCGACGAGTGTTACATATCGAACCGTTTGCGCAAACACGAGATTGGCTGAGTCTCAGACGCAGAAAAAAATAAGTCAGACTCACAAGCATCGGCAGAACTGGGGTCATGAGCGCGAGGGTTGCCACTTTGGCCACATTGGGTGATTTATTCGTGCCCGGCGTGACGGCTGAAGAGGAGGCGCCGAGGCAGCGTTCGATCACAGCGGATAAATCCCTGGATACCTGAAACGCTGTGTAGGCGTCGTCGTGCACGGCGCCGAGTCTGCGTACCGAAAGGATTGCATTTTTAATACGGGCCAATTCGCTTAGGTCGAATGTGGTCGAATTATTAATCGAGGGAAGAAGACTTACATGTGCTTAGGACCTGCGTTGATCCTCAAGTCGTGCTTGATTAGCCGAATTATCATTTTTAGATCATCGGCGGTACATCTGAAAGTAGACGGTTACAGTGATGGCTGGGAACTGGGAGAGTATTAATTGATTTTGCTTGCTTTTCTGAGAGTCGCAGTAAATTGCTATCGTGTATAATGGATTGAATGTCTTTTGTGGGTCATTTATTAAAGTAACCCGATTTTTCTTCGCTGCTTCCAAAGTTTTAGCTGCTCCTGTATCATTCTGATACTGCTTTTTTTGCACTTACTATATTTGAAAATTTTATTCATTTGTCCTTTTTAAAATAAACAAATTGATACATATAAATATGCTGATATTTCGACGAAGATTTTTTTTATAGTATATTATGCTACTAGGGAAATAAAGAAAGAATGGTCCCAAATCGTATGGAAATTATCACCCGAGGCGAAGCCGAGTAGTGGATATACGATTTTTTTTTACATCCCCACGCCAAAATGGCTCTTTTTTCGTTTCCGCGTCGGGGTAAAAATAAACACTTTTGGCGATGGTATGTAAAAAAATTAATTATTAACTGAAGACTATAAATAAAAGTACTATAAGAATTATATCGCAATTAATATACCATAAATTTATTGGAAATGACTAGTAAGATAAAAGAGTTACGAACATTATTCATGGCAATATACAAAAAAAAATCAATAGAACATTATAATTAAACAATACACGGCACATAAATATTAAAATGCATACTCGCCAGTTAATATGTAAGCAAAAATTACAGCAACTTACCTTTTTAAAATTGTTTGAAAATGATTAATCTGTTCGTCTTCTTTTGTCAACGTTGACAATTTCTCCAAAAATTCATCCACCTAACAATAATAATTCCCTATTTATTTAAATTTATATATTGATCTTAAATAAAGCTTTATTTATAAAGTACTAAAAATATATTAAATTTTCGAGAAAAAAAAAAGTTATTTTATTTGCCAACGTTTTATTAATATATAGATGAAAAATAATGGAAAAATGGTTTGCGGTCATATTCGCCAGATTTAAACATCCCCCCGTGGAAAAGCTCAGGAGGGAAGATTTTATCTACGATGCAATGAAACTGCTTGGCTCTCTGGTCGCGCAGAGCACGTAAAGAATGCTGGACGGCTTTTTCTTTGGCTAATATTATCAGCGCTGATTGTCAATGTATCGTGGGTCGTGGGGAGCGTCTCTTGAAGATTATTCTTTCGACAACTACGTCGACGACTACGTGCCGTTCGGTGCATTGCCACCACGTGAAATATCAATGAAAAGACTCTCGAATGTTCCCCGGGCGATCGATTCCGCCCGGCTGCTTACGAACTTGCCTTAAATACGAAGTTGCTCGTTCGACTTCGCCGTCTGACGCAATCGACCGACTGTTCGTTGTCCGTTACTTTGACGTTAGCCGCGATTTTGTAGCAATATAGAATAAATGAGAATTCCGCCTCTGCGCGGAAAAAGGGCGAAGTGAGGTGACGCGACATTTCAACAGGAGTTACGTTGCGCTCGGGACCCTTTTATACCTACACACGAATGTGCATTTGATGGAGCTCGCTGCAGTTTTATTTGCTGCCAGGAACCGTTAGCTTTTATTTTTTCCCGTGCGAAAAAGGGTCGTATGCGAGATCCGCACAACTATTAACATTTTTCAATCCTAGAATTTTACGCTCTTCCTCGGTCGCATTCGTCATGTCTAGTTTATCTGTCCTGGTATATTGAAAAGTTTTTCTACGTCCGTGTCCTACGCGGAATTCACACGGCAGATAAAACTCATCAGCTCTTATTCATTCTCAAAAACTTTTTATTCGTATCCGTTGAAAACAATTCTATTGCTTTTATTTCTATAAAAGAACTGGTAACTATTTTTTAAATTGAAAGTAATCAAAGGTGTCAATAAAAATGTTCAAAACTTTGATCCTATTTTTTTTGTTATTCGAAGAATAAATCTAAATTAAAAAAATTATTTTCCGTAGGAAAAACCAATCACTTGAATAAGAAATCTTCTTAGGAAGAACAAATCACTCGGGTGGTTTTAATTTGAAAATTACGTCTTTTTACGAGATACCCCATTATAGCCTCCAGTGCCATTACACTCCGCTCGCCCTTATTAGTGAACATTTTAATAGTTTTGTACTAATTCAACTTCAGAGGGAAGGAATTAAAAAGTTAACCAATATGACGCAAGACAATCTTCACATTTCCTTAAATTGACGACCTACCTCCTGAAGAGTGAGTTCACTTGCTGAAATGAGTTTCACGAGCGAGCTTTTCTCGTAGAAAGTTTTGATCGTTTGTGCGACGTCGCCCTGCTCCAAGTCTTCAAGCATCTCTTTCTCATCTTGGTAGAGTAACCGCGCGAACAACTTAATCAACGCCTTGCTTTGAAGGTTGTAGATCCTCTTAATCGTACCGGGCAGGAGCAGTCTGCACCACAAAAATACGTCGCTTTTGAAGCCATCTGCAAACATCCATGACAAAAAAATTCGTTTTATTTAGCGCAATTGTGACGTCCGTTCGCCTATTGACGAAACATTTGATTATTAGCAAAACTGGGAGTGCAGAGCGCAAGCTTATACTTTGTCACTCCAGATAGCGTGAATTATTGAGTTCGGGTTTCGCAAAATTAAAATTTTTTAGTCACGAGGGATAGTTAACTCGCGGCGCAGAGGAAATTGCCGCGAGTTATCCAATTCATTGTCGATACTGCGACATCGCAATAATAACGAGATAAATCGTAATTGAGCTAGCGTTTATTACGCTCTTGTTATTGTTTTACTCCGGCCGGGAGATTGTACGTTATGCCAATCGAGGGAAAAAAAGGAAGGCGTAGCTCGCTAATAAAATCCGAGCCACTTTTCTCGATCGCCGCGCATAGCGTTTAACAAATCTCCCGGCGGAGCGTAAAAAGACGAGCGATAATCAGATCGACACGAGCGCTCCGGGGGCTGTAGGGAAAAAGTAATTCGCGCCGTCGTCGGGGCTATACCCGGCCGACCGTCGCAGGAGAACGCGGCACAGCCGTGATGTGCACAGCGATCGCGAACCTCGCAGTTGACAAACACGTTCGCGCGGTGGCGAGCATTATCAGAAACGTCGAGAAGTGGCGTCCCTCTCCGCACGAAAATGGATGAGGAGGGAGGACGGAGGAGGTTGGGGAATAGGAGACGCGAAAGGTCGAGCGGAAAGTTACGAGGCGATAAAGCGCGATATTCAATAAAGACGCACGGGCCGTCGGAGCCAGCGAGTTTCTCCGCGGGAAGGGTCAGCGATGGCGCGCTCATCCGTGATCTCGGTAGACTCTCGGCCGCCGCCGCCCCACGATTCGTCCTATCTCCCGACGGATTATAACCGTTTTATACTCGTTCCTGCTTTACGACTGCGATAACGAGATTCGCGCTATCTATCAATGGCGAGGATCATTTCATAGTCCGATCTGTGAGTGTTGCCACTGTGATTTTAGCGAGTTCGATCTTCGCGCTTGGAATCCTTGAGCTTTTAATTAATAATAATGCACTCCTCGCGTTTGCTTTCATTCAACATGAATGAAAAGTGCAGTGAATTTTTTTACTCTTTTTCGTTTATACTTAAGATTTTTTCTTTAGCTGCTAGGAAGCGAGTAGATTGCTTTTCAAATGGTCATGTTTTATATTATTTTTATGATTGCCAAATCCATTGCGTCACTTAGCTTAATAAGCGGAAGTGAAAATTGACAAATAATGAATACTAAGTTAATTTTTAATCAAGTAGTAGAGTTTATCTTGTAAAAGTAGCATTGTTGTCACTTACATAAGCGAATTAAAATGGATATTTAATAACTAGCATTACGCACCTTGCTTTCACTATTATTAGATTAATAGGGCGATAGCAATCAATAAAGAAAACAAGTTGAGTGTTGATATCTGTTCTGTTTAAAAATAGCAGACATAATTTTTTCCAGGACTTGGGTAGCAAAATACGTAAAAATGATCAATGAACATGATAATGAGATTGTTTTCAATAGAAATTACTTATTAAAGATATTTGTATTTTCTGTAAATATCGATTGAGTAATAATGTTTGTCCTGATTAAATGTTAAGTACACTCAACGTAATTGTTTGTAGATGTAAGAAAAATTTTCAAAACCTTCAATTAGTGACGGTTCAATCTTTTTGATATTCTGCCTGATATTAGGCAAATCACGCCACATATTATCAAAATATACATCGAGCAGCGCATACAATTATTACCATTGAAAAGAAGTACTTCACAATAATAAATTAAATTTAAAAGGTCACAACTTTTGTGCAATTCAGGTAATAATTTAACTATATAAAATTTTTTAGTTAACTAGATTCAAACACCACGCATGTCCGCCCCTCTTAATTAATTAATAATAAGATACAGGATAATTGTACTAAATAAAAGACATCCATCAATCTTAATGCATTTAGTCGCTTAGGATGATACGTTAAAATCAAAGTTCAATACAGTAACCTTGAATCGCACTTCTCCGATGATGTGACTTTTAAATTATCGAGAGTTGCAAATATTTCTTATCTCGTTCTTCTCGTGAAATTCGGCAATAGATAGAAAAGGGAAGAAGGAGAAAGATAAACAAACCGATTTGGATGAATGAATGAGTTGGTCACAGTTCACCGAAAAACAAACTCTTAATTATAACTTTATCTTTATGTGATTGTATTGATATAGTGTATTTATACTGTTCAGGGTGGCGATATTAGTCGAAGCAATAGTTTTTATTCATACGAAAATTATGTAAAAAAACTTCATACTGATATCATTCGGGGATAAAAATTAATCAGCTCATAAAAAGTACAAAAATATAATGTACTTAAATAAACGAATCAATAAATGACAGTTAACAACTTTTACAGTTCTGTAACGTCCCGATTCAATTTTTAAACCTTATTTTTCGGGACAATGTTATTTTTCTTTTACATTTACAAGGCCAACGAACTTTAGCCGCCTGCCACGCGCAATCCCCTTCAAAATTTTCCGTAATTATAAAAAAAAGATTGCCACTCCGAGATCACGCATTATTTAGGTAAATAGTTTGCCGCTTCTCAAATTTTGGAAGCGGAGAAAACTTTAATTGTTTTATTACCTCGGCGCATGGCATTGCGAAAATCAAAAGCAGCCGCCACGCCTGCGATATCTGCTCGCAAGCTAGGCGAAAGCAAACATCCCACAGTGCCGCATTTTTATGGCCCTTAACAGCCTTATAATATAAGCTCTCCTCCGGAAAAGAGCAGCTCAGATTTTCAGTTTCGTTGAAACAGTCCAAGCGTTCGCACCTCTGCCGTACCACACCGACCACCCCGCGTACATCTTTCAATTGCGCCCCGAAGTGCCGTGCTGCAAACCGAGCCGTAAGGAAGACATCCGCGCCACGCCGAGACTACCGCTACGAGAACCGAATTTAACTGCGACTTATATCGCGAATCATAACTGCGCGCCGCATTTACCTATAAATTCAGTGTGTGGGTGTGAAAGTCGTTACAACCAATAAAAAGGTATTGTCAATATATATATATTCTATTTATTTATAAGAATCCTTACTCCCACGGACCTCTCGAGGACCAGCTCCAAATCTTATATCACGCTCTCCAAAACCGCCACGCTCCTCTCGTCTGCAAGCACAAGCCGCTCGGCGCTCGCAGATACGTAAAGGCAAAAGGTTAAATACTTAATATCTTTACGTAAGGAAATTAATAGAACTAGGGCGCAGTAACGAAACGTTACAGTTCAATAAATCAATACTTAAACTTGCGCTAAATTCAATAATAAAAAAGATTACAACTTTACCAGAAGTGCGCGTAAAAAGTTACGCTACCAACGAGTAAACAACTATGAAGGATTACATGTTTCACTAATTATTCTATTAGTAGAGTAAAAAAAGTTTAGTAGTGTTTTTGGTGCAAATCCCAATAATGCGTTGGAAATTTTCATCATTGCTTGAATATTGAATTTAAATAATCTCGAATAAGAAGTATTCAAGAATAATAAATCGATTAAAAATCAAATTTACCATGAAGTCTGATAATCGCTGGAAAAATTTCCGCACTAAAACGGCGTCTTTGCATACGCAAACGAATAATCGACAAAAAAATGAACTTGATGTAGTAGAAAATCGAAGGAATACTGAGCTGTACGGCGCAGTTTATCGATGTGAGTGTGATCATGACTAAACATTTAAAAAAGTAAAAAAGTAAAAAAAATAAATAAATAATAATAAATAAATGAACTGAAGATATTGCGACTCATTACAGCAAACTTTCATCGGCCTCCAAAAGCTTTCGCACGCTTGCGATCTTTCGTCACGGTACTTCTGGGAAGCGAAAAACATAAATCTAACGACAAAATTATTGTTTATACACATTGATCATCCGGCGACTCATTGAATGGGGGAAAAATGTGTATCGATAATATCAGAACGGGTGGAGATACGAAGTTTATTCATTACGACAAATTGTGCAATAAGCGAGCTAAATGAAAATATTATTAAGGCGGGAATTTCTCGGGGGATTGAGTATATCGATTTGTAATAAGGGGCCCACTCTGTATTTCCTTTTTAGGTAAATTTATGCTAGGAGTACGAGAGATATTAGATTTGTTGAAAATAACAATCGAATTACGTAACTAGCGATTCATCATTTGAATTATGAGGAGATACGCGACGATTTAGAGTTGACGGCGAGTGCATAGACCAAGCGCAATTCAGCAATCGCTTACTTTATCGGTTGGAACGAATGAGAAATTGTTACTAAATTTTTCCAAAATTAATTTGAATTTTAACACCATTGTCTTTTTTTAAGCGCATCTCTGGATTCTCCCACTGAGAATTAAATTAGGTGCAAAAAAATAACGCAAATAAGTAAATTGGGAGATAACTGGAGGCACCAATAAGGCATTTGACTCACGGTGGCATTATGGCAGATGGATACGCCTCTTTTTTTTGCGAACGTCACTGAAACGATATGCGAGCACCGTCGCTATCATTGCGCTATCACTTTTAGAACGTCACGGAGTCTGTACGTTCGCGTCTTTATATGAAATCCGCAAATCACTGCGAAGCGCACCAACTGGTAAGGCCAAGCCTTTTTGTCCCCCCCGAGCGATGGCGCGAGATTTTTTCACCGGCAGCGGGTAGTGTAACGTCATGAGCCACTTAAAGTCACGTTTCAACGAAGCACATTTACTGTTACAGAAATAACCGACTGGATTATATTAATTTTCTATTTTACATAAATCACTCACAGTTAATGGCATTTTAAAGGGAAATAAATGCCTTTAGCGTGTTACAGTTATCTGCTCTGCCGGAAAGCGTTAAGTGTTAATGGTGCGAATTTATTGTAATAGAAGATAAAATGAATACGAGTTGGAGTCATTTGATGTCTCTATAAAATTGTAATTTCTTTTATTGCTGATACGTTAATTTGCCTTATCTCTTCTAATTTGAATAACTAAGACTCTTTTTTCTTCGATTAGATAAAATGCACTTCAAATCGTAAGGAGTTTCTAAATAGTAATATATTTTATAAATTACTGACTCCCGAATTGTTTTGTTTGACTAGCTTACGTTATTTTTTACCAAGTTTTTATTTCAAGCAATAAATGTTTTTGTGTTTTTAATAATTAAATATTAGTCGAAATAAGAGAATCCGCCGAGCCGTTGAAGATCAGTGGAAATTCACAGTGCTTTGGCACAGTTTCATGATTTGCGCATGAAGATTGAAATGAGAGTAGCCGCTTAATCCAAGGGTAGAGTGAAGGATAAATATTTTAATTCGCCAACACATTTTCCATAATATACATTTTCGAGAACGGCAACAAGCAGAATTTTTACTCTCAAACTCAAATAATGGACTAAGCTTGCGGTTATCGAAAATCACGTTGCAGCTCCTCCTTCAAAATAAAGATTGTAATTGATGAATCGAAAAATACGACGTTACACCCGCTTTATAAGAATAAACGCCAGAAAGATTTTAAATTGAAAAGATGATCATCTATCATTATCAAAGTAAATTGTCGGTTCCCGCTTACAAAGAAGCCAAAAAAAAGATGTGGGGAAACAAAAATCAGAAAAGTACAAAGGCGAGGCGGTATATCCAAACAGACGATCGTCCACTAAGCCGGCGCAAGGTTTTAAAAAGACGAGACCGCGAAATCTTCGCCTCGTCCGTCCTCGTTTAAAAGCATTGCAAAATGAGCGACTATTCCCCGTTCATCATCCCGCATTTTTCTTCTTTTTTTTTTTGCGCTTTGAGCGGCGAACCGGAGTATGAGAATTTTTTGGTTAATATAATACTCGACGCGCGAATTGGATGTCAAGGCTCCTCTCTACAAAATGTCTCCTACGAAATTTTTATTATCCCCGACGCTGTTCCATTGGCGGACGGATTGAGACATAAATGTAATAATTCTATCAATTCAAGACGAGACTTATTAGTTTTTTTTAAGATTCAATGCTACGTTCGGATTGAAAAAAGAGATTTTCTTAATTAACGGATTTCTTTTATTTATTTTAAATATTTACGGGTTTAACCTTCTTATAAAAAATGTTTACAAATGCTAAATGGAATTAATCTCGGACTCTGGATAAAAAGTGCTACGCCTTGGAAATATCAATTATTTATTTTTAAAACCACGTAGTGAAAACATTCAACAAGTAAAAGACTAAGTCAACAACAATACAACGGAAAAGAAAGATTTGTTTCCAATTTATTGTGTAAAAATTTAAAAAATTATGAAAAAAATGTGTACTTATGAACAAAAAATTAATTGTATTTTACTTCATTATCTCTAGATACTCGAGCACACACCATTTTTCAGAAATAAAGATTTAGAGAAAATAAAGTCTTTGTTAATATTCCTCTTTATTTTGTGATGTCATGTTAATCTTTATCAAGAACTTGTTAATTAGCCAATTTGCGTAAAGAAAGAAATAATCACTCGGCAAAAGTAATAAACTAATAGCACATGAAAGTCAGAGGCGCGAGCGTTGCCTTGCTGAATGAACTCCGTCTCTCCCCTTCGGTCTCCTTCCAACCTCACACGATGCACACGCGCCACTGAGTTAGTGCGCGATAAGGGGACAGACTGCATGGCATCAAAATCGAAAACCAACGACGAGGCAGATTCTTTGCCTCTGACACGGTGCTTTTTTTCCGCTCGTCTTTTTCCATGCAATTCGCGGAAGCCAATAAGAGCATTCGACATCGGAGGACGTCTTTGTAACTTATTTTTTTAGTACTTCGCGCTTTCTATTTTATTTGGGTATTACTGCACGCGCACTTTATCCTCTTCCGTCGTCTTTTTTTTTAACCCCAACGCCCGGCGTGTGGGTGCATTCTCGCTCGATGCTTTTTACTCAGAAGTTCTCCCTCGATATTCCCTGCTATCGAATGCGCTCCGCCGTTTAAAATATTCTCTCGTTTTACCTTTTCCCCTAGTTTGTTCTATACCGAAATAAAGGCTGGGTTGTCGTGGTCTTTACAGTGGCTAGCGCTTGATTTATCGAAAACGATCGTCGCCATACGCTCGGGAAACCTGAGAATCCTATTTTATCGAAACTCTTTTTAAATGAGTTTATTTCGAAAAAAACTGCGCAGTTGGAAGGTACGAGTGTTTTTATAAGCGTGACGCTAAGAGCCATTCAAATGTTTGTTTACGTATTGTTAAATTAGTGGAGAATCTCGTGGTCGATAAGTAATGAGATTTTAGCGAGAACATCAAGAGTCCCTTGTTGGAGTCGAAAAACATAGCATCCTCGATAGACAGGAAGTAAATGGTAATGTATAAATAGATCAAAGCCGGTGACTCGGTGAGTTAGCTCTTGCGCAATTCCTAATGCTTTGAATCAAACAAATCGAAAAAAACGATTGTTTTAAAATCAGTAAGTCACGCGACATTTCAAAATAAGAAGCATTATTAAATTTTCCCTTTTAAAACAATATTTTCATTTAAATGTCCAAAAATTTACAATTCAATTCAGAAGGCAGAGCGTTTCATTTGCGTGATTGAAAGATTCAAAGTTCATTGTCATTCTGATATTCAATAAACAAATGCAACAAAAATCAACAGTTGCATCATGCCACAGCAAGAGAAAAATAATAAAAAATAGCTACTCATTCTTCCTTAAAATTTTAGGATAATTTATAGCGAATAAGTTTTGCAAGCTCGAAAATCGTGAAAGAAGCTTCAGCGGCGGTCGTTCGCATGACTGCGAATTTTATTTTTATAATTCTATTTAACGAAGTATTGCACGTGTCGCCTGAGATACGATGACCTATCGGTTTCACCGTTTCGAAGAATAAAGTTAGAAAGAGAGACAGATAATTCAAGAGAGTGGGGGGAGACGGAGATGCTGAAAGTTTTGATCAATTCGGCATAAGTCCACCGGAAACAGGAGGTCGAGTCGCGCAATCGAACGATAAACCCGCACGAAATCGAACGATAAGGTTCAGCGCCAAGAATTCGAGCGGCATAGGAGGCAGCAGGGTGAAGCAAGAAACTCTGGTGAGGGTAGAAGCAAATCGTGACTTTTCTCAATCACTGTAACAGACATTTTATTATTGGGTTTTACACGTATTCGTTGGAATTCTAGATAAGATAAACAAAAATGATAAATTAATTGTAAGTATAACATGAAGCAGTCGACATGAGTTACGCAGTTATGATTGTCATAGTAAAAATAAAGTTACTTATTACCATGACATCATAGCGAACTAACTGGTTGCGCAAACATAAAGCAAATAAAAAGAAATAAAAATAATGAACCATTTGCAAAATCGTGCGCGTAAAGCGGCTGTAATTAGCGACGTTTTCACTAAGAATTAGCCAGCCCAAAGTAATTCATTCAAAGTCTTTTTGCGAATAGCGTGCGACTGCAAGCAACTTACTCATGGTAATATTATGCATCACTCGTTACCCGGAACTTAATGTGTGCGCATAGATTTTCCAATGAAAGATTCTTCGAATCCCCGCGTCAGCCGCTTGCACTGATTAAAAATTCGAATCGGTTGCGATCTTCAATAAAATATCGGCCCTCAATAAAACATCGTCGTGGATCAGTCGGTTTCTATCCTCCGGCAATTAAAAGAGAAAAAAAAAACATTCGGTTTATTTTTTCAAACGTCGTTCCATTGTTCATTCCATATTTTACTGCGGTGCGAAATTGCAACATAAGACGTCGCCGGAATAAACGGCCGGTCGCGGTTAACAAGGAGAGCACCTCAATATTAATATAGACAGCGGGCGAGGCCGGACTTTCATTAACGTCATGAGGCAGGGAAGTTTATCGAGCCACGGATTGAGCTGCCGATTGTTTACGGGCTCCGGTCGATTTTAGCCGGTCGCGGATGGACATGCGCGCTTGTGCTCGAGGGGACGAGGCGAGATGTGCGGAAACGCGCGTACGCTTATACATGACCGCTCGGATTTGTCAGGGACGTTTAAAATAGACCGTCTAGCTGGACTTTCTTTCGAGTAAAGGCGGCCGATCAAGAAATTTTGGAAGATGTAAGACCCTTGATTTCTCGCGTAATACTTGGATGAACTGATATAAGATCGACTGATGCTTAAAGACGAAGTCTTTTTTTTTTATTGCCTAATCACTTTGAGTTAATTAACCGGCGTAGAGATACATTCCAGAGGAACGATTAAATTTCTTTTAAGTTTTTTATAGTAAATTCACATTATATGCACTTATACTATCCACTAGGTTCTTAGCTATTTGTGAAATAAACAGCTGTAAACAAAATTAATTAAAGTTGAAGAGCATTTTTTCACTTGAAGATCTCCAAAGAAACGTGAGCGATAATCCGAAGCAATTTCAGAATCTAAAAAGTGTGTTGCGTTTTCTCTGTAATAATGTTTTTACCCGCAGAGGTTAATTGATCCATACCTTTAGAACATACCTTTAGAAAAGTATATAAAGAGGTGGATTCTTAAAACAAAGTTATTTTTACATTTCGAATTGACTTTATCTACGAATTGAAAAGGCGAAATTTTTGGGTCAATTAAGGGTTTTTAATACGCTTGCGTACTATTGAAAAATCTTCCTTCAGCGATCGCGTTAGCACAATCGGGGTGACCCTCCGTTTATTTTGCGTCTCGTACATACTGGGAGTCTGATTTATGTGGCTTCATTACGAGAGGATCGCTAATCATCCGCGGGAAATTATTAAAGCGATGGCATTGACGCGATACCACAAATTAAAAGGAAAATTTACAGCGAGAAGAGGCGTGCGACGCTTAAATTCAAGCTTGACGCTTAGATTTCAACTTAAAAATTCTGCGCTCATAATCGCGACCTTTGAAATTCAATTAATCATCAGTCGAAACTAGATCGCGGCGCACTTTCTTCGTCGACAGTTTTCTACTTTGTTTGTCACCGTTGGAAATGTACCGAGAAGAAATAACCAGTAATGGACCTTCGGAAGATCGGGTAAAAATTTTTCGGGTTATTCCCCTTCGCGTCGTGAGGTCGCGAAAAACTTATCTCCCGCGGTAGAATAGCGGGCGATGACGTCACCCGCGCCACTGAAGGGTTTGCTCGCGTTGATTAGACCAAGTGGAGTGAAAATAGTAATGACGGTTGGACGAATATCTACGCGATTGGTTGGATAGGAGAGGGGAAAGATGTTTGAATTTAATTTCAAGAGTGGGACACTTGCCTCCTCGTTATCGTGCTTAATTATCACCACAACAAAAATTAGAGGAAAACTCTGCACCAAACGTTGAATCACCAATGTTGACATCTTGCCAGAAAAACTTGTATTCTAGAACAGTCGATCGCGATTTTTTTGCAAGTCCTTATTTATTTCTTTTTTTTTCAAAATTAACGAAAAGTAATAACCTATTTAAATATGAATAAAACAGTGGTCATATCATAAGTCACATCCGTAAAATAAGTTCGAAGAATGCAAGTTTCAATATATTCGTTTTCAAACAACAAAAAGTCGTATCTTAATTACTGGTCCCCTCGATAAATTAGCAAAAAGTTAGCACAAATCAGAAGCTCAGAAGACATTTACATGACATTTATTTAAAGTTTCTCTCGCAAAGCAATCGTTTCATTGCCGCGCGAAATAAATTCGCATTTCGCTAGCGGCGAGTTTACACGTGTACTTGATTGGCTTGATTTATACTTTCGCGTATTATTAAGTGCGATAAAAAAGTCGGCGTGCTTTATTAAAAATTGATAAACTTCGCTCGCCGATTTACAAATTGCACCGCCAATAAAAGATGATAAATACTGGAAGGAGGCCGAACCAAATGAATGGGGTTCGTTGGCGCGTCAAAAGAATAAAAGAGAGGTAGAGGAAGGAGGGGGGAGGAGAGAGAGAGAGAGAGAGAGAGGCAAAAGGAGGGAGAAGGCGCGTGAGTGTCTGGTGCCAAGCAGGCTGGTAAGGGGCTTGTCATCAACATTCACGATTGGCCGCTGCTCGGTGGGGACGGCAAGCTTATAAGTCACGGCGGTCCTCTTCTTGGGCCAATAGTCGCATAACAAGTGAATCCACAGTGTCAACCTCTCGAAAGCATCGATTTTGACGCAGCGCCGATTTTTTCTCCTTCTGTTGCGATTGAAGACTTTTCTCTTTTCGCAGACTCAAAGACACATCGACCTTCATAACGTTGAACCATAAATAGTCCGGCAGAGTATATATATACATTTTTTTTTCGTTCGAGGCGCCTTTTCGGAGCAGATGTCTAGACTACCGAGGCTGACCAAGGAGTCTTGTTACTGAAGAGCAGTGCGCCACGAGAAAAGGCGGAGCGTGATGACTTAAATATTGCGCGAACGTTTTGAGTTGTTGAGTAAACCGTCGAAGTAGATCGCCGATTCTAAAGGAGCGAAGGCGTGATTTATCCTCTCTGTAAGCAGACTGTGCGAAGTATCGGAAAAGTTTCGTGGGAGGCCGTAATCGTAGCCGAGCGAGAAAGCAACTGCTACGAACTCAAGTGCAATATACCTTCTGTTCGCTGACTTTGCAAGAAATAGAGGTAGAAAAACTCGACTTACGTTTCAACGGAACGGGATATTCACCTATTTATTGTACTAGAAGTAAGTGCAAATAATTATACTAACATAAGATTTCAGCATCTACAGTAATGCTTAATTTTGGGACACTCGCGAATTAATTATGGTTTAATTTTTTTTAATTTTGTATGCCGCTCAATTTTTAAAAGCAGCAGCTTAAGTATCTCAAGGAATTCTTAAGAATCAATTAACAGAGTTAAATGAATGAAAACGATACGCGCCTTCGGAATGGTAATTACATGAGATGATTCATTTTATCACATAAATTAAAATTATGTAGTCTTGCTCGTAATGACTTTATCTGCTACAACTCGGTTTTCTGATGAGATATCACCTTCGTTTTTTATGGTGCGTGTTACGCGTAGGCCTTATCAAAATACGCTGACTTACCAAATTCATCACTCTATCACTTTTATTCTTTTATTAAGCGACATTCGCCCAGCTTCGCGTAAGCAACGTACAAAAACTTGAGCGGAAAGCGCTACGGACTCTTTGATAAGGCACACAAATTGATAAAACAGACGCGAGGCGCTCTGCCGCACAAGAAATTTGTCCGATAAGATGAAAAGACGGACAGCCCATCGAAGTGATTGTCTCGCTAAATTTCCCTCCCACTCATTTTCCTTTCGAGCTTACATGTATTTCCTGAAGCGCCAGGGAAGCCGAGAGTGTAGCCTGTTTACGCGGGAAATGCGCGGTCGTTCGCGTGCATAATAATCGCTCGCGCATGAATCCATTATGCTAATTAAGCTAGACTGGAAAAATGTAAATAACGCTGAAGACGTTATCGAGCTCGGGCTTGATTCGCGATGATTTACGCTTTCACATCGTGAATATAAGAGTTTGGCTTGTTAAATTTTTTTTTTCGCGCACGAGATCGGAGTGCCCTTCTACTAGAAATAATAAACAATCATATTTTATTTATAAGTAAATTAAGCACAGAACTTTTGTGGGAGAAATCGTTGAAGTAAAATTTGTTTAATATGTAGTTGAGAATAGCAACTTAATATATCCCGACTATTTTTTGTAAAAAAAAAACGTCAAAATTTGAATATACGAAGTTCAAATTACAGTTATAGCTCCGTTACTACAATTTACTATAAGCAGTGTAATATGATGAACGAAAGATTCTCGCAAGAAGAAAAATAGATTTTAAATCAATTGACTAATATTGTCATTGATTGAAAAATAAGAGATGCACAATAAAGTGAAATTTTCGCGAAAAGCGTATTCCAGCATCATAAAATTCCATAAAATCGTCACCCGATAAAAGGTAAGCATACCCTGGCGAGGCGCCTCCAGCGTCTGCAATACCTACACACAAAGCGTGATTCACAGTTCTCGGGACTTGATTCTCGGTCGCTCGAATCGCTACTCTATCGGGAATATTTTCATGGCCGCGCGAGCGTCACTCGATTGAGACAATTGATTCGGGCGATCATACGATATCGCACGCGTCCTCCTGGCGTCCTCAACATTTCGCGTTTTGACTTCGATTGATCGGACAGACGCTGTGCGCTATTTAAACTAAAAGCACGTAAGCGCGCTGCTCGGACGCGAATCACGCTTTAACTTTTTCGCCGGCGGGAGATGATGGAAAGCGGCGCGGACGTTATTATGGCGGCGCCGCTAATTCAGCTTGCGTAGCTTCCGCCTTCGCTTGAAAAGGAGAATGCTGGGCAAAATTTACCGTTAAAGACAGCCGTACCCCCATTGTGCCCGGGCACTTTTCTTCGCTCAAACATTATTTGACTGATGCACAATGAAAGTGCATCGCCGCCGGCATCTAATTCCATTTTAATAAATCCATTGTAAGTACCGGTGGATAGCTTAATACTGGTACACAATGCGCGAGGGATTGTAAATTTATCAACGGCTTTTTCAAGAATAATGAAATTCGCAGCGCTCGCCCTGGCGCGAGAAGGGAATAATCTGGCGTCGTTTTTTAAACTAGTAAGAGGAATTCGCCTAGGGGAACACGACAAAATTTTAATTAAAAACTAATCATCGTCGGCCCCTTTATTGACAATTTCTTGCCTTCTCCTCCATAAAACTTTTCAACAACGCAATGCCTGTAGGTCAATACACCATATCGTTTCACACGACAATTCTAGAAGTCGTCACAAAGACGCTTACGAAATTCGGTCATTGTCCTCTGTATACAAAGGAAAAGATCGAAGTGTTACGCATTTAATCGATTTTCAAGGCGTTACGAGAATAGCTGAATAAGGCTTAAACAAGAGTTTATAAAGCTTAATAAAAAAAATGCTGTTGCGAAAGAGTATTACCTTTTGCTGATCCCTTTTTAAACAGTTTTTTTACAATTGCAGTTTTGTCTAGATAGGAGGGGCTTCCGGCTAGATCATTGCACACCCTTTGAAACTCGGCGAACATGTCGTCTCGTGCGGGTGGTCTTTTTACGACATCCGTCTTCTTCTTACCAGAATCGTCCTTTTTACTCCCTGAAGCGTTTGCTCCATCCGTTCCCTTTTTCGTCGGCGTGGGCGTTTTCGCCGCCTTCGCCTTTGCCTTTGCCGCCTTAAACGGTTCTGAAAAAAAAAGTAGTCATGATTGCGAAAAATAAATAATTAAAGGGTAAATTCTAACTGAATACCTGCAGCTTCGTACTCGGCGAGTTTAGCGAGTACAACGTCTTTGTCCGTGTCGCATAGCTGATGCCAGCCGCTAATATCTTCCTCGGGGTCCTCGATTCTCTTGGTGGTGGCGCGTTGCTTGCCGAAAACTTCAAAGATACAGCTGACGTGGTGCCAGGCCTTCATCTTGCCCTCGCCGAAGGGATTGGCCATCAATTTCGCTACCCGTACCTGGTCCTTGTCGATCGGGCACTTGCACTTTTTGCACTTCGCTCTGCCCGTCTTTGCTCGCTCCACCGCGAATGGCTTCTCGTCCTCTTGCTCCCCGTCCGACATATTCTGTGGCGAGAAAATGATTAATTAGTCCCATTTAGCGACAGATTACTTACGAATGCCGCTAGAATTGAATTTCTAGAGTTTGAACGCGATAATTGGATAAAAGTTGAAGCAAAAAACAGAGACAATTGGTACATTTTGTTTCGAAGCACGAGATCGGAAAAGAGCAAAAACCATATTTCTCCTACCGCTGTCATCTTTTTACGACTTAAAAGTTAAAAGGTCGCTGAAAAAAGTTGCACATATCAATATATCATTTCACGGTGTATTAACAATCCAATCGAAACATGAATTAAGCATCGCGTAGCCGTGACGCAGGGAGGCCCGAACCCAAATACTGTACCGTGGCTGTGAAGAGCTTGTTGAATTCTTAACCCGCGTTAAGGGGGTGCGTCAAACTGACAAGTACAGTGATTTATCACTCGGTCGGGAATAAATTTGCAGATAGGCTTCGCTGTATTGTATGTATTGGTGCGCAAAATTAAGTTGCCGAGGCAGAAAGGCGTGACGCGCGGGAAAACGTCTTTGACAGCGTAATATTCGAGGACTGCATTGCCGGCGATTACGAAAGCAATCGCTGCAGCACGAGAAAGGGCGGGATCTTTCTCGTCTGGAGATTTTGCTGGAAAATTCAAAATTCAGAGTAAATTGTTCTTTTTAGAATTGAACTATAAAATATCGAATGATACTTCAAATAAAGTGCAGCAAATATTTTTTGAAATGTATACCTTATGGATAAATACTAAAAAGAGCGGTCAAAAGTACTACTTGCGGAATAATAATAAAAGAAATTCGTATAAAATTTAATTTATTCTTTATCATTCACGGAAATTATTATTAACTCAACAGCTTTTTTATTCCCAGAACCTCCGGAAAAAGAGTCAAGTCGGATAACGTCATTAGAGGTTTCAGTAGCATCAGCTGCGCATAAAAGTTACCTAAAACTGGAATATCGTTTAAATTGCATTAAAAATCAAAGTTTAGCACACGGCTTGCATACAAGCATTGACTATATTTCGTACGCATCTCGACTTCCGCACTTTTAAAAACCCATGCAGAACCGCGAATCCATTATAAACATAAACATACGCCGTATTTGTAACGGAAATATAAATGAATAAAAAACCAAACGTTGACGTAAATGCGAAAGCGACGCATACAGTCGCTTCGGCCATTTTGTCGCAAGCATCCGAGGGGGGAAAGAGACGAGGAACGGGGAAAAAAAAGCGTCGAAGAATCGCACAAGCAGCGACGCACATCACTTGTAGGCACACGCGCGCACCCGCGCGATAAGCCGCGTCGGTCGGCCGATTCGACTTATCGGTGAACTTGGCTGCCGCTTCGGCGGCTCGGCCAATTAAACGCGTCGACCTCAGCGGCCCCGTGGCTTCCAATTGGCTGCTGCAGTGACAAACAATAAGCCGATACTAATTTTAAGTGTGCTCTCATCAAAGGAACGTGCGACTCGCCGCGCGATTTAAACGCAGATACCCGCCGCGATGTCGCTCACGAAATCTCCCGCACCCACCGGATAGCCGCCCGCTTTTATCGGCTTTCTCGGAACAGCTTAAGTTTTTTTTCTGTTTTTGGACATCCGATCTGTTCGGATTCGAAAAAATTAGTCATTAAGATGGCGCTACATACTGTTAAAGGATTACTCACGACGATATTTTAAATTTTATTTAAACTGTAAAATATTTAAGTGTTCAAAATTAAATAAATTTTAACTGAATTATGTTTCTTTTTTGAAAATAAATATAGTTAATTATAGAATGAAAAGGAAAATTAAATTTTCATCTTTATAAGAGGGGAATTTATTTAACACGCATTAGACACACTGTCTGGCCACATCCTGACTTTAACTACTTGCATTGACGCCGAGTCGGATACTACTTTCCATTCAAGCTTCTTTAAAGGTGTCCAAGTGAAAGGAAATTAAAAAATGTTCGTGTAATATTATCTTGTTTCATTTTTCTCAAAAAAAAAATGGTGATAGTTATTCTTTCGGAAGCAGTACGCTTTTTTTCGCGCATGCCTCACCGCACGACCTTCGCGACTCGATTAACCATTCCGGCGACGCGTCTCGCGAAACTTTTCCGGTACTGCCTCGAGCTGGAGCTGACGTGCGTGCATCAACACCATTTGAGTCGTATTGTCCCGGCGAGGTGTGCGTTAAGTTTAACATCGCACTCTCCCAACCCGACCCGAGCGCGAAACTCGATGCACGCGCGAAAAAAGTGTCACCCAGTTGAACGGCGGAAAAGGGGCGAACTGCGCGGAACGGCAGATGGGAAAAAATATGGGCGTGAAAGCTCGTAAACGGTGACACAGAATCGACAAACGGACGATGCGCATGGATCGTTTGGGATTTTCGAATTTTTTTCCGACGACGCACCACCGAAAGCGCATGATCGTCGCCCCGCT
This sequence comes from Sycophila texana, assembly GCA_035582955.1. NCBI lineage: Eukaryota > Metazoa > Arthropoda > Insecta > Hymenoptera > Eurytomidae > Sycophila > Sycophila texana. The sequence goes on along the minus strand of JAWWEN010000020.1, from coordinate 11,340,687 downwards.
TTTTTGCAAGCCGACGTGCGCGAAATCCTCAAGTGAACTGCAACAGGTACTGCTTTTCTTTTTATCCCTTAGCAACTTGCAGTTCGAAAAATTAATGGATACGATTTTACCATTTACGAGACGATGCTATTTTTAGAGTAACTATCTAAATGTTGGATATATTTTTTCGTCACGTTTCTTTAATTAAAACCCTTAATAATTTAATAATTTGTGATAAGTTTCTGAAAAAGAGATTTCGTCATTATTGAAGATTATTAATTTAGATTTCAAGATAATAACGTTTCTCTTATTCGAGAGCCTTAATTAGAAGACAATGCTACTGGCTATTAATATAAAGAAGACAGTTACCTCAAGCAAACACTTCGCTCTACTAGCATTTGCGTCCTTATTAAAATTAAAATACTTTTAATTAAAATTCACACGATCCCAGTTGATTTATTTAAAACCACCAACTTCCGATAGCTATTTCTCATACTTTTTCATATAACATTGGGTCAAAATTATCATTTTTATCACTTAACGGATCGTTTACATAAGGAATTTTCTATAAGTTTATTTAATGACCTACAGCGAGCATTTTTACAAATTGAGAAAATTAACAAGTCGATCAATATTGGAAAACAAACTTATTTCATATAAAGATATGTAAACATAACATTGGTCGTTGTTCCATAAATTTAAATCCCTACAGTTATAAAAAATAATCAATGTTCTTTGTCGATGAAAATTTATTGAATATTCAATAAAAAAGCTTGCTTACATAATAAGTAATTCTCAGAACAACTGATATTGTATGGTGAATTTTACATTACATCAAATAAATAATTAATGAATGAGAAAAACTACATACGTATCGCGGTGGAAAAATCATTATCAATTATTTATTTAAAAAAATTTTAATTCTAAAAATATTGTTTAATAAAAAAATTGCGAAATAATTTTTAAATTGCAACCTTTCTATAAAATCCAAGAAGTTTTTTATTAATGTACTTAATAATTAAATCCATTCAAACTATTAAAATGTTTTAATTTATCTTTTCAAAGCAAGCAATAATAACTCAAAAAATTAAATGAAATGAATGAATAGCCTAAGGGTACAAGAATAAATTAAAAAAATTTAAGAAAAAATGGAAAACTGTAAACTACAAAGAAAAAACGGAGAAAACGGAGAAAGATAGAGGGACAGGGGTGGGAGAAGAGAAAAAGCAAGAGATGCGAAAGCATGAAATTTTATAGGGGAGAGGGGGTTCTCTCGAGCGCGCGCGAGAGTAAAATCGTGGAGGGGATAGGGGAATGGAAATGCCAACTTGTAGGACTCGAGGAGCGTGGGTAGGTTAGGTGGGAATGCGCCCTTATTCCGCGGTTCTACAGGTGGTAGGAAGGTGGCAGAGGTGGAGGGTATAATAGAGAGACCAACAGCTCTCGCTGCTCACTCCTCGGGTACTACGGCAGAGAGCGGGTCCCTCGAGGGAGAAAGAGCGGCGGTAGACACGGAGCTCTTGGTCGTGCGCAACACGTTATTTGAGCAGCGGATAGAAGGGTAGCCGATAAAAGTAAGAGGTGGATCGAGGTTGCTCAGACCAGACGTTATTCCTTCACGACTTTTATTTGCGGACGAAACCTGCGCGACTGTCGCCGAGCATCGATCACAACAGGCCATTACCGAACCTCCTTCCGCATTAGCACTCAATCTGTTTCTCTGTGACCAATAAGTGACCCTCGAGTTTTGTTAGTCGCAGTCTAAAAGGACACCGTTTCTTATCCTTCGGGCCTGTGTGAATTTACCTAGAAAGGTAGGAGATTAATTTCATTTAAATTTAATAGTGAATGAACGGCAATAAGATTATTAGCGATCTATCGAAATTATATTTTTGCTGTACGAATTTTTTATTCCGAATACTCTGAATAGTAATATTTTTTTTTATTTTGTCCGTTGCTTATGAAATTTTTACGTATAATCATTTTTTCTCAAATCTTAAAAATAATTTTTTATTTCAAATCCAAACGTTTCATATGAACGGGTATCGACTAGAGTGAAATATATTTTGTCAAAATAAACGTATAAAATTTGAATCTCGATCGCAATTTCTTTGATATTGGAATTATTTTGCAATACTACATTATTGCAATATTAAACTTTTAATTGCAATTCTTAAATTATTGATATAAAATATTTGTTTAGCTTCTTAAATAAATGAACTTTATTAAATGTACAATAAACTCGTTAGTTTGGGAAAAGATAATTATTTCTACGATATCTTCTAATTGGTTTTAAAACGTTTATGTCTTAAGTCTGGTGAGAGGCGGAGAACTCAAATGCTCACGTAAAGTAATCTGAATAAACCTTTCTTTTTATGAAAGCGACCGAGTAGCAAATGAAAAGTTATCGGATAATTTATTTGTTAAGTTGAATTATAAATAGTATATTATGCTACTAGGAAAATAAAGAAAGAATGGTCCCAAATTGTATGGAAATTATCACCCTCGGCTTCGCCTCGGGTGATAAACATACGATTTGAGGCATTCTTTCTTTTTTTCCGTAGTGGATATACGATTTTTTTACATCCCACGCCAAAATGGCTCTTTTTTCGTTTCCGCGCCGGGGTAAAAATAAGCACTTTTGGCGATGGTATGTAAAACTTATTTTATTTAGTTAAATTAATTTTTATTTCTTATTTAATAATAATTGTTTAACACTATGTTCACTTATATTTATGCTTGTAAAGTTTATTTATTTTATTACTGTTTTTACTTTAATTAATATTACCATTAAAATAACAGGGATCAACATTTAAAACGAATTTTAAAAAAGTAATTTTAATTGCACATTCTAACTTACAATTTGATTATTTTTGGATCTATTCAACTCAGATAAATTAAGAAAACGTTTGCTTTCTTATATAATTCAAGTGAAACATGTATTTAATAAAAGAAAACTTCGTAATTGCTATTGACTTATTTATAGATCAGGAGTCCTAATTCATTGACAAACAGTGCGTCAGAATAATTGCAATAGAACCGAAAAGTAAATGTATAAGCGTCACAATAGTTCCATTAAAATTTAATAGTATTCTTTAGATTATTAAAGAAGTAATTTTGATTATTTTTCTGCTTATTAAATCCAGATAAATTATTGAAAATGTTTGCCTTTCTTAAATAATTCAAATGAATTGCGTGTTTAATAAAATAAAGCTTCGTAATTGATGTGGACAAAAATCAAGTCATGTATAATTACAATAGAAATAGTATTCTTTCAATATATAAAAAAAATAATTTGTAACGTCTTAAATTTAAAGGATTATTTGCTATTATTTGGTGGATCTATTAATTGTTTTTTTTTTTCATTAGGTTAGTTGATCAAAATATGAAGGATCGGGAAGGAAAAAAAAACATTCCAAAATTATCGAATGATTTCCGAAAAATAGTTTCAATTGTTACATCGACATATCTTTAATATAATTAAAAACTCATTGTTATTAAACTGGATTAATTAAAATTTAACAAACTTTATAATTAAGTAAAACTTGTATTACATAATTAAATTACTTGTACAACAAATGAAAACGCAAACTCTAAGATCTTTTGTTGAAAGAAACTTTTCATGTAAATGTAAGTAACTTAAAATACTATGTAAATAAAACTGCATTCATATTCTTCTACGTAAAATCTTAAATTCATTCGGCACGTTATCTTGCCACGTGCGCTACATTTATGTAGACTTCGATTGTACATTGCGCGAGAAGTTCGTGACTTTTCTCGGATTCATTTTTATCTAAGGTTTTTGATAAAAGGGCAGCATCGAAAACAGCAAATATAAGATTGTTTATTGTTTTTTTTTTCAACGCGAGCGTAATCGTTGCAAATTCTATTTGCCCGAACACTCGAAAAATACAAGAAAAAAACGGAAACCACGAAGGAAATAAAACTTGCGCAATCATGGTCGAGTCCCAGTGCGAAACCATTAACGTAAAACTGATTTAAAAACTAGACTGCGTTCTTTAAAGTAGACGAAAGTAGTTAAACTATTCAATTGAAACTCAATTATTTAATTCTTCCTCGCTTATAAGTTTGTTCATTGCCTTTTTTTCTATTTTATTATTTTCAAGGATATTTTATTTCAGTTGTAAAATGGTACACCAACAAGATGTTCCATTCTTATTTCAACTGTATTTGTAGGAGTAATCTGTTTTTCTGAAAAAAAATACATTGTTATTTCGTACATTTATAAAGTTCGACAAACTTTCTCTTAAAGTCCCTTGTTCTAAATTAATGTTACCCATGTCCATTCCATATAATCTCATGTAATCTATAGTTAGTGCATGGAATAAAACATTTATACAAATTGCTATATCATTGTTTTAAGAATGTACTTCATAAATTTTATTTAATTCATATACTTTATGCATAAAAAATTTATTTAAGTTTTCAAATAACCCATGTTGTTCATGTACATTACGAAGGTATACTAATAATTTAATGAATAATATTATACATCTTTTAAAAACGTTCAGGTTCAAAAATAATTAAAAAAGTGACTCCTCACTATTGAGTGTTAAATTACATAGTGAATAGTGAGTTTGAATGGGACATATATGATGATGCAACAAGTGGAAAGATCGAGCGTACACTAATAGCAAAGTACCCTGTAGCTTCCCAATTCGCTATTTTAAGTTTATATTTTATATGATTTAAATATTTTTATAACATTTCTATATCAAAATAATTTTTTTAATACAATATTATTTTGTATTACAAAGGTGTTCGCCGACGTTAAATACAAAGCAGGGAAAGTTTAAATTTTATGCAAAATATTCTTAAATGCAATTTCCTAAAATTGTTCTTAATCAACAGAGTGTAATATTCAGCGTGAGAGAAAATCAAATCAACCCTTAACGTACTTGACTTGTTACTTGCCAAGACAATACATTTAGTGTACGGTTACGTAGGTTCCTCAACCTCCTTGACTACGGCAATATCAATTTCATCTTGGGCGGTGACTGAAAATCCCGTCTACTTAACTGAAACAAACAGTAATAACTGCTTTGCGAGCGTCCCAATAAATTAAGAACCTTTACACTGATCATTATAACAGACAAAAAGATTGCTCATTAGAATAAAAATTCTTCGCGCTACAATAATGCTTTTTCTCATTACAGTGTTAACAAATTCGAAGGTAATGACGAAAGACGGGAGTCACAGAACAAACTCTGGTCTCTGTATCCTGCTGGTTCTCTGCATTTTTGGCAGCAGCCAAGTAATTGCGGCGCCTTACCCGGAACCACCAGGAGTGGGATACCGCGAGGAACTTCACTTCGACCCCAGTCATGTGAGTCAAGAATAGCCATCAGTTTTGTTTTAATTATTATTTACGACATATGCGACCGTATCATATTAACTTGAACTCGTTAAGTTCTTTGATGTTTTAAAAAAATATGAGTTTTTTTGGTGATTTTTTTTTTTTTTTTTTAATATTGTCATCCATTAGATAAAAAGCATAACAAAATTAATTTAGATAAAAAATTTTTTACACATCTTTAATAAAGACTGTATATGTGCAGACTCTGGTCGACAAGATGGAACGAGACATAAATATGAAGATGGTTCGAATTGCAAATGAAGTAGTAGAACTAGAAGAAGAGAAGCTGCAGCTAGCGATCTTAAAAGATGCGAACAAAGATTCCCCGCAACAAGAGATTTCGGAAGAATACGCGGAAGTTCTCCCTCAACCTTCTCCTATAATTCACGCCGGACCTGTTTCTTCGGGAAAGCGAACTAGCTGTAAGTGACTATTTTTTACTTCTACTAAATAAAAATAGGATGAGGTTTTCATGATTTACATACTGGAAAAAATTATTGATCAAACAATATTATTAATTGCTTAATCTCCTTACGGTCAAAAATATGACGTTTAGGTAATTTTTTTTTTAACGAAGTCTCACTATAATATAAAGCCTAAGCTACTATATTCATAAAAACGATAAAAAAAACGATACAAAGCTTACGTAATAACACAGATCAAGTGATGTTTGTATATCCTCGAGTACACAAATCTAGCTTTCATGAATCTTCAATTTGCTCCGATTAAGGCTGGCACTGAAGCTTTACTTTAAAGAATGAGGACTTTGCCAGTGCCTTTGATCGTCGTTTAATTGTGTCTTAATTAAGCGGTATTATCTATTCCACTAAATTATAAAGTCAGACTAATCATCAAGGACAGATACTTTCACCTAGGGTTTAAGCAATTCACGTAAAAAAGTATTCGGAATAATTGTCCAATACGTATATTTGATTGGAATGAACAAAACATTTCTTGTCGAATCTAATTTTGCTAGAAATACACATGAAAGAGAACAAAAATTGGATACAGAATAATCGAGTTCATTATAACATCCTCGTGTGGATAGAACGCGTGAAACGCTTTTGAATGGACGCATTAATGGATAAAGTGTTCATTCAGTCAAAGAAAAAGTGTTGCCTTGCCTTCATAATTGAGGCCACAGGCAAACATTACGTGAATCCGCTTAAGCTTTTTGTGAAAATTTGATATTTTGCCAATTTGTTAAGATTGAATCTGCCTTTTTTATAAACAATATTAACGTTAATAATAAAGCATCTGAGTCAGTGATCTGCGTTACGCTACTAATAAATATTATTAATTTTTAACGAAAGTAACATGCTATAATTTCTTTAATTGCTTGGGATCAGTGAACTTCTTTTTTAAGTAATTATTGCAGTAAGAAATTTTATTATAAAGCTAGCTAACTTTTATTTCCTCTTGTGAAGCAAAGATTCATCATAGCAAAAATAAAAATTATCTGCAATACTATTGCAAGAATTTGACATCTGCACTTATAAGTGAAGTAGTCATAGAAATCGGAGCTCATAGCACGACTGCAATTGAATCACTTAACTTTATAGACACCTGACTTCATGATGTAATTATCGATAGACTTGCACTGCCTTTTGCATCACAAATATCTCGATATTGGCACATTGGATCCATCAATGATCTTAATCGAATTATGCTATTCGATGCAGACGAGCAAATCGCTCAGGCGCCGGCATTTTTTCATGTTCGTGTTATAGAGTTTTCGAGTTAAAGAATTGATAGGAGTTGAAGGTTTTTTTAAGGAGCAAAAATTTTCTTCGAGTTAGGGAGGACTTATATCAAATTATAGTAGTTCGTGTTAGAGAGATTCCACTGTATTATTAGATTATTTAGATATTTTAATAATGTGCGAATTTTTAATTCAATTAGCTTTTACCAGAGTGTTTTTTTAACCTTGTCTAATTAATTCTCTTATTAATTAAGCTATTTATATCCCAGGATATACAATTTTAAAGAAAGCTGTATTTTTGTTTCAGATATGTTGCTTTGCCATTTCAAGATCTGTAACATGGGTCGAAAAAGGCAAACGTAAACTAGTGGAGCTGCTATAATTCAATATTTGAAGAGCTCTTTTCCTATAATTTCCGAGACACGTAAACATGCTCATCGAGAATAAAACCAAAGATCGTGATTCACTTGCATGTCATTTAAGCAAAAACAAAAAAAAAAAAAAAAAGATTAAGAAACAATACTGAGCAAGCAACCAATAACCGCACCTCCATTACACTGTGCTGCTATTATTATTTTTCTGCTTCGATTATTGACTCAAACATAGCTGAATAATATTAGTACAATACGAGTAACTTTTCTGGAATAAATAGAGATGTAAAAAAGAAAATAATAAGTATAGTATATCAATGGGATTCGAGGAAAAATTTAATATGCACTCAACATTTTTATCCATGGTTTCACATCACGATAGCGTCGAAAGAAACTAAAATATATGTATGATAAATGTTTTAGTAAATTTTTATTTAAAAATGAGAAAATTTATAAACAAAATGAAAGCTTCAAAATGTATGTAGGGTTTGAGAGAAACAAACTGGAGATGTGGGAAGAACCAAAAGCGAGCTTTCGAAGGAAAATAATTTGACATTTTTAGTACGCTTGAACTTCGAAACATTGCATTCGGATCACGACTAAAATACCGAGTAGCTTATATTTTAATTTGGATTTATTTTCCTGAAACAGTATAGCTTTCGTGGATGCTTTATTAGTTTTTTTGTTGAAGTTTCAATTCAATAGGTAGTTTATATACTCGCTTCCTTGTAGACTAGATAAATATTTAAATTCAAAAGGCTTAATTATAGATTGAATAAATTAATTTAAAAAGATTAGAAAATAAATCTTATTATTAACCTTAAGATATTTGAATTTTTGTCAACGAGTTCAACTAATGAAAGTACCTATTGATATGAGACATTTGGTCTATCAATGAAAACTTCCACGTAAGTGCAAACTCTTAAAGACTTGAATAAATCTTTTAAGGTAACAATTAGTATTGTCCAAATTCAATCGGAATGACTCCTGAGGAAACATTACTAAAAGCTTACTTTATACTTCAAGTCATATAAGAATTTGTACTTATTCTCAAGTAACCTAGAGAGGGTGCGACAGGCCTCATTTCAGGCTAAGACTACAGCATAACGATTAAAGAAAACTTCAGTATTTAGTGTAAAGAATCATTTAGCGAAAGCAAGAAATATATTGAAGAAATGTATTAAATTAAGAGTTTTAATATTTACGATGTCAATCATCACATGAAAATATATAAGAAAAAAAATAAAAAAAGTAATTTATTTTACATAGACGCGAGGTCCGAAAATGACCTTGAGATTGATAGTAAAGTGCGTGAGTGTCAAGAGTAATAGAATGAATGAATACGAAGAGAATCGAGAAAAGGAAGGGGTGTAGGAGAAAAATAGTATAAAGATCCAGCTGTGAGATAATCGCCAACAAATCACGTAGAGGCCGCCTGCATCCTTCGTTAATACATTATTTATGATAAAAAAATAGATTGCTTTTAGTATTAACATTTAAGTCTATTAGCGAAGAATTTAACTTTATTTATTTACTTGTCTTACGCTAAATTTTGTAACATTTTTTAATCACGTCCATTACGTATTATTATAAATTATATTATATTAAAAATGTTAATTATATTATTTTGTTACTAAAATATTTGTTATTATTTACAGTATTTTCCCCAATTCCTATGACAGAATTCATAGTCTAAGCTATTAGAAAAGTGAGAAATCTCTTGTAATTATTTAAAAATAACAATTTATTGTCTGTGTAACGACTATCATTCATTAATGTATTCTATCAACAATATAAAGAATATGTCTTGTGCAAGTTACTTCAAGATTTTAAATTACTTTACCTTATGCAAGATATTCGTATAAATTACTAATAAATTTAAAACATTTATCATTATTTCGGTTGACCATTCTTAGCAATTAATTTTTATTTGTTCATAAAAGTAAATTTATGAGAAAGGCTGCATATTTGTTATATTTTTATTACAAATTTTTAATAACATTGTTATTACTACATAAATTATATATTTAAAATTGCTTTAATTTTTGCAATTTTGCAAAGAAAATGTAAAAAACAATAGAACAGAGATTGTTATTCAAAGTTCAATATACTTTTTCATTCTTCAAACTCTAAAATCTTCTATCAGCCGTGATTTATTATTACAATTGTTAAAGTCGTCATAATTACTTATATAAAAAAATAACAATTGTGAAATTGATGAGTATATATAGAACTTACACCACTATTATTTAATTTCGATACTGAAGCCTGTGGAAGTTCATTGAACTTATTCTTCTTATGCTTTATATAACAGCAGGCGGCTCTTTGAAATTTTTGGTGTTTAACTTTTAACTTATATCAAAGACACGAGTAAAATTTTAATTGAACTAATTTAAAAAAAAAAAAAACGAAAATTAAATTTAAATATTGTTTTGTAAACACGATCACTTCTTATGTATTTATATTCAATGTATGGAATTTTGTCTAATTATTGAAACACTTCATATTCAATATTTCCTAATGTTAAATAATATAATTCTTTCAAATTTTGCTAAAAGATAAGACGCGATGTCGCAGTAAATTTGTGATTGCAAATTTGTCATCTTTATCTTGGGACCTTGAAAGTTGTTTCGAAATCTCCCAAGATGGTAGAACTTCATATACGTGTCTAAAATGGTTAATGTTTGTAAATTCTTGCGTAAGTGTCGCTCTCGTAGCTTCCCTACCGAAAATGACAAAAAAAAAGAGAAGAGAGATGAGATGACTGCATCATGAGCTGCTATAAAAACACTGGACTACAGATTAGATTGTTAATGCTGTGATATTGACGAAATGTGAAAACATTGTCGCAATCTGGCGAGATAATATTTACTTAAAAACTAATCAACCCTGGATTATTTATTCAAAGTATATTTTTCGCAAATCACTGTTTAATTATTTTTCAATAAAAAAACTGTCGTACTTAATGTAAAAATTTATAAAGATTTAATTGAGATGAAACAACTCTTGTTAACAATTGTAAATAGATATGCATATTTTTTAAAAATTAACATTTTGTTGAATAAAATTTTAAATTAATAGTAAACTAATTCAACAGTTATAACTCTTCGATCGTTAGATGTAAGACTGGTTTGAATTTTAAATTATTAGTCATCGGGATTGATACGAGTGCTAATTTCAGGATCTTATAAATACTCGCGGTACAAATCTATGTTTATTTCAAATTCTACAGAAAGGATTTACGAAGCTATAATAAAAAACTATACGTTATTAGTAATAGTCATTTACAGAAAACAGTCACTACATCTCCCACAAAATTATAAGACACTCTTCGCCATCTGTTGGTTATGCATTCAATTACTGACACAACTACATTATCAGGGTTGGATTCGGCTTGGAGGAAACTCGGCCCCCAGTGGTTAACTTCAGAGCGCGCGATAATATAAGTATATCTA
>JAWWEN010000020.1:11101674-11329703 GCA_035582955.1 Sycophila texana | reverse complement strand
CAGTGGTTAACTTCAGAGCGCGCGATAATATAAGTATATCTATATATATAAGTATATATAGATATAATATAGTATATTTATAAGTATATATAGATATACTTATATTATCGCGCGCTCTGAAGTTAACCACTGGGGGCCGAGTTTCCTCCTGACTACATTGTCAACAAAATTTTAAACCATACGAATTGCCAACTGCAATATTGATAAAAACGTTAAATTTTCCTGGGCCAAAATGAATAGTAATGTTATATATTATAAACGCGATTAATATTAAAACGATAAAATTAATAATAGATTTTCAGAATGAATAATAAGAATTATAACCTCAAAATTAAGATACATTAAATATATACAAAATACTCTTACCTAGTCTTCTAAGGTTTCTGTAAAAAATCCTTGAAAAATCTCTTGACTATCACTGCCAATGATAACAAATAATCACATTTAGTAACAACATACTGAATGATCCAAAACAAATCACATTGCAAGATAATCTTGTCGTTAAATATACTCGGCTCCCTTTCGTTTGTGGCACATGACATGATCCATGCTCTATACAGCCGACTCAGTTGTGCGCATGTATATAAATATATCGCGGTCGCAGCGGCTTATCTTGTGTCGGTAATTAAGAACCCTGACTTGTCAAGGGTTCATAATTTCTACGCTATCGACAATCCCAAGGACCACATATTTAAAAATTTCATCCGGTAAATTTAATCCGATAAAATAGAAAGCCAGAGTATTCAGTAAATACCTACATAAAATACGTGCTATTGTATACGTACTATCGATTAAAGCGCAAATTTAATTTCCAAAAAAATGATATCATTAATTCCGCGAATAACTCTGCTCAGATGAATATATGAAGTTAAAAATCAATTAACAACTTTAGAATGGTATAGCAGTTTTATGATTCTTTCAAATAAAATTCAGTAAAAATTGTAGTTCCCTGTTTATAATGTTTTTGTGAGGTGCTTTCATCCGTCTCACATTTGCCATCAGTTGAACATGCATTCATGAATCAGCAGTTCTCGTAACTATTCAAATACAAGACTGATCGTTAACTATAACCGAATAACTTGTTTCCAAATGCACGCATTATAAACTTGACATCTAATATTATTTAGAGATTTTGTTTCTTATTTAACTACTACAATTATGCGAAGGAATTAATTAAATTTTATTATATCCTGCTTAGAGTTCTCCTTAATTTTTATATTTATTTATTTTTTTGTTTTTTCATTATTTATTTTTATTTTTCAATTGCTGGGAAAAGAATCAAGGGAAGAAGAAATACATTTTTTATCGTTAAAGATTTATTTCATAATATTACACCAACAACTATTATTGAATTTTTATAATAATAATTCCTTATCATGTTAAAAATGCGAATAAACACTTATTCATTAATATATAATTATATATTAATTAATCTTAATATCGTGTAATTGTAATATTAATAGCTTAAAAAGATGCGACGCACGTCGTTTACGATTATAAAGTTAGAACCATCACGTTCCAACTCAGCTTTCTCTCTCACTCTTTTTCTCCCTCTTACTCTCACCTACATCCTCATCTACACTCTTATAAAATCGCTTTTTTATTATTATTATTTTTTTTTAACCTTCCTTACATCGTCCCTTCTTCCTCGTTTACTTGGAATGCTCGATTACACAGTAAGTTCGATAAGTGCTTGCGTAGTTGGTTTTCTTCGTTACAAACGGAAACCCGCAGAAAAAGGAAAGTACCTGCACCTCGCTCGCTTTTCAGCAACGTCTCCCCGTCGCCTCTCCTCCACCCGGCAAAAATCGTCGTGTGATCCCCGCTTCCCTCGGCTTCTAACATATACGCTTTGCCCCTTACACTCGATCATTTCGCGTTAAAAGAAAAATTAAAGAAAAAATCCCCTAAAAAGGAAAATCCGCGATCGCTCGAGCGGCGAGGTCGACGGACGAGCGCAGACACCGATCTTTCCTTTTTGCCTTTATTTTTTACACTTAAAACTCTCTTTAATTGCAAAGCTATGAAAGTCTGAGAGGTGCCCGATACGCACTTGGCTTTTTTGCTATCATAATAATTGAAATTACACAGTCGATCGCTGCATCGATACAATTGCAATAACGGAACAATATATATGTATACATAAATATTCTGTAAAATATAATATGGCGACTGATGTGCGCGTGGGCGAGTCACGCGCGCTCAGCTCTGCCGGGGCCGTACATCGCGTTCAGGTCCTCCAAGTTCCTGGCGTATTTTGTAAAAACGAAGGAGAGTACAGCGATTGCGACGCTCGTTAGTTATCACCTGGTCGTGCAAGGAATCGTTCTGCTTGCGTTCGATGACCTGCTCCGCAAAAGTTTTTGGGCGAGACGCGTCGCGAGTGAAGGTGTTCGCGAATGGGGCCCCGGAAAAGCCTGGCGAACGCGTGGCTCACCTTAATCCAAATGTCCAGACATTATTGATAAAATACGAGACGTAAGTACAACAACTATTGTAGAATGCGCCGCTGCCGTGTCTCGGGCGCGCCGCGACCTCGAGCTTATACATTGAGCCTTTTTTTGTATGCTTTACAGTTTTGTGCGTTTTACATTACATCTTTTTAAGATTTTTCTCATTGTTGATTTTTATTTTTATGTTTTATCGTTTACAAGAGATCATCGACATTACCTTGCTCGCTGATATTTTCATAAATATTTTACACAGTATAAATAAAAGAAAAGCACATTCGAGTAGTCACACATGCAGGGTGAGAAACACAGATTTCAATATCGGCTTTAAAATAAATAAATAAAGAGTCACATTTTGCGCCATGTACATAGTTAATATTTATGAAAATTCAATGACAAGCAGAAAATGGTAGAACACCTTACATTTGTCCTTCAAGTGGCTCTTGGTTTTCAAATGTTTCGCTCGCTCAGGTTTGGAAATCAACAATCTCGCGAGGCGGACGTCAGTTCTTTTTTTTTCCTTTTTTTTACATATTTTTTTTAACTACTTTGGCAGTGTCGAGCGGAACCGCTTTTTAAGCGCTTGGACGAGTTTTCTTCATTATTATTTTAAAATTTGTTTTCATTAATGCCAAGGGACGTCGCGGAAACTTCGAACGAGGGTTCGGCGAAAACTGACGTCCGGTCGCGCGATCGGCGTTACACCGAAGAACAAGAACGGCGCTCCCAAGGCTCGCAGCAGCTTTTGAGGTATTTTATGACGAACGCGCGACGCCGCGTGTCCGTTGCTCTTTTTTTTTCCATTTTCTAATTTAGTTAGCACTATTTGCCTTTTTCTTTTAAACAAATTCTTCCTTACTGTGCGCTCTTCTTACAAAGTGACGGGCGGCGCCGTTTATGCACGGAGATTTTTCTCTTTGCTTCGTGTTTATTATTATTTTCTTACTTGTTTTATATCCCGTTATTATTTTCCTTACAATTAACAATTTTTTTTTAAATATCTTAACTACACCAGAATTCTTTCCCTTCATTAAATCGAAGAAGTGATTTTTTTTTTAATGTATTTGTATGCGTTTTGTACTTGTACTGTTCAGCAAGGCAGCGTGTTGCACTTTGTTACATATTAGATTAATCGAACCGTGATACGCTTCCAGATTACTCCAAACGTCAATAATTTTTCATCGTAAACGATTGTTTGGCAAACGTTTTCCATTTTTTATTTTTATTTTTTTTATTTTTACAATGCAATTGATCGGGTGGCGTCAGTACATTCGCATTTTAAATAGGTGTTCTCGCATCGCACCGAGGCTATCTGCAAAATTATGTCAATGGGCGGCCTTTGCGATGGGAACACCCGATTAAAGTCGTACGCGCTCATCGAGAAAATAAAAGACGTTAAAACTACAGTGATAGTACGCTTGCGAACTTTGGACGTTTGGTAGTAGACCGCGATACACAGGCCCGCCATTATTTAACCCTTATTAACTCGTGTTCCTGCTCTTTAATGAAGTGGAAAAAAATTTATTTCATTCTATTATATCACTTAACAACGTTGAGACACAAATCGTGATCGCATTTAACTTGCATTGCAGAGAAGGGGACATAGCGAAAAGAAGATATAATATTGGCAAAGAAACGGAAAATCAACGAACAGGAAGCTGCCAGAGATTGTCCCTTTCGCAACTTCACCGGCGATAACCAGAGGAAGCTCTCTGTTTTTTTTTTTTTTTTTTATTTCATTCTTTCGTTTATAAGTCAGAGACGCGATGCGGCGTTCGCTCCGAACGTCGACTCGCTCTCTTCTCTCGCGTGCGCATTGGTGACTACATAACGTCGAAGCTAATTCGGAAACAATGTAAAAAAAGAGAAGAAAACACTTAGAGCGATACAATCATGTGAAGAGCTTTTCGCTGCGAAATGATTTAGAATCATTATCATTAATGCGGATTTACAATAAACAATTAAATTAATCTTTAATAAATGTGATAATGTTATAATAAACGTAATAATGACAATAGTAGTTATTGACAGGGATATAATTAATAGATTATCATAATAGAAGTTTTTTTACTAAACATATTTCAACAATCACTTCAAGAACGTGCGCAATAATGAGATAAAAAACTAGCTTAAAAATATAAAATAATAATAATAATTAAAGAAGACAGAGAATCATCTTAAAAAAGATAAACTTATTTATATTACATAATATATGCATATATACGTATTTACATGAAGAGTTAACATAACGTGCCATCGACTCAGTTTATCATACGAACGTGTATGGTTGAAACTAACTAAGAAAACATCGCTTAACGATGATGCTTAATGATGAAAGACGATAGAGTGTAGTAGCGGGCATTCGACGATTCGAAATGCATTACGTGGTATGTATATATATATTGAAACATAATAAGCAAATTAACTGTCGTTTGCGATAATGTGTGCGAAAAAAAATAATGTACAGAGTCCGAGCGTCGCGGTCGAAGGGAGCTTTCCTTACATTTTTTTCTCAAAGTTTTCCCCTCGACCCCGCCGGCAACGGTTACAAATGTGAGCGATGAGAGCATGGGAACGGAGATAACGAAAATACATACAGTTAAATCGCACGATATGTGTATAAACTATAGATACTATTGAGTAATTATCGTAAAAGTCAGCTGTGCCTACCTTACGACCTTTGTCTTGTCCTAAAACGCTCGGCCGTTGGTTTCCTAAGCGTTCGTGCGGCAACTTATCCCGTTATTCTCTCTCCTCTCGGTGGAGATGAGAGATACAAATGTACATAAACGCTAATCGCTAATGTTTAAGAATCAATCTATCCTCTGACGACAGTTGAGCGACCTCTTTATTTTTACGTCGATTAAAAAAAACAAAAAAATGATTTTGAAATCCAAATATTTTCATGCGCTCGTATACAGTGTGTAATCGGTATACATCGTAAGTGCGATTTTATAAAGTTCCAAAGAGTGTACAGCGCGCTTTTTTCCCGTGAGCGACGATCGATTTGGTGGTCTTCCAAAAAAGACGATCAGTCGGTCGATCATCGGCAAAAAATCGCGGGTATTTTTTTTTTCATTTATCGCTAAAAGTCGTGATAGCTCGAGCAACAGCTAACTTTGGTCCATTTATTGAGATGAAAATCTAAAAATAATTACGTCGCCCTGTCGCAAGATCGGCGATTTTAAGGTAAATAATGATATGAAAGTTTGTTAGTACCATGAGAAAGTGACGCTGATAAAGAGACACTCCTTATTTCTTTTTCCTATTTAATCTATATGTATGCTTTTTCTTTTTCCGTTACTATAGAGGTGATTTCATTTACTTTTAATTCTCTCTTACGACCGCTTAAATACTAGTGATCATTAAGAATAATTATTGAATAAACCGTACGGGCGATACCTGGCCACTTTTACTTATTTTTTATTCCTTCTTCGTCTGTGTTTTTTTTTTTTATTTCTTTTAGATTGTGCATTATTTCATTTTAATCATCTTCTACCCCATACACTCACACATTTTTTTGCAATTTTCCCTTTTGATAAATTTAAAATTTTTCATAACAATTAATTTATACTTAAGGTTCGTTAATATTAGATATGGCACAATATAAATATTATATTTAAAGTCTTTTTGAAGACATAATAAAAATAAATCTAAGTAGTCTTTCTTTTCTATCTTCGAAAAAATTTTCTTTTGTCCTCGTAATTACAACCCCTAACCTTTTCGTTTCAAAAACCGTGCACATTGCGTTTACTTCTTTATTTTTTCACATTTCTTTTGTTTTTTTACCCAACGTATACAGTCAATTCTTTTTTTCCCTTAAGCTTTGTCCTTCGAAATGAAGAATCATATTTAAAACAAAAAAGAGCGATTATCTCACGAAATAATACATCCTTTAATGTTCTCAGATTCACGTGACTCGTTGTTTTTCATAAATTTTCATTTAAAAAATATGTTAATATAATCCTTAAAAACCAAATAAAATTTTTTATCTAAACAATAGTTGACTAAAAAAAACACGATGACTTTTTTGGCTTCTGTTGTAGAAGCGATTACTGCCATTAATTTTTTTCCTTAAATAAAAACGAGTCATACTTAACGTAAACCCGAGAAGGTAAACGATTTTCCGATGCTCTTTGGTACGTCAATATCACATTAACAAGACGAACATTAAACCAATCAAAAAAACAGTCTAATCAGTCGATTCCTACTAAAGTCAGGAATTAAAAAGATGAAAACAGATTAAAGTTACAAATAAAATTTTTCCAATCATCGATCCTTAAATAAACTGACATTTAAAAATTATAAAAATCAGCCTTCTTCGAAATAAATTCGTTTAATCAAAGTATTTTCTTTTTTCACAGCGCCAGAAAGTTTAACGCGAGCCCCACCGAACGGAGATGACTCCAAAAACATAAAAAAAATAAAAATAAAGAGAAAAGTAAATGATTAAGTCTTATCCCTCATTTCGGGTAGAAAACTGCGTACAGATATTCAAAGAATTCAGAAAAAAAACTACGTAGGCGCGCTGTGCTCGTCTCGATAAGTAAAAGATTCGCGCTATACTCGCCATTTAAAGTGAAGAACAAAGTTCTATAGAAAGAATAAAGAAAGAAACGGATTTTTTCCGTTATAAAGAATATTTTCCATTGGACTTCTTCTCCAAAGCATCGGAATCCCTTTTTAAAAGTTCTTCTTTTATTGAAATAAATAAATAAATATATTTATTTATTTATTTATTTGCATATATGTCTATGTATAGAACAGTTCGACGCACTGCTTTATTTTCACGTTCTCTTTTTCTTCTTAGCATCGCCGATCCCCTTAGAGTCCCCAAAAAATGCAAAAGTCACATGTATCTCTCACAGTTTTATTCCGGCATTCGATATACAACATACACATGAAGAGTCCGTATCTATTTATCGATATATCGTATGTACACGCGTTATGATAATATTATAGAGTGCAAATAAAAATATAGATAAGTTAAAAACATTTCTCTTCGTTCCCTTACAATATGTCTCCTGTGAAATCCATCGAACGAGGCGAGAAAGAATTTGATGTTTTTTTATTTATATCAAGAGCTCGAAATGTTTCAATTATGCACACTAATAAACGACGGGATCGTTTCCCCGCCCTCGAACCCCCACGTTGGCTCCTTTAAATTCTACTGATTAATGAAGTCGCAATTCGACAGCGACAGAGCAAGTAATTCACGTCCCCATACAAAGTTACACGACGCACCTTTTACCTCCCCTCACCTCTACACTCAAGTGTAAATATTACAATTAACATATTATCTTTGTTTTTTTTCTTTACTTATATACGCGCAATTTTGAAAGTAAAATACTTGGCACATCATTAGAAGATTTTCTTTTTTCTTTCGATATTCCCCGTTAAGATTACTTAAGCAATTGCCCCCCGTTGATATTTTTCCTCTCCCCTGATCTTTTCTTATCTCAGAGACATAGAATCAATGACAAAGGGCAAGTGTTGTGTATTATACCCTGGAAAGATATGTTTACGAATTAACTATATAAAGAAACGAGAAATCGGATGACGTCGTCGAGCGAAACGCGAGCGCGCGCAATAATAGAACGTCGTCTTCTAGAACTTTGGTTTCGTTTTCGAAAGAAAGAAAGAAAAAAGTAGCACGAAACGATATCGATAAAATTTATTTATAAACGAGCAGTCATTTGGCCTTTGGCATCGTATAGGAGCGATTTTCTTTTAAATCGCGCTTTTTTTTTTCTTATTTTGTTTTAATCTTAAATCTTTCCGAATTTCCTTACTTTTTGCCTACTCGTAAAATTATCCTAATATAATTACAAACGAATTAGATAACAAATTAAACGGCACTAGTCGCTCGACGACGTCTACTCGACTGTTGTTCTCGCCATCCCCTATTTTTTTACTTTTAATATTTATTACCCTTAAAAAAAAAACCTTAACGTTTGGAAGATTTTCTTTTCACATACAGTCATTTTAAATTCACGATTCTTTATAATTTTATACAATATTACTAAACATCGACGTAAGTTCCGTATACGATTTTTCTTTAACCGATAAATTTTTAGCGCTTCTCTCTCATTATCTAATATTACAAACGAAAGAACATCACAGAATTTCACAATATGTTTTTATTTTCAATAGCCAATTCCCTCCAAACCGCCTTTCGACCTGCTTGCCCGACATACGACGAGACGCTCCCGCTCGCACGGCAATGTGGCGAGACTCCTCCGACATCCCTGATTTCGTCTCGTTTATTTACTTTTTCTTCCGTACCGTCTCTCTTTCTCCTCTTATCACAGAAATTCAGAATTCCCGAAAATGACTAGGTTCAATTTCACTAGCGCCAACGACTACTCCTCGTCTTTTTTTGTGCGTCTCGCAGGTTCAAATCGTTAATTTTGAAACAACGGCACGAAAACTCTCGTGTAATTTTGTAAGCTCGCCACATTGCGCGTCAACGATACCTTCCTTTTTTTCCTTTTGTTCGTCCCGTCGAGCGTAAAAACCAAGCATAGAAGAATTTTGAAAGCTTTCGTCTCCACGATTAAACTCTAAAAAATCGTATAGTTTTTGTCCGGTATACATCGTGTATTTTACTTTAGAAGATATGTCTTTTAAGAATACCCCCGTTTAACAGTTTCGAAGACTTTTCTGAATTAAAAACCTAGCATTTTTTAATCATCTCTCGCTATACGTAGAACCAAACTAAACTCGGCAGACATAACGCTCTCCTTTTACCTCAGCAATTTGTACTTACGTGTGATTTTTAATATATATATATAATATATATTTATATATAAATGGCATTTTTTTCGTACAGATTTTTTTCTACTCGTCCCTCCCCCACCCCACCCCCCTCGATGCTGAGCTCCAAAACCCAAACTTCTTCGCGTGTCAGATGATTTCGCGGCAAATGCGCCTCCAGGCTCGTGCGTCGTGTGCGTCCGCCAAATTTTTCAATAGAAAAATATAAACCAGCGATATTCTTTTTTTTTTTTTTTTTTTTGAGTGCCGCTCCGAGAAAGTTTGATGATTTTGCGGCGAACGAAACTTGCTGGAAGTTTCTCGTCTTTGCTTCCCCGTCAATGAGGCAATTTTCCCCTCGCGATGCGACGGAAAGAATAACGTTATCGTTTTTTTTTAAAAAAAAAAAGAAAAAAAAGAAGACAAAAAACCTCGACGCAATTTTTGTCCGTCTCCGCGCCCAGTATTAAAAGTCTTACGAATGTAATATTGCACAGTTGCCAATTGACGGCGCGGAGAGAGGGGCTTCAACCGAAGGGGAGAAACCGGGCCGTGCGCGATAGCTTGAGCCAAGTAGCCTGGAGAGGCATTTGTTCGAATCGAATTCGTCATATATCTTCGCTACTTCCGTCTTTTTTCTCCTCCATTCTCTTGTTTTCCTTTTTTTCAACGTCCGCCTAACCCCTTCTCAGCCCCTCCTGTTTTCTATAAAATCAGAACGAGAGAATATTCGTCTTTTTTCGTTTAATATCGTATGAATATATATATGTATATGTATATATATGTATATGTTTATATACATGATTCAAAATATTAGCATTTAAAAAGTTAAAAATATAGTTTGTAATTCGCGCTCGCGATGGACCTATACAACGTTTATTTATTTCTCGTCTCTTTCACATTTTTTTTTTTTTAATAATTAACCCTTGGGAGAATCCATTCTACATAATCAACCTCTCTCACTTTCTGTACAAATCTACGCGCACCTCTAAAAGTCTATTCTTCGAATGATTTTTCCTCCTTCGCGCTCCTACCTCCCTTCAACCCTCCACGATCTCGAAACCCCGAACCCTCCCCCTCCCCCATGAAACATTTGTATTAGACGAACGTTCGTTACGGTGAGACTTTCCTTAAATTTGAGCACATTAGGATTTTGTAATTGAATTTATCAGTTTAGACCTAGTTTGTAATCGTAGAGATAAATCACCATTATGATCCTCACATTATCACTAAAATAAGTTTTATGTATACGAACATTCACAATATAGACCAAGTTGTTTTGCGTTTTTTTTTTACTAAGGTAATTCTTAAGTGGCTTGCATTATTTTTTTTATAAATCATTTCTTATCACACTCGTACAAATCTACATGTATGTATGACACCTACACGCATACCCACATAAAACGGAACACACGCGAGTGTTGCAAGATTTCGTTCCGGGCCGCTTGACTTATCCCTTCGCTGCCTCTTCTTTCCCGCTCGAAAAAAAAAAATAAACGATGCGATTGAAAAGCCGAAAGATCGTGGCTCCCGCATATTGTGCGCTTTGTCTCAGTCGTCGAAAGAAAAGGGCGGAGTGAATACGATGAAATTGAGTCTCGATCGGGCGTATGCCTACGAGCGGGAAATGCCGTCCTTACCTCTGGGGGTCAAGAGCCTTTAAGAAACTGTCTCTACGACCGGGACGAGGGAGGCTGCGGCGCGTCCCTTGTCCGCGTGCGACTGGTCGCCGCTGCCGTGGACGGTGGCAGGGCGGTGCTGGTGCTGGCCGCAGCAGCGGACCTGATGGCGGCGTTGATGGCGTTGGCGGAGGTAGTAGAGGTGATGGCGATGGTGGCGGTGGTGGTGCGCCGCCGCGACGGGCGCCTGCTGGCACCACCGCTTTCATTGAGGCTGCTGCTGCTGGATGCTCGGGTGCTGCTGTTGCTGCTGGCGATGCTGCTGGTGCGGCTGCTGCTGCATGTTGCCGAGGACGCTCTTGATGGCGGAGGTCTTCAGGAGGCGTTTGAGCATGCCGCTGGAGCCCCGGTGCTGCAGGCTCTTGTGGGTCGTCAGGGAGTTCTTCGTGCGGTAGCGGCGGTTGCAGAACTCGCACACGTACAGCGTGTCCGACTGCTCGTGCTTATCCTGGAAGTGGCGCTTGAGCGAGTAGTAGCAGGAGAAGGTGCGCCGGCAGTACGGGCACTCTTGGGGCTCATTTATGCCGCCGGCTGTGGGCGGCGGCATCCGGTACAAGCCCGCCGCCCCCTGGCTCTGTTGCTGCTGCTGCTGCTGCTGCTGCTGCTGCTGCCCGTTGCCCGCCGTACCTGCAATGCAGAATCGACATTTCATCGGTGACCTAAAGTCACTGCTGATACAGGAGCGACAGAGAACCGCCAGAACCCAATCTTATTACGCGACATGCGTGTTAGCTCCAACGACTCGTTTCGTTCGTTCGAAATTTCTTAGACTCTTTTTTCTGTCTTTCTCTTCTAGGGTGATTCATGTAAGTTTCGAACAAAGGATACGAGTTTTTATTATTTTGAGTTAATTACAACCTCAGACAATCTTTTTTGTCAATCCAGCAAAACGATTAGAGTGTAGTAGACTAATTAGTATGGAAGTTTTGGAAAAATTATATCATTTTAGAAGACATTTTTGCTATCGTTATTCACCTGTCATTGCTAAATTAAAATTACTATCGAAGCAACCTCAACTAAGTAATTCTTATTAATTTCAGTGAAAAAAAAAATTATAAAAATGCCCATTAGTAATGTACTTTTAAAAAGGGTTAGCACAAACATTGTTTTATTTATAGATTCAAACAAGTTTATGGAGATTTTGCAATCATGAACAATGGCATGCATTAAAATATATTAATAAAATCCACTGGAGGTAGTTTCGTTTCTCTTTTGTATTTGTTACGTGTGCATCGAATCTCGAAGCAGTGGTCGGCGAAAGCCTGCACGATTTTAATTGGAAAATGTTTTGTAAAATCGTTCCAAAGTAATACATAAATACTCAGCATGCACACAACAATGAACACCAAAAGCCACCGTAAAAAAGGAGAATATAACACTATACAGAAAGCCAATACACAAATAAAAACAGCGTACAAAATAAATACATAAGCAAACGTAATGGAAAAAAAGAGGGAATGAAAGAGAGGAGTTAGTAACTTTTAAAATTAAAAAAAAAAAGAGTAGAAGGGTGGGTCGGGGCAGAGTCTTGGATTAGTGGAAACCTGAAGCTTTTTCAGCGATATCGCTCGAACCGACTTGTTATTTCGCATTATCGTGCAATATGGATTCGCCAAGCCCAAACGAACTCGAGAACGATTCGAAGAGGGGGGCGGGGGACTTTTCTTCTTCCAGAGCGGGGTAACTTTTGTGATCTCCGACAATGCGGATGAAGGAAAAAAGGAAGGTGGGGGAAATTCATTTTTGTTGTCGGACAGGAAAGAAAAAAAATTCCGAAGCTCCAATCGTGAAACGTGTTTAACAATGATCGGCGCATTTCGTTCTCGAGTTGTGTGTCGCGATAAAAGTTCGCCTAAGAGATTTGTACGGATGGAGTAGAGACCGATAGGTAAGCCCGAGCACTGGCGTAGGCATTCTAGCGGAAGAAAAGTTCAGTTTTATTTTTAATTGCGATAGTTAAAAAGGTTTGGATCAGCTCTAATCGTGCTCATCGGTAAAATTGCGAAATTAAAGTACTCGCACGGTATGGTTTTTTTTTTATTAATTTCGAAATCTTACACTCGTAAGTGTGAGTCTTTCATTTTCTGCCACTACAAAATTTAATGCTCAAAACTCAAAATCGCTAGAAAGATGTTTATCCAAACAGATGAGAATGAAAGTAAAAATAGAAAAATAAAAATAAAAATAGAATTTTCAGTGAGTATTGAGGTGAGAATAAAACTTGGTGTACGGGATGCTTTCAAGTAACATGCAAATCCAATAATCGGAAATGTAAAAAAAATAACAAGATTATTTAAAAACATTAATATTAAACATTAAAGTTAATAAACATCGTGAGAGAAAAGTCTGAAGGAAGATAGATTAGAAGATTCGGTAAAATAAAAGAGTTGGGACAGAAGGTTTAACAGTAGTTTATTAGTAAGTGGAAGTCAAGGTCGCTTCGATGTACGAGAGGTTTTTTCCCTCTCATTGTTAAAAATTTCATGGGCAATTCCAAAAGACCGTTCCGTTATTCGTCAATGGCTAATAAAATATGCAGAATGCCCGAAACCCTTTTCAATTTGCCGTTGGTGCATTATTGAGAAAGAGAAAAAAAGTTACATGGTACACTATTAGTTGTGCTAAAAAATGCAAGATATCTAGCGGTAATTGCGTTACTGGCAGAAGAATGAGGAGACATAAGTAGATACAGAGAAAGTGAAAGTGAGATAAAAAATTAGAAAGAGAGAAGATTATAAAAAAAAATTGAGGTGGAAGTATATATGCGCAGTTGTTAATAGAGTAATGTTTCGTAGTTAAGTAATTATCACCGGTTAAAATAAAAAAAAAGAGAGAGTGTTAAATGTTGGTGGCTCTGCTGAGAGAGATGGCGCCCTACCTTATCTAAACTTTCAATAGAACTTAATGTCAATGTCGCCGGGTCTGCTCTTATGATAGGTATAGATATGGGTCATCAGGGAGTTACGCGAGCAGTAGACCCGCTCGCAGATGACGCATCGGTACTCCTCCTGTCGCTCGGCGTGCTTGTCGGCCACGTGGCGCTTGAGGGATGCTTTGCTGCAAAGCACCTTGCCGCACAGCTGGCAGGTGAACAGCTTCTTCGTCGACGGTGTGTTCAGGGAGTTGAGCGTCAGACCTGGCATGGAGGCGAGCACTGAAACACAACAATGCACCTCATGCAGCACCCCGCAACACATCCACCACTTACCTACCACCAAAAAAAAAAATCTCTTACTCCCGCGCGCAGCGTGTCTCCGCCTCTCTCGCTCACTCTTTCTCTCATTCATGCATCCCGAGAAAAAGACTTTTCCATATTTTTTCGTAAGCTTTACTTTTCCCCGTCTCCAGTCGCTCACTCGAGGCAGACACGCTCCCTTAGCCCTCTCGCGTGGCTAATCGGATCTATCCTAAGAAACACCGATATTTTTTCTCAATTTGGATTTTCTAGTCAAGGCGGCTCGCGGCGTCGCCTCCCTCCTTTTGATTCGGCGGCGATTGAATTCGAATCGTGGCGCAGAAATGAAGAAGTACGAAGCTGGCGACGGGATGAATGTAACTCGGGGGGATTTAAAGGATCGGCTGCGCGCCCTTCCCCGGCCGAAAAAATAACAGCGCCGCGGCGCGCGCACCCCTTTCTTCGCAAATGAACGCCGCGGAGAGAGGCGAGCGCGCGAAGACGCGAAGAAAGAAGGAGCAACATCGTGAATGCACGTGGTCGAGCGGAGAATCGCGCGAATCAATGAGAGTCTGAGCCTCTCTCCTCGCAAGGAGAAGCTGCGCTCTTTATTTGGCGCGCGCGCGCGTGTGTGGGTGTATGTGTGGGGCTGAGAGTGAAAAAATGTCGCGCCGCCGGTTTCCTTTCACGAATCAAAAGTCAATAAAGTGCAACGTCTCATTTCAACGTCGTTAATTAAAAGAATAACCAGAAGAGGTGCTGCGGAGCGAGAGAAAGAAGGGTCGGCGCGAGAGAAGGAAGGAAGGACTTAGAATATCGCCGGTGCACTCAAAGAACTTGAATAGATAATGTCGTTCGTTGCGGGCTCCTTTTATTTATCTCCTTTTTTATCGCATTAAGGGAGAGAAAGAAGTGGGAGAGAGGGCTAGGGTGTAAAAAAAAAATTTCATAAGACGGCACGCGGGTACGTCTCCTCTGCCTTTTCTTCTTGGCTTCGCCTTTTTGCATCCTTAGCACCGGACGAGGCGCGGCTGGATTCGCTCATTCATTCTCTTTGGAAAATTGCTCTTTATCCAATTTCTCAAGTCGTGTCTCATTAAACTTCAGGCGGAAAAGAAACTGCGCCGCTTTATATAACGCGCACAATGAGAGTGTGTAAATGGGGGGTGGCTGCTCCTGCTCCTGCTGCTGCTGGTCGCTCGGTGATGGGATTGGTTTGCGTGACGAAAGAATGCGAGAAAAAAATATTGCGAAAAAATAAAGGGACGGTCTAGGGAGAGCGAGAAGGGGATAAAGAGTCTGCGCTTATGCGGGAGGATTTGAAAAAAAAAAAAAACAGAACGAGCGAGACGACAAAAGAAAATGAGACATCCACAAGTTTCTTTTTTTATACTTTGTTTTCTTGCTCCTTTTTTTAAGTTTGTGTAAAAAGAGAGGAAAGGAGTTCGCAAAAAAAAAATTGAAAAAAAAAAATAAACAAGGACATGTAGACAAGAGAACATAATATAGCGTCTCGTTTAACGCGCGAAACATGAACTCGTTAAGGAAGGCACTGCACACACGCGCTCGCCTCCCTCATCGGCATTCGTTGAGGCGTGATATACAAAATAAGGCGACGTAGAAAAAAAAAACACATAGAGCATTCTGGAAGAAACACTTAAAGCATGCACTTCGAAGGCGAGATCAAAGCGTCTGGACTTTCCGTGGCATTTTTTTTTCTCCTTTTGCCCTTTTTTTCTTCTGCCCGTATCATCTCGTGGCCTCGAAAATTTAGCGCGCAATTATGCGCACGCGTATAAAATGCGCTATAAAAAGCTCGAGTGTAGTTGCACTCGGTCTTTTAAAAAAATGCACTCATAATGCAAGTTATGAAAGAGATGAAAAAGGCACAACGGAAAGTTTACCGCAAAAATCTCTTTTTGGACACGCACACGCGCTCTTCCTTACCGCGCTGTTCAGGGAGGAAAAGTAAAGACATGAACGGGTATGTAAGATATATGTAAATATATACATTGAAGTGTGTATATATAAACATATATATGTACTAAAAAAGTCTACATGAGGTCGAGAGAACGGAGACATTTCTTTATGTATATTAATTATTTTAATGTAAATATTTCTTATGAATTATTTCTCTATTTAATGACAGGATTTTCTATAGCCATCTGACTAATGTTTCCAACTAATACACTTACCTTTTCTGCTGAAAGTTAATCTGCTTCTCAGTTATATTGCATTTTCTTATCTTAAGCTAATTGTTTCCTTAAGACTAGACTTATACTACGTACTAAATGGAGATTGAGATTTGGGGAATGATTGTGGGGGCGGGGAGAATTTGACTAAAAATAAATGAAAAACACATTGCGAAATTATTAAACCAAATAGTATACATTTTGTTGTTGTTGTAGAATATAAAAGTGAAAATATATTAAAATGCATTTGACATAGTTTACGTCAGCAATAATAATAAAAATAATAATTATAATAAAATAATCATATAATAATAATGATAATAATCAATAAATATGTAATATAACCAGAACACCTTGGCAGATAACAATTAATATTTGAGCAAGATAACGTAGCAATTTGATATTTCTTTTTATTCATTATACGGTTCGAAATGATAAAAAATTTTCACATTCGCGAGCAGCTGCGTTTGCGAAAAATATACGAAATTTATCTTAGACGCGATATCTTTATTTTTTCGATTTAAAAAACAAGAAAGAAAAAATAGTCGCTCGGCTCTTAAATCGCAAAATAAAATACAAATAAGCTTTATTTTCGGTGTCAGTCCTGTAATTTATGCGGTTTCGATTATTGGTTAGGTAAACAAAATTAAATTAAAAAAAAATTGTTATATCTGTTCTGGATTGTGCTTATAGCGCAGCGTGGATTATGGTGTGTATAGAAGTGCAGTTACAAAAAAGAAGGAAACCTATTATACATTGATTAATATATGCTATTGTAAAAAAAAGTGAAAACATGTGCCATTTTAATTCGCAATCAAGTGTAAATCTATAGTTGCTATTATGTATTCTATTGATAATGCTTGTATAACAAAGCTGTAATTGTGTATGATGTGCGTGTACTTATCCCCGGACCATTCGCTATCGCGCACTATAGTTAACAAATAAAGAAAAACCAATTAAAAACAGTAGAAGCGAAGAAAAAAAATTATTTTAAATTATAATCTGTTCGGATGTGTCGAGTGTCTGCATTTTTATACCGTATTACTTTCGAAAAATTAATTGCGAATTTCAATAGTTGCATCGGGCCGCCTCTCATAGTCTCTTTTCTCTGACAATTAATTTTAGAGAGATCCGCAGTTCTCTGCTACGATGTGTTAAAAATCTTATTTTCGATTTCATATATTTTTTTTTCATTAAAAAAAACTCTTTTTAACTAACGCATTAGGTACTTTCCGTTAACAGTTTGGTAACATCAGTCAAACCTTAAAAATCAGTCCAATCGTATACTTCGACTAATTAAGAAATAATTTTTACACGATTCAGTCCAATTCAGTCGTACGTTGAAATAAAAGTACGAAAAAAATCACGAATTTTTTTATTTTTATAATATATAAAATTTAAAGTGACGATTTCTCAGTCTTTCCGTTTACAATATATTTTTTACTAAATAATTTAATAATTTTTTTAAGAACGAAAGAACGCGTTTTATCGTCGTATCACAGGCCAATTGCGACGAAGTATTGTCGACTTTTTTTCGCTTAAGTCCAACGACAAAAAGCGAAGACGTGCTCGATTTGACAATTCATACACCTGTCTTCGCATAAATAATTAAAAATAAGTTTGCGGAAGAAAAAAATCTCATTAACGTAAAAAAAAAGAAAATAGTGCAACGAAGATACTAAATCAAAGAAAAATAAACTCATATAAAACTCTACTAAATAATTATATAATTTGTAATTAAATATTTCTTTCGTTTTATATTAATTTCATTAATAATTTATTATTCTCATAATAATAATGCGCCGCCCAGCAACCGGGTTTGTGCAGGTGACAAATAATTCGCATTACGTTATTTGGCCATTTTTTTTACAGTAGTCACGCTATAATAATTGTCAATTAATTTTTTCTCATTATACCTTTCTCACACTTTCTTTTTTGCCTATTCCTCTCCTTGTTTATACCATCGCCTATCGTTCATCCTTATATACGTCTAACTATATACTTTATCAATATCAGTTCTTTCGTCAGCCCCCGCCTTCATCACTCTGACTACCGTAAAATTTAATATTTCGTTATTCTCGTAATTTTAATTTAAAGCTTCTTTCTTTACTTCCGTTCCGAATTACTTTTAATATCCTATAAATCTTCTCGAACTCCGCATTAGACAATTTAATATACGGGTCTTTTACACATCCCTTCGTCGACTTGCTCCGACTCGAACATAACTTCGACAGCCCCAACTTCCTGTATACCTCGCGATATATATAATATATATTTATATATTTTTTCCGTATATAAAAGGAAATATTTGTATACAGTCCCGCGCTAAAGTAAAAATATATAACAGGTCCTCGGCGAAATGATGAAAAAAAAAAGTTACTGGAATGTCAAACTCCTCGACATTGTTAAATCATCTAATATAAAAATATAAGAAAAATAAAATAAAAAGTCCATAAGTATTTAAATTGTAAAATTTCATTCAAACAATCTTTAAAAGGGAGTATTATTTTTTATTAAGAACGCGCGCGAAAAAAAGCCCGAATTCATTTTCCAATAACTTTTTTTTTAGCACGAATTTCGCGCCCTTCGTTTCCGCCCGATTGAATGTTCACGTTATGCGATCATGCGCGGCCTTGAAAAATATGTGCGAATCGGAGCGATTAATTGAACGCACTGTTTAATTTATTCTATCATAGCCTATCTATAAACATGTGTTCGTGTACATGTGTATGCCTGTATGTGTGTGTGTGTAATACGTATTTATGTATTAATGCGTGTAAGTGCCAATCACGTTATTAAGTATATCGTTCTGTGTGAATTAACTTTTTTTTTGTGTTATTCTTGTATTTGTTCCATATAAATATTATCGGTAGCCTGCCTGTAAAATATATATATATATATATGTATGTATAATTAAAGTCGCACTCACGTCCTCAAGTATTTAACAATTTTGAATTAGTTTATGCGACGGAATCTAGCCTGCCTAGAGTTCATCCTTCCAAGTTTTTTTAGCATTCATCCCTAAGCCTTCCTAATGTTGTTTTGAATTATGCATTTTGGCATTTATTGTAACGGCGTTATTTTGTCATATAGATTGACCATTCGGCTCGAAGAGATTTGTTGATTTGTCACAAGCAATGTATTTTTTTTCATACACTGATGATGAATTTACGGAGAAAAAGATTTGCTGCTTTTTTTTTTAAACGCGAGCAACATTAAGAAGGCTTTTTTCTTTTATGGCTTATCAAAGTTCTACTAAAATATATGTATGTATGTATGTATATCATATGCAGTCAGCTATATGTATATGCGGCTATTATAATCCATTTATTACATATTTATCTGTCAGTGCTTAGTGGACCATAGCTTATATTTTTTCCATTCCCTCTGTATTACTATTACTTCGTTTGTAGAACTGCCGTTACTCTTTTTCTCCCTTTTTTATTCGCGACTTTCTGGCTCGTTTCAACGAAACAAAAGACAGAAAACTTGGCAATTACCTTGTAGAAAAATGAACTCGCACACGACCCTTTTAGAAACGCGAAAGCGTCGACTCGAAGCTTCAAAAATCATGACTTTTATACTTTTTTCAGCGTTTGCACAAAAAAAAAAATAGACTAATAGAAAAATCAATCGGCCGGTTTCTTTTAAAACAGTTCGTTTTGGAGTATTTGATCACGACTCGTCGTCAATTACCGTTAATTTTCCGAACATTCAACAAGTTCTTAAAATTAATTAAAAAATCAATAACTCTTTTAAAATAATCAGCTACGTTAACAGACACTTCCAACTGTGCAACCCGGATAAAAACATGTACCAGAGATTGGCGTGAAGAATTGGATATTCGACTCTTAAGTTTCGTAAATAATAAATGCTTTTATCTTTTACTTAATCTTATGCTAACGAAGTTCGAAAGGTATTCAAGGTACTTTACTTAAAGCCCTGTATTCCACCGTTTATAAATGAAAAAATCTAACACGGGCGCTCACGCGAAATATCCCCGTCTTTTTAAAGCATTCACCATTTTTTTCACTAAATATGGAATGAATATATTAAGATAAAAAATATTATATTTATTTAAATATATATATATATATCATTGCATCTTCTACCCCGAGCTCTCGCGCGAAGTGACAACGCAACGGTGGCCGTTTTTGTTCATTTAAAGGGAAAACTTTTAAAACGATTTGGAATAAAAACAGAACCGATCTTGCCGGTTCTTTAAAGCGACGAACGCGAGTCGTACATAAGGTTAATTAAAAAAAAAAATTAAAAAAAAGTAATACGTTCGCAAACTTCCACGAGTTATTCTCACTTCGCGACACAGGCCTCTCAATGGTCATCTAATTTTGTTTACATTTTTTTTCCGTTTCTCCGACCCCCTTTTTACAATTAAGTATTTTTTTCGAAACCTCTTATAAATCTTGAGTCTTGTATTTTTCACAAATAACGTTCGCGCAGTCTTTTTTCTAACATTTAATGTTTCATCCTATAAAAGTTACTTGGACGATGGCGTCTTCGACGCTTGGAAGTTCCTTTCAATCTTTCACTCTTCCTTTTGTTTTTCAATGGAGCCTAACTAAGATAGTTCGCAATTTAAGCAGATTCCCGACGATCGCGCTCTTCATTTTACCGGAAAAGTTTCGGCGGCAAAATCTTTTTCTCCCCGCCTTCAACTTTTCGCGCTCGGCCCTTTGTTCTCCATTTTAATTCATCAAACTCGAAAATTTGCCTCATCCCGCCGTGACGTTGAAATCATAAAAAGAAGAACGGAAGAAAATCGAGAATTAAAGAAGTAATCGTCGTCAACCGTCAAGAAACTGCGCTAAGAATGTTGCGATCACAACGAGGGCGGAAAAAATCCGTTTTTTTCTCCCATCATTTCGTCATAATAATTTTCATACTCACTTTACGTCGCTGTATACATCGCGTATAGAGAAGAGTTTCGTCGAAGAGCGCGAGTTCTTATTTTATATTTATAACAAAAAACGAGAGAGTGCAAGACGAGTTTGACTCGTCCGTTCATGCAATTCTTTTCTCCATTTATTCGTCAGTCAACTATCGTTTTGGCCATTTTTTTTCTTTTAATTGCATTCTGGGAAATATATCATCGCGCATTCCCCGTTTTACAATATACCCATCGAAATAACAACTTATCATTTATCGTCGCAATAAATTCGCCTAGTCGCGGGCACCTATAACAACCGATAAAATTCTTATTTAGCTCATCGCATTGTCCGCCTTTACAATTGCCACACAGTCAGTCCACACTTCATTATTTATTACTTGGTTTTTTATAAACACGTACCGGAACGCCCTCCGCCCTGCTCAATCTCAAAAGCTCTTTCGTCTTCCACGTTTCTTTCTCGTATCAATTTACCACCGATTTGGAAGCACTGTGTATTGTTTTTTTTTTTTTTTGTTTTTTTTTTGAATCATTTGTTTCTTTTGTTCTCAATCTTATCATTGTTACACTTTTTGTTAATCATTACGAGAATTCGACAGGCGCGACAGCATTACACGAAAGAAAATATATATAAATGATCTTCGCGCGGTTCGCGGTTCTCGCACCGTCGACGAGTCAGATGTGTCCTGTCGCGTTCACTGGGAAAAAATCTAAGCCGCCGGGGATTGATGGCTCGTTGCTCTGGACTCGTGAGCAGCTCATCGCAGTCGTCGCCCCGCGAAACAAGGGAACGAATTTAAACGGCGCACGACAGTTTGCGACGATTCTGACGGTCTGCTCGCCGATCCACCGCTGCGGGCCTGTCCCCGGCGGGCACAACGTCGCGAAAACTGAAGAACGATGAATTTTCACTTTATAAAAATCTACAGCTAAATCAGTATAAAAAATATAAATTTTCCGCTCTATCGTGATGTCGAAAAATGAAAATCGCGCGTCTACTCTTTCTCTCTCTCCCTTTTACGCATGGCCTTTCACTCTCTTTCTCTCTCCCACGTATAACAATATCGGGTCGCGATTATAATAAAGTCCGTCCGACTCGTCCGCGGCGAAAGTCACTCGACAGCCCCTGGGCGCCTAAAACACTCGGCCCCCCCTCCCTCTCTCCTAACGAACGCTGTACAGAAAATAACCGACGGAAGTGCCGTCTCGTATTCTTACTCTTCGCGCCTCCTCCTCCAGCTCGAATTTTTTTTACACGCGCTGCAAACGAGCCTCTAAGCTCGATCCTTTGTTTTCGCTCCCGGCTCTCGGCGGTGTGCGCGCACCGCCACCGAGGAAGACGCGAGCGACGGAGCGTTCGTGAGATGCGAAATGTGAAAAGAAACGAGGGGGGGCAGTTTCGAAATTTTGCCTGGGTGAGACGAGTGGCTCGCGTCTTCCGCGGCTGGCAGCCGTCTTCGGGAAAAGCTGGGCCGTGCGCGCGGCTCGCAGCATCTCGCAATTCGGTTACAAATGGGGGAGCGACTGCGCCTATCGCTGCAGCAGTAGGCCGGGTGGTCTCGGCCCGACGCGAGCCCGGCCGGCCAAGCTCTATTTCTGCCGCCGGTGGTAGATGCTCTTGTGGTTGTTGAGACTGTTCAGCGTCCTGAAGACCTTGTGGCACAGAGCGCAAACGGCGCTGTTCAGCGGCTGAAAGTGCTGCTGCTCCTTGTGGCGCTTTAGCGTCAGCTTCGTCGAGAGGGTCTTGCCGCACACGTCGCAGGTGTAGCAGATGCTCGGGGACAGCAGGCTACCGTGCAAGGGGTGCGACAGTCTCATTGCTAGGATCGCAGAAGGCGGTCCTTCACATTCCCGAGTCAACGATTTGTTTTTTTATTTATTTATTTTTTTTTTTTAATGTAACATTCAATTAAAATTTATGTTTTTTTATTTTAAGAAAACAAAATTTTTTTTTAGTTCCAAAAAGATTTTACGCGCGACAAATCAAACAAGTTACATTTAATGCATTGTTATTGAATTTCGGTCATTAATTAATTTGCAAATGAAATAAAAAAAATTCAAATAAATGTTTCAATAAGAAAAGATATTTGTTGTTTTTTTTTTATTTTTCGTAAAATGATGTGGTGGTGTGTGTTTTTTGTTTGTTTGAATTTTCATAATCCGTTACGAACCAATATTGCGGCCGAGGAGATAGTTCCACGTGCGGATGGACCCCCAGCACAAATCCGTTCGTGAAGGTAGGTAGTAGTAGAGGTACACACAGAACAATGACGAACCAGAGCACGTATAGCCGAGCGAGACCGGGACCGGGAACAAACAAGAACAAAGATACGGCTGCCATTAATATTGTGGACACATTAGTAACGATGCTGGTACTTTTCTATAGAAAGAGAGCGGTGGCGAGTAAAAAAAGGGGGCGGAGGGAATTCAGGGGGGGGGGGGGAGGAGGTGTGGGCTTGGAGGTCGGGGGTCGGATCGGGTGGTTTCTGGAGACGGAGGGAGTTTCAGGGTGAGAAAATAAAGTAACGACATTTATTTTCGTATAAAAGATTGATTCTATTATTGTTCTTCCTTTAAATTTGTTGCATTAAAGAGAAATTATCAAGAAAGAGAAAAAGACAATGTGTCTAGTTGGACGGACTGAAAAATTACTTCTTTCAATACTTAGGAAATACTTTGATCATTGTTCTTTATTTTATTATTGTTAAAAAAAATTGCTCTAATTTTATTTTAAAGATGCTAAAAAATCAAACGCTTAGTCGTCTTAACAAGATAGACGGGTCTTTATGCAAGAAAGAGAGACAGACAAGAGAAAAGGCTCGGGGCTCTGGTTTGTCATTGATTATGGTAATGTGTGACTTGTGTCGGTAAATGTACGATGAAGATGATAATAAAATGAAAAAAATTTTGCAACTCGTACTATCGCTCGATGGGAAAGCCAAATTATCGTTCGACGTGTCATCGACCAAAAAAATGAAAAAGGTAATTGTAATAAGTAGATTTTTGAAAATTAAAAATTAAAACATACCATTCTCAATGCTTCCCCGGGCGTGGACGAGTGTAGTGTCTAATGATAAGTAGAGTCAATAAATTTTTCTCTAAATTTTTCCAATTAACTTTCACGCGTGAGTGTGTGCACGCGCGCGGACAAGCCTGAAGGCGTGTTATCGCTCGCTCGCTAAAAGGGAATGGGAATGATTCAAGCGCGCTCGAGTCCCCTTTCTTTTGCGGCACTCGAGCGCGCGTCAAAAATTTTCGAAGAAATTAACAAAAAAACAATTTCAAATAAAAAGAAAGAACATCGCCGAAGTCCGTGGACAGCGGCACAAAAGATTACTACGGTTTTTTGCGTACAAAGATGACTTTTATTCATAAATAAATGAGATAACGGTGATTGAGTACATACAAAAAAAAATGAAAATGCAAGAAAAAAAAAGAGAGAAATAAAATAACCTGGACCCCATCGGAAATAAACGATTAGTATAACTGAGGTATAAAAAAGAATTTCTCTATTTACACGGCTCGACGGTGAGCAAATATTCTCGCGCTTTATTTTTCGCTCTCTCACTGTCTTTCTCTCTCTTTCTCTGTCTGGATAGACCCAGAAATCGAGATTAAATCGCCTGCTCTATATATTCTCTACATTTATGTATAATATAATATTTCGTTCTATTGATAACTCGGCTTTTGCTATATATATTTTTTTTCGGAACGCAGACTGGCCACGCTGCAGCGTCCAATAAACATTTGAAATAATAAAAAAAAGTACGTCGTAACAATGTTATATAGGCGAGGAGCAACGTTGCGCAACGTCAATAAATAAAAGCGTGGAGGGTGGACGTGGCGGCAGGTTACCTCGGTGTACAGCGGCGTGCGACCGGCGCAGCGGCGGTGCACTCATTTGCACCGTCTTCGCGAAGGGCGCGCGTGCTCGGGCGAAAGAGAGAGAAAAAAGGAACGCGGACGAACGACAACCGGCGATTATACTTGAAAATAATTTATTAAGCGCGCAGCCGACAGTATGACGTAATTTACGGCGTTTCTTTACGAAACTCCTGGGGGCCCCGCGCGCGCGCCAAGGTAAGGAATAAAAAAGAACTCGCGGGAAGGGTGCTAATCGCGAGGCTCAACTTTCACCGACCAGGCGAATGAGCCCCGGAGCTGGCGAATTAAAAATTATTGCGTTCGCGGCGCATGAGCTCACGCTGCGTGTATCCGTGCGTCGCGGGGAGAAAAATCGATGATTCTGAGCACGCGCGTCGTTTCTTTCTTTTTCTTTTTTTTTTTTTTTTTAGGTAAGTACATCGGGGCACTTGTCGCCGCTGAATCTCCCTTTTTTTTTCTTAAGTTTGAGCGCCGCACGCGTGATTGTGAAATAATTTATAATTTGCACGTGTCACGCGGATTTTTTCCTCTCGTTCTCTCGGTCGTTTGCGAAATTATTTAAAGTAAAGAGGGATAGCGAAGCGGTATAGGTACTTGGAAGGAAAAAAAAAAGTGAAATTAACGTAATTACGTCATCGAGGAAGGCAACTCTCTCGCCCGTGACCGAGCCGCAATGTCGAGTCTAAAATTATCGAATATAATCTTCCAATATAATTAAATATTAATAGTAGAAGAAGAAACGCGCGGGTATATAAAAAATGTAACAATTCAACTATGCATTATCGTCGAGCACCAGATTCCCCGTGAAAAAATTGCTTAGATCCTCTAATCGATCGATAAATCTCGCATACATTTGTCGTCGTGTTTATTTACAGGTGTTTATGAAGAAACGCGTCGCGCTTAGATTCTAAATTGCCTTAAAGAACTAAGTTGAACTCTCAGCGGTATCGGGTGGAAAAAGTCCTGAAAAGACGCCCTTAAACCATACGAAGCAGGTACCAATCGGCTTTAAACGCGAAACGCGCCTCGCTCTCGCTCACAGACTCGTTGTCCTAACGACAACTGCCTCGCTTTCACGTGTGGTGCGACTGTTGCTGCTGTTGCTGTTGTTGCTGCTGTTCTTCCTCCTTGCGCTGCTGCTCGTTTTTGTTGTGCTGACGGTGATAGATGCTCTTGTGATTTCGCAGACTGTTCAGGCTGGAGTAAACCCGCTTGCAGATGTTACAGATCGGCTCCTTGCTTGGCCTCGTGTGTACGTTCTGTATGTGTCGCTTCAACCGCGTTAGGGAGGTCAGGTTTTTGTTGCAGGGCTCGCATCGAAACTCATCGGTCGCGCCGCTGCCAGCCAACAGACCTGGCGGCAGAACCAGACACACAATGTTGTTTGTTACTTCTTCCGTGATTTTTTAATTTTTTTTTTTTTATATCTTATACTACGATTTTTTTTGTTGGTCATAAACGTTCGAAGAGGGTAAGAAGAAGAGTAGAAGCGGTCCGCAAATTCCGGTTCTTTTGCATTTTATCATCAGGCTTTTCTCGCTCTCGTCCACTAGTTTTTCTCGACGAGCACACCTGCGTCAATTGATCTCTCTTTCTCTATCGCTCTCTCTCTCTCTCTTTTCTTAGTTTGCTCGAAAGTAGCCTCGTTTCGTATCTCTCGTCGCGTACGTAATGCAGTGTGCTTGTTTGACTCGTATATAAAAGTGCGTGGAATATATATTTTTACAAGAGTTTTTTTGCCACCGACACCCGATAATGAAACCGTGTACGACAGACTGTGGATTCTGCCTCTTTCTCATTCCCATTTCCACGGGGATTCTTTTGATTAGCGCGTGTTAAGAGTACCATTCACCGAGCGCCTGACCTTTGCGTATTTTTTTTGTCCTGCGGTCCATTCAAGTCGCCCTTGCGAAGGAAAAACATGCTTCCCACGTGCAATCTCTATTTTCACCAGATATTATATGCGGCTTTGTCATGGTGTCAGGTCACCATAGGACTAGAAATATTTATAACGATGACATCATCGTCCAGGAGATTGTACGTAGCGAAAGCAACGCGTCCTTCGCAAGGGCTACTTTTGACAAGATTCTTTTTTTTTTTTTTGAATAGACATAAAAAGAGACTATTAAGTAATGTATAATTACGATTTCTTAGTTCATATACAAAAAGAGTGCAAGCAATCCAAGAATCCAGCGACCAATCGAGAGCTGTGTCGTTAGTGTTCAGATCAAGTCACCAAGATGGATCCGGATGTTGATGCGATTATTATTTACAGCAGGAGACAGTAGTGCATAGATTTGTTTGATTAAATAATTGTGTGGTTTTGTAAAGAGGTTTATATATTTACAGGTATGATGAGGTTTCAGTGGGCTGATGCGATGAAGAGGGTGGAGATTTTTTACTTCTATGCACGTTCCTTTATTTTCATTTAACATGTGCGTTCGGTTAACTGAACATTTTCTTTCGACGTCGAACGTGGAAAGTAAAAACATGAGGTGTTAATAATTAAAGAAACGACGTCCATTGCAGCTTTGATATCATTTATTTTTACACGAATCCTTTCGGACTTCTCCTTTTTAATATTTCAACGTAATCCGTTAATATTAGATTGCTAATGATTAGTCTCTAAAGTCTGTACATACAAGCGAAGATTAATTTAATTAATCGTGGTTCTAAATTATTACAAGAAATGTCTGCAAAATGAAATCACTCATTGGTATTGTTATCACATTGCAAATTGACTTAGATTAATCGGAGGTAATGAAGTTACTCGTTAAGGGTAGATGTCGTAAGCGAAAATGATGGGCTTCGGTACTGCATAAAACGAAAATTGACAAAATCGTCGATCGCCGAGTATTTGAATGTTATAGTATCGATAGACGTATAATTACAAATTTGAGGTTAGAAGAGTTCGAAGGCGAAGGATTTAAATTCAGATCAATCACAGTGGAATCCCTACGATCATCGGCGAAAATGATTGAAAAGTACGAGCCTTGTAATTGACTTGATTAATTGTGATTCGACATTTTTACACGATTTCGGTGCGAATTTCAGTAATTAGACAGACTATTTTGACATCTGATCAATCGCAGGAATCAGTGGATCCATTCGAGTGGTTATTAATTAACGTTTAATCCTTCGTTGAATCTCTTTTAGCGTGGTACTGACTCTTGTGGCTAATTAAACTATTCCTGGATTTGTAGGACCTGCCGCATTGATCGCAAGCAAGCGACTGCGGCACGTAATAGTGAGTATCGGCCATGTGCCTCTGAAGCGACCAAGCTCTGGAGAAGCTCTTCTGGCAAATTTCGCAGAAGGTGCTGCTGACATCCTTGGCGCTCTTCTCTCGTCTCGGCTCAGTCCTTTTAATCTCGGTCGATGCGTTCCTACTGGGCCTTCTCGTTGAACACTGCTTGCTTTGCTCTTCCGGCAGCCAGTCGTCATCGAGCGGATCCATATTCAGGCAAGACTCGATATCAGCCGTGTCGACGGAGACGGGCGACAGTGGTTCGGACTTGAGGTCGATCTGCATCTGATCGTCCATCCGCCCTCGTTCAGAGCTGGGACTTAGCCTGGACTGGCAAGCCCCGTCCTCCTCGGCGACCTCCTGGTCTGCAACCAAAGAGGAGGGGGCTCAGTCCGGCACTCGGTGCACACAGTTTGCGCATCCGCAATACACTATCCGCCACGGTACAGAACATCATGCAACGGAGGAAAAAAAACGAGCCTCCTCGAGGCAAGCGAGTGGAGGTGATTTCCTCGGGAAACGCGGCGACTCGCACGGGGGAGGAGCGCAAGAGATGGTAAAAAAGCGGAAGGACGCAAAAGTGGCCGCGCACTTGATATTCAAGATCCCGCTGACGGGAAAAGCGAGTGCCGCCGGCGCTCGAGAGCACGTTCTCCAGAGGGAGAGAGAGAGAGAGAGAGGAAGAGAGAGGGAGAGTGCGCGCGCAGTGATGCAGCCAGAGGCAGAGTCAGCCTCGTCAAGGTCAAGTGAAAATGAGCGCTCGCGAGCGTATGGCGTGTCGATGTACGCACGTAAGCCCGCGGAGAAGGTGGCGCGTATTACGGGCGCGCTTGGCGGCTGCTGCAGTGCCGTTCTTTGCGGGACTTTACCCGGCCGGTCGCCCTGGCAACCGAACACTCTTTTCTTTCTCTCTTCCGTGCTGCTCGCCGGCTTCTAAGCCAGAGCGCGCGCGCGGGCCCGCGAGGGGAGGATACTACCTAGGATGCGTATTATTCTTAATAACCCTGCTCGCTCGCCCGTGCCGCTGTATTATGACTGATGTTGACTCTGGAGCGCGTTCCTTTCTCTCTCTCTCTCTCTCTCTCTCTCTCACTCTGCCTCCTACGCGCGGCTTCTCTCTTCACTCACGATCGATAGACCGACTCGCGAACAGGGAGAAAATATGACTGCCTTCCGGATTGGTTACCGGGGAACCTTAGAGAGTGAACAAACTTTCCTGCGCTAGGAGAAAGAGCGAGCGCAAGAGAGAGGGATCGAGAGGCCTCTCCAGGACGCACGAGAGAGAGAGAGAGAGAACAAGGCGGAGAGGCTCCGTCTTCCCCTCCTTTCGATCATCTGTCCCCCGCCGCCCTGTACCCCCTCGGCAAGCAGCCTCCGCCCCCCCCCCCTCATCATCCGGCTTCTTTACTTCATGCTCAAATCATATATTTATTTTTTCTTTCGTGCCTCGCTCGTCCTTCTCCTTCCTCCTCTTGTTAATTCTTCCGCGAGTTCCCCGCGTGGGGTTCCGCCGGGCTCTTGACTTTCGCTCTTCTCTCTCCCTCCTACCGAGGCGAAGATATAACCCCCGTCACTCTGTTTCTTTCTCTCCGTCTACGTCTTCGTCTAACTGCTTCCTCCGTCGCCTTGATACGCGCCTCGTCTACGCCGAACGATTTCGCTGCTTTTCGCAACTCAATTATAATTAGGCGCGATAGAGCGACAGTCAAAATATTCGCGCGATTAGAGCTAATACCGTGCGCCGCTGACCACGGGGCTCATTAAATCTTTCCCCTTCCTCGACTGCTGATGAAAAAGAAATCTGCTCCACGATTATAGTCCCAGCATCGCCTTCATCAAGACTGGATAATGTCGCTAGTCACGATAAGCGGTGCGCTCGGTTACGGTATACCTCACCCCGCCGTTGCGAAAAGCGAGAGTCGCTCGGTAATCTCCCTTTCTACGCGGGCCGTGCGAAGCGTGCATACTCCTCTCTCTCCATTTCGCTCGCATGCTCTGACTGGACTATTGCGCAGCTTTGCGAGGTCGGCGCAAGTTCATCATCGATAAGTGCTTTAAAGCTGACCACCGGCGAAAACAACCGGCCAACTAGATCTGCTCGTTCGTCTCGACGACCGCGCCGAAAGAATTCGTACACAGTTGTAGCTCCTACCAAGAGTGCATCCGCACTCGGCTTGATCTTACGTTCTCCTCTCCTCAACCCACTGAGCGTCGCAGCAGTTCGAGGCTCAAAGCGTTAATTTTTGTCGAATGCTTCTTTTTTATAGAGAGCGAGGCGATTTGCGAATTTTGGTTAATAAACACTGATTACGTATGAGAAGCATGCAGCGGATGATAAATGAAACTTCATGGCCGAGCGATTCCTTGAATTTCAAACGCGTAATTAATCGCAATCGCGGCGAAATGTAAGATTAAGCGCATGTCCTGAAAGCCGATCGATAAGCAGCGAGTCGTACCCTGTTCGAATTATTCTTGTACAATCGACGGAAGGAAGAGGAAAGGGGGTGATCGAAATTTAAAAATTCGCAACTAAAAGAGCGCGTCTTATCGCAGTCCGTCGTAAAGCCGCGGCTCCGCATGAAATCGGCGAGTACGTGTACGAGGGAGGGTGAGGGGGCGAGATTATGCGGCGGTCATAAATAACGAAACTTTCCAAATTTCGCGAATCCGGACGCGACGAGTCGCGCAAGCCCGAACACACGCGATTCCGGAAGCCGCGCGGATTCCAGCCGATAAATAACCCGGATATCCTCGGGAGCTCGGGGTGCGGAGCTTCTGCTCGGCGGCTATTGCGGCGTGGCCGATCGAGAAGATCCGAGCGGCGCCGCGCGAGCTTCGATTGACGCGGCGAGGGCCGTATTTTCTCCAAGGCAAAAGTCGCGAAGACCCGACTTTCGAGCGAATACGCGATTGCGATGGAAAATCGGGTGTCAACGGTAAAGTTCGGGCAGCGCGGAATTGCTTAAACTTTTGCTCATAAACAAGTATGAAAAAGGCTGACTGTATCGTAAAAATGCAAATGCGCACGGTGCCCTCCGGCGAGATTACTTTTTTAAGATTAATTACCCGCTCGGCCGTATTGAATAATTTTTACGAGCGTATTTTTCAATGCTTATTTGAATCTATGAAATTCTAAATAATGCATGAATCACCTATGCAGCATTGATGTATTCCACTAATTCGAGAATATAAATATCTTCGATTCCCCGCGGAATTTTTAGCCAACCTAATTAGCGAGTCGCTATTGCAGAATAGTTAATTCGTATATTTCATTCGCGTCGTTGCCGCTGATCCGTATAAGGGGGCGCCATCGTGGCAACTTGGCCGGGGTAAAAAAAGGATAATTCGATTTCGTAATTGGAGGATCTCCGCGCAGCGAATGTACGAGTCGACGATTCACGGTCGCGCGACACTCGAAATCCGAGTAAGTGGCACGCGGACGGATGCGCTTGCGAAATAAATATTTGCCCGTAGGCAGCATCGCGCCGCAGTGCGATGCGTCGCCGCAGGCAGTGCGACGCCGCTCCCCCCTTTAATTGTCCGCGTTTACGCCGCTATTTTGACGCGACACCGAGCTTTACAACAGGTTACACGCGCCCCGCAGTTTCCCCGGAGGAGAGAGAAAGAGCGAGTCGGTGAACTGAAGGAGGCTTCCGATTTTAAAAACAGCCTTGCTCCTTTCACGCCGGCTTCGCGAGGGAGGAAAAGAACCAGAGTCTAAGAATAAGCGAGGGAGGGGACCTTCCTTCCAGCGGCGGCTTTGCTCGCTTCCCCGACGCTGCCGACTAGAATCGTGCGTATTTATTTCGTCCGTGGAATCGCCGGGACACGTTTTACTAGCCCGGTGATGGAAATAAGCAGGGCAGATAGTAATAAGCGCAATTGGCCCGAGATAATGGAATTAAGTACACACCGTAAGTCTCGGTAAGAAGGAAAAACGAATGAGGATGAGAGCGCGGATATAATGCTGCGTAAATATTTGCACGTTATTTATTGAACAACGAGAAAAAGAGGAGAAAACGCAAGGAGCTACAGCTAACGTGCGAGCGCAGACAAACACATCGAGATTACATAATTTCCTTTACGCCTTCCTATCGTCCCACCCTCCTCGTCGCTTCCCGAAGCTTCCCCTCCGTCATTTCTTTCGCGCGGATCTCCCCCTCGGCACTCCGCTCGCTCGTTATTATTACTTTTTTGCATAACAGCATTACGCATTAAAGATGATAAAAAGGCTATGTACCGATACTTCGTTTCTCCGTCGCAGTCTCGCTCGCCCCCACCTTCTTTTCACGTCTTTAAGCGCGGATTGAATGGGCAGACGAGCGAGGGGTGCGGGCGCTGTCGGGGAATGTTTATTTCGACACGATAACGAGCGCTATTGTGTAGGTGCACGCGAGTATACTTCTGACGGCGTGGCTGTGGATTTTCCAGCGGGGAGGAGAAACAAACGAGCCACTGAAACGCGAGGAGGAGCAGCGGCGTCGCAAATTTAGCCGCTCCTCGGGATCGATCGATTGATTTGTTGACTGAAGCCGGGAATATTAAAAAATTACAGAGGGCATGTACGCGGCCTCCCCGATTCCCTCCCTCCAGCGCGTACACGCGGAATTTCATAGCCAATTATTTGTTTCGCAATTTTAGACGAGCACCGGGATGCGTGTAGGCAGCGAGAATTTTCAAAATTAAAATTTCGACACGCTAGCTTTTATTGGCGGGCGAATGTTTTTTAATTTCGCGAATGCTGACTGGCGATCGCTGCGAGCTTAGCGTAACGTGGGATTCCGAGAAAAAGCTTATGACCCCCCGGCAGGGGGTGGACTGATAATTAAATAGCCGAAGCGCCACAATAGGCGATCTGGCGGCACGTTGCAGTTATAATTGCGAGTTGAAAGTGCCTTTCGCGCGAACCCCAATCGTCGATTTACGTAACTGCACGAGACTTATTGATTGGTGGCGCGAGGCGCATTTTTATGAAGAGCTGTCGCAGCCGCCCCGGAGACTTACGCGCCCGCGACGCCCCGGATGTAAAATGGAATAACATCATTTCTTCAGCAGCCGGAGAGTGAATGTGGAAAAGGAAAAGTAATTGAATAAGTCGGGAATTTAACAAAATAAACCGCGAAGAAATTGAAGTCAGCGCGGGAGATTCGAGGGGCGGGAGGGGTTAGAGAGCGTCGACCCGCAGTATTGAGTTTTCCATCTGAAACGATGCCAAAACAGTGCTCGTTACGATTT
The DNA here is from genome assembly GCA_035582955.1 of Sycophila texana. Classification (NCBI taxonomy): domain Eukaryota; kingdom Metazoa; phylum Arthropoda; class Insecta; order Hymenoptera; family Eurytomidae; genus Sycophila; species Sycophila texana. Next base: position 11,296,178 of record JAWWEN010000020.1, on the reverse strand, counting down.
CCTTCCAAGATTCGCCGAGATTCGTTCGGGAAAGGAGCACAGTTTCGCTCCGCCGACGGCCTGGCGCGGTGCATCGATTCCGCCGCGAGATGAGTGGGTGGGGAGAATGTATTACAGCTAGTCCGCGGATTAGTCTCGCTCGTTGGATCCCGTCACCTTCGACCTCGGTATACAGAGGATGAATAATCGAAGGCGCTTCCGTTTCCCCCGCACACGTAACCGAGATTCCCCGGAGAACGGGCGGCGGAGGTAGTACGGCCCGATAAAGGCTAATTGCTCGGTAATTGCAGCAGCGGACTCTCTGTCTCGCTATCGCGCCTCGGCGAACATCCCACGTCAAATAGAGAGACTGTCAACGGCGAGGCAGCTCGACAATAAAACAGAATTAGCGTTGCTCGCTAAATTTCAGATTTTTATCTAAGCCGCAGCGCGCGAATAAAAAAAAGATTTACGCAGCACGAATGTCGCAAATGACTAATTTACAGAGTAAACATATCGGTCATCGCAAGGACGTTTAACACACTTGCGGGCGTAGAGGTGCTTGCAAAAAATTCCGAAAATCTCTACGAGTGGGAAAGCTCGAGCGAGGCGGAGAAATTGAGGAGGAGGGAGGGGAGAGAGGCGTAGAGGGGAATGACGTGCGAGTGCAAATAAAAAGAGCCAAAGGAAAGGTCACGATAGCGAAAGCTCGGCCGGCGCCTAATAATTGGCATACACATTCGCATGCTCATCGCGCGGAGAAAGAGGGAGAAGGAAAGTGAGCAGCGCACCAAGGCCATCGTATTTTTAGTTAGGCCAATGTTTAGTTGGCCGGGCCGAATAAACCGGCGCACTCTTGAAACGCCGTCGACGCGCCGCGGCGTTGCGGCGCGCACAGATAGAGGGACCTTGAAATTCGCGGATAACATCTGCGACCTTATCGAATATTCGCCGCTCGTCCCCCCTCCCCCCTCCCCCTCCTCCTGCTCTCGCTCTATATCTTTCGTCTACCCGCTATTTTTTCGCGCATATCGACCGCGGCTCGTCCGATTAGCCAAAACGATAAGTCCTTTCTTTCCTTTATTCTTCTGCTTTGATTGACCGTAATAGCCGGCGGTACTAACCTATCGTAAGCCCCGTCGGTCGTGCAAATATTATTTCGAACGGCGGCGGCGGCCCACCTGAATACATTCGGCACGTCTCACAGCTTCTTTTCCTGCGTGCGCAAATCCGACCGGGCTGCTGTGTGCCGAGACGCCACTTCCGCTCTCGAGAGGCTAAGGACCTTTTCAAGGACGTCGTTCCACCCTCGCTTTCCTTTCCAACTTCTCTAGCGAGATTACTTTGTACCCCCCGCCTGGGCCTCCACTCTTATCAGTTTATCTTTTCTTTTGATACATTGATTGGGTATTTAGACTATTTTCAAAATAAATTATCCACGTTATTTTTTTTTCCTTTCGGGACTGTACGAATATTTGTTATTTCAATGCTCGATGGTAATGATTATTAATTTTATTTAAGTTTCGAATTAAGCGGCCGAAATAAAAAAAAATTGTTATAATTTGTTATCATTATAAACAATTACTGAAAATATTCAATAAATAATACTAAGGCTATTTAAAAAATTTTAAAAAGTCGAGCGTAAAAAATAAATGGAATAATTCTGTCAAAATACTGCGATGTCGTTATGTACATCACTACTAATATTAGACAAGTCGATAGAAAAAGTAGGTTGCCGGGTGATCGTGACCGATAACGATAAAAAAATTGAAAATTAATGTATAAAAGTGTCAGAATATGACTGACACCTAAGAAGATTGCTAAAAGTATGATAATTTCAAATAGTAAATGGCCACTCTCGATAAAGCCGTTTATTTGCGGTGCAAACAGGCGAAGCGTCGCGAAAAAAAAATAAATATGTCGAGGCAGGATGAGAGCTCGAGCGAGTCACTCCTGCGGCTGCAGCGTCGTTACATAAAATAGGCCCGGAGCCCGTACACGCACAATTAACGCGACAGACGAGCTTATCATCGCAAACTTTCAACTGGCGTGCGCCTGCGTGTGTATGCTTGCGCGCGCGACGCACCGCCAAATGTGTATAGGCGATTGGTGCGTCAGAAAAAAATATACACCGTCTCAGCGCCGCCTAATCTAGTTGCGAAACTGTGCGAATTTCGTCAAGGTCGGAAGAATTTTTTTTTCCCGCAAGCTCATCTCTAGCGAGCGTCACGAGCGCGTTAATAAAGTATCCAATTTAATTCTTTTTTTTTTTTTATCGATGTTTACGTTACTTATCAGCAACAGAATCTACGATAAAGCTGGCAGTCGATTAAAGAAAAAAATCTAAATAAAAACCGTGGATACCATGTGCGCCTTTTCCTTTTATCGGTCGCAGCAGAAAATGCATTTTTCGGAAAATTAATTCGAGCGCAATTTCTTTCTCGCCATCTGTACAAAGCGATCGATCACGAAGAGGTGCTATCTGTGAAGTTTCTTATTCTTTTTTTTATTTATACAAAAATTTTCGATGAAACACTCTCGCACTATCGTCGCTATTGCAAAATGTGCAGAAATAACAAATGCGATAATAAGAGTCCAAACAAAACTAAACTCGCGTTTATCACAAAAGGTACGATAACGTAAAGTTAATTTTTTTTCTCTCTTCTCTCTCGGCGAAGCGATGAGGCAGCGTAAAATCACGAACGATTTCCGAACTAGACGCGAGGAACGAGAAGAGGGAGATAATAAGTCCGGGCGCGGAATCTCGGTAGCTATCGAATCGCGAGACTGACACCCGCGCGACTAACATTAGTTGGAAAGCTCGCGTTTCGACGACTTCTCCTTTTTTAACCAAACTATTGAGCGCGATAATGGATTATTATTACCGAGCGGCTCGAATAACAATAAACCAAGCAAAGGTGATAACTTTGGATGGCCTATCGCCGTGGCCGAGGTAATCACGCCTCTCAGCACCGCAATTTCATAACATTAAACTTTCGCTAGCACAGTCTAAAGTACGAAATTCGAATCGCAGTCGTTGCAAATTCCATCGACCTTATCCACTAGTGTACGCGACAAATGTAAAACGAATTTCTGTAGAGGTGTTTACTTTTTTTCTTGTTAGTTTTCCTATACTGTCGTGTAGAACTTTTTCTCTTTGCTTTTAAAGAGCATTTCCTTTGTCCTTTAATAATTTCACATGTGTTTTTCATTCGTGGAAGTAACAAGGTACCTCTTGGCAGTCCTTCGAGAGAATCGCCAAAGATGCGACGTATGACAAGAATAAAAAAAAATACAGATAAAATATGAAACGACGATAACACTCAGATACACAAAAAAAAGGGTTGTGCGGCAATTTGGACAGTACGAGCACGGCAAAGATTTTCATATAAAAATAAATATCACTAATGATCAATCGGAATTAACAGATACACGCTGTGCAGATGTTAAAAGAAGTGACCGTCGAGATTCGTCGACTTCCTCGCCGACGATCGTCTCGAAAGCTTTTTAATACTCGCGCACAATTTATTTCCTCTTAGTCGTTAAAAAAAATTATTTCATTCAACTTTTTCTCTTTCTCTTTGCAAACGAAAAAAAAAATTCAAATTTCCGCGCTGAGACGATCGCAGCGATTTTCGATTGTACAGTGATCTCAAACTGACATTTCTCTCTTTCTTGTTCCTCGCCAATTCGAAACGACCGCCAGCTCAACGACAAAGCTTTGGGTTTCTACTTTGCTTCGACTAAACTTTTCCTTTATATCATCTTCTAATATAAATTTCGAATATTGTTTTTCTAGTGATCTCAAAAAAGGCCGAAAGAAATATGGGAGCTCGAAGTAGAAAGTCAAAGGAGTCGAGCGGGCGATTTCGGTATAATAAAAAGTCACGCTCGCAATCGATTGCGAATGGAGTTCAAATGAAAAATAATGCAAGTGCAAGCAAGTACATCGTTATACGAAAATAAATGACGCTTCATTTTAAAAGTAAAAAAAAAATAGTATACAGTAATGATGATATCGATGATTTGGTAAAAAAAAAAATAATGGCATGCCAAATTAGAAGAAACTTAATCTTCCAAGCAAGGAGAGACAGAAGTATAGTGAACTTTCACCGCAACCAAATAAATAAATAAAAAATTTTGTTTTAATTGTTGGCAATAATATAAAAATTGTGATTTGTTAGTTTGATATAACTGCACAAGTCACAGCGACTTACGTAATTCTGTCCAAGTGTCCGAGAGTCGGTCCGGCCGATCGGCGCGCGCCGCAGACGCCTTTCCCCAAATTTACTTAAGCTAACTTTTTTCTGCTTCTTTTTTTTATCGGATTATTGGTTTAGATAAATATTCACGTCTTCGGCGCGCGACTCGACGCGACTTCGGCCGCTCGATTTGAGAATAAAACAGAGTAGCGAAGAGAGCCCTTTGAAAAATCAAAAGAACGCAGACTCGAACCTTTCGTCTGTCCTTGGACTGCGCGGTTATCTATTTTTTTTACGTATACATGTATAGATTTACTTGCACGAAGGAAGGGTTCTTTATACATTCAATTAATTTATCGAAACAAAAGTTAAAAAAAAAAATAAATAAAAAGAGTTTTCTTTTCGAATTACACCCAAACCGAGTATTTAAAAAAAAATCTAGTGACCTCGAACGCTTTTACGAACGTACTAATCGATTTAAATTCTTGTGATTTCACAGGGCAAAATTAATCCGTAAAAAGACAATAAAAAAAATTAATAAATAGTGTGGTAAGTGTGGAAACTAAAGTAACGTATAATGCTTGACTTGATATAGTAGTCTGCTTTTTTCTTACCTTGCGAAGTTCCCGCTAAATCCGGCGTTTGCAGACCATGGCCCAACCCTGGAAATTTCACTATCGTCACACATAGCTATCGGTGCTCCACTATCGGAGTGCAATATCAGGCCTGTACGCAATTTCGCAACTACGAATTGAATAGCAAGCAAAAAAAATTTTTTGCAAAAAACATGTACATGCATTTCTACTATACAGCTCGACCCGAAGTCACGCGTAGCGATAATCATTCCTGAAGAAAATGTTCCTACGCTGTCGTTCAATAAATTGAAAGATTAAATATAGTTTAAATATAGATTTTAAAAAATAGCGTTTCAAATATTGTTTTTGATTTTGGAAAAAAAGTTTAATCATGCATGAATTAAAAAGTGCACAGATTATTTCTTATTTGAATAAAAAAAAAATCATTTTTAAAACTTTCTAGCCGAGTAGATAATACTCAAGACAAATGAAATACAAAGGAAAGACTAATAGAAGCGTAACGAGTTTCTATACAACACATGCTTTTTAAATGAGTAAATATTTAAATTAAAGGAACACGTTGCACTAAGTAAATATAGTACGTCAAGGCCATTTTTATCAGCACATAAAATATCAGAATATTGAGTAAACATCGTGAAATATTTGAGGAATATCATAATCAAATGAACATTTACAAGCCGGTCGAGTGTGAAATTCACCGAGAGCGCCGTGAGACAAAACAAAGGAACCATAAGCTGCAGCGACGAAAAAAAAAAAAAAACGAAAGACCGGTGTACCAGGGGCTCGAGTCAGCCGAGACTATACGCAGAGTGCACGTAACAAAAAAAGGCACAGAAACAGGACTATAAACTTGGCGCTTTAAAAAAACATGTGAACCAAGGAAAAATAAACATTCAATTCAAAAAAATTGTTCAACGCGTACAGGCTGTACAGGACTGAGTGAAAAGATGTCGTGGCTCACCTGAGAGCGGCGCGTGTTCCGTGGTGAGCGCGGCCATGCTGAAGTTGAAGCTGCCGGGCGTCGAGGCGAAGAGCTTGCTGTCGGCCATGTAGTTGGGCGTGGGTGGGTGCTCGGGCTCGGTCTCGTGCTCGTTGCTGCTGGCGGAGGCGGGCGGCCGGTCGGAGGCCGCCGCGCCGGAGTCCGAGCTGTCCTCGTTGTGGGCGTTGAGGCCGGGTCCGGTGAGACCGGCTCCCCCGCCACCCCCGCCGTTCCCGGTGCCGCCGGTCAGCTCGAGGGGCTCGCACTTGATGCTGTCCTCGAGCGGGCCGTTCTCCTCGTGCAGCCCGTTGCCTTCGATCTTGCACGACAGGTGGTTGTTCTTCACCATCGAGAAGTCCGTTGGCGTTGCGTCGTTATTGTTGAGGGGCGGCGAGAGGACGCGGGGTCGCTTGGCCGAGTCGTCGTGCGGGTCGGGCGTGTGCCTCTCGTTGCGCCGGATCTGCGCGCGGCGCAGCAGCTGCTGGACCGTCGTCGGGGTCGGGGTGACGGGGGTGGGCGGCGAGCCGCCGCGCGGGAAGCCCTCGTCCGAGAGCTTGTCGTGCGGGGGCAGGTGGTTGCCGCCGACCGCGCCGGCCGCGAGCGCGCGCACGTGCGACAGCTAAGAATCAGATCGACCGTAGGGTGAAACCTTCTCGTTGCCTAGTACCTCCCCCTTCCCCACATTTTTTTTCTCCGACTCGAAAGGAAGTTGCACTTCCTATGCTCGCTTTAACGAATTTCGTACGTTTCTAATGATATGTCATTTGTTTCGGCTCGTCGTTGCAACGATTCAATAGGACTGCACGTTATTAATTAAATTTCTAGCAATTTTCTGTCAGAACAGTTCTAAGAGTAAATCAAATGAGAAAGTTACCGATTTTTTCATCGATGCTTGATTAATAATGCAAAAAAATTGTTCTAACTTTAATCAATGACGTTCCTTTTTTGAGGAACACAAGGGAGTTTAAAAAAAATTTATCACTGTTTGCCTGTTCTATGACAATCACTATAAGATATCACTACAAGATATAAGGATCTCTTTGCACAGTTTCGTATCAAGATAATCACTGACATTCTAATAATACTTATTTTTTGTCGCGATAAAATTTGCAATTGATTACTTCTTTAATCCACAATTATTTACATCGATCATGCAAAATAATAATAATTCAAGTTCTCGCGAATGATTTTCTAATAAATGCGCGATAAGAAAAAACAGGAAAAAGACAATTGAAAAAATGGAGGGTAGCGCTAGCATTGGTAGCGATAAGCTAAGTATCGCCAAGACTCACTTCATCCCTGTCGGATTGATCAGCCTGTTGCGTAAGTCCAGACACCCTGAGAACCTCGGCGGTTTTCAGAAAGCTACTGAGAGAGCGTTGATGGACGTTCACTTCGCCGTGGTAGATGAACTCCACCAGGGCGTGCAAATCGCTGAAAGCCACATCCTGCAGTACTATCACCGGGTGCTTACACGGTGTGCTCTGAAAATCGATAAGGAGTCGCTTATTCGCACCGCGTCGTATCGGAGTATTGCGTAAACTCGACCGAGCGGTGGTGAGAACGTACCTTGAGAAGCTCCCTAAAATAGGGGCTGCAGGCCGACAGTACGACCCGGTGTGCCTTGAGACTCTTGCCATCGCATGCCAGCGTGACGTCCACGAAATCCTCGTCATCTCGCAGATTCTCGAATGCCGATGTGATGCTGCTCTGGTAATTATTCCATCGCAGGCAAAAGTGTTGTGTATCTACCATCGTTATGCCTATTCACCTGCAACAAGGAAAGGGCGAACTCGTTAGAACCTCGGCAGCTTACGCTTTCGCGATTAAAAAGTTCTTCCGCTTCATTTTATCCTCGCTCGCTCCGCTGGATTATATAAAGCGAAACTATCAATTTCTTTGTCTCCCCCTTCGATATCGAGGAAACGAGGCCATCGTCTTCATTCCTTATTTATTATTTTCGTCATTATTCAATAACGTTAAAAGTCGTCAGTCAGAAGTAGGTGAATTGAGTTTACTTTTTTTTTCGACGAGAGCGAAAATAGGCGAAATTAGCATACCCCCGATCGACTAGAATATATGCAATCTACTCCATCGTTTAACAAAATGGATCGAGCTTTCGTCGGCTTTTCTACAATTAAGAAAATTAATCGAAATATTTACTGTTAATGAGGCTCTCGTATCGACCTCGCGATGAGCAACTGGATTGGGTAATTAGCGGACGAACGAAATTCACTTTGAGGGACCACGGGCAGATCTCCCAAGACACCGCATTTTTCAAACTGTTCGCTATCGTGAAGGTTGCAAATTAACCTTACTCCTTTACCCAAGGCATACGACAGATCCCGATAAGACGGTACAAAAGTACTGATAAATTTAGATAAAGCTTGTTTTGAAAAGAAGGCCTGAAAAGTTGCAAAGAACATTTTTCTTTCTTTCCCTCTCGCTTGCTCCCTCTGCGATCTCCCCCTTCCCCCGCGGAGCGCGCAGTGCGATTTCTTTATTTCGCTAAGTGCGACCTGCCGAGGGGTGGGGGTAGGTGTGTTGTGCCCGAAACAATAACGAGACGCGCGCCTCGGGACATAGCATCCGCGAGTATAATTAATAAAAATCCAAGGTTCGAGTCGCGAATTTCAAGGTGACGCGCGATTTGGGCGGCTTATCGCACCCGATGCCCGATGATATTAGTACAGATGTTCAATGTTATCGGTGAATTCCAGTCGGTGTAAAATGCCCGGCGACTAATAGATCTCACTGAACTCGACGGCGTCTGCGGAGTAGGCGGCCAGGGGGAGAGGGCAAAAAAATATTGTCACGCCGAATCTACGTGTAATCAGGTGGCCACCCAGGGATACGTCGATGCACAATTTATGCAAATCGCTGTACGCCCCGCCGCCGGTGCAACGTTCTGCGCACTGTATATGGATTTTTTTTTGCACGCACGGTTAGTTCATGCTCCTCTCGCGAGTGGAAAGTTTAAAAAATATCAGTCGACGAGAGCAGATAAAAGGCAATAAAATGGCACGCGAGATAAAGAGCGTCGCTCGTAGTCCACAGGAAGTTTATTCTTTTCCTTTTCAAAATCCTCCGACTTGCTTTTCATCATTTCGCAATTTTTTTTCTTCCTCCCTCTCTTTCTCTCTCTTCCATGCAAACGCCCGGAGTTCTCCACGGTGTATACGTGGCTCGGCGGCCTTTATCTCGCGTGCCGCTTTCGGGCGTCTCGCTCGCTCTCGCGTCTCTGGGCGATCTCCCTCGATCCGCAGAAAAATTGGGTCGCCATGCTGGAGTCAGGCCAGAACATGTACGATTAAATAATTCTCCCCGCTATATACTTATAAAAGTGCAAGCATTAAAGTATGCTGATAGCGCGCTATCTCGGCAAAACGATAAAAAAAAGAGAAGGAGAAAGACGTCTTGGAACAAATTTACAGTCCGCACTTCTTTTCTACCCCCACCTCGGGTCACGGCTCGCTCCTCTTGAATTTAGCACATCTACTAACCGTTTTGAAAGTTTCGCGTCTATTACAATAGTGATAATTTTTTTTTATCAGTAATACGTTGCTTTAAGGTCTAATCAATGCCTCTTGAACTCTTTACACCGTCAAGAACAAATCTTTTGACGGCAAAAGCTTAGACATTTTTTATCTTCCTGCAGTTCGGTAATTCTCGCGAAAAATTTACCGCCTGCTTAATTGTACATTGTAAAAACTTCTCTTTGTCGACGCTAATGTTTATCTTATTTTTGCACGCATCGGTTGCTCAACTAGATAATAAATTATTAATTTCTTTAATCGTTACGATAAGTGTACTTTTTCAACAAATAGAAAAAAATCAGGTCAATAGTTTGCTCGTCGCTCTCTCGAAAAAAAACAGAGAGGTATTTAAAAGTCTCGCTTGCAAAAAAAAGCATCAATCCCCCGAAAATAACCGGACCAATTAGCGACCATGAAAGAAAAACTGATCACACGCGGAATACGCACAGCAGATGTTTGGCAAGCTCGATAACGGTCAATGAAATTCCATTGCTGTTAAAAAAAAAAAAAAAAAAAAAAAATTGCACGCGAACCCATAGAAAGGTCAGAGCGCGCTCAAGCGCGGCGTCAATTTTGCATCCTCGATCGCGGTGCCGGCACGCATGGGTCGCCGCGCGGAGAACGGGCGTCGATAACGAGAGAAGCTAAAAGCCGATCCGCCGCAAATAAATAAACCGCTCGACCGCGTACGTGCCGGGGAAAAAGCGAACGAGGGGGTGGAGCGAAAAAAAAAGTGCGATTGAAAAAAAAATCACTGGCGAAGAGGATGGGTACTCACGAATGCGTGTAAAATCAATCGATGTGCAGCTCCCGGCAGTACGCTGCTCGATTTCCGCGCGCCGACACTTTCACTGCGGGAAAAAAATTCGCGCGACTCCCTCTCAAAACAGTAAACAAAACCAGCGTGAGAGTGAGAGGAAGAGCGAAAAAAGAGCAGGCGAGCGGTGCGTTTTATCGCGCAGTCTTTTCGGAGCAAAGTGTTTGTGTGCAGCGGCCGAGAGAGGAGCGCTCGCGCGAGCGGAAGGGAAGGACGAGGCGCTCGCTCTGCATGCGGGGAAAAAAAGAGAGGTAAGGAGAAGATAAGGAACTAGTCGGATGGAGGGCAGAGAGTCCCGCTCTCCTTCCCATTGACCGGCTCCAGCTCCCTGCACGCCTTCCTCGCCGCAGTTCGCTCGGCTGCGCCGCTACTCACTGGGTCACGTCGCTGCGCTTGCCGAACACCTCGCGTAAGGGGGTGAATGCACACGCACGCGGTTTTTCATCCCTCCCTTGAGTAGCGCGCCCAATGCACCGTGAAGCAACTGGGCAGGAAACTTTAAGACTGCCTTCTCCCGTTGTCCCTTTTAGTCCTCGATATCTTGGCGGACTTTCGAGAGCCGCCTAGTCATTTCGTGGATTATATAGTTAGGCGGCCCTGGAAATTCGCGAGTCACGTGGTGCACTCGGCGTGTGTGTGAGTAAGCGTCTACGCGGCTATGACTGTACAGACGAGACAGCTCTCCTCCTCCTTCCCCGCGCACTGTCTTCGGGTTTCACACTGATAACGTGCGCGGCCAATTTTTTTTTTTCTTTCATTCAGCTACTGACATTTTTTCCGCTCTACGCGCAGCGATCACTCAATGTTTTATTTTTATTTATTTTTTTTTTTCACGGCTACGACCGGCCAGCTGTAGCGGCGCGAGACTGAAAGTGCTTTTTAAATGCTCCGGAGATAGAAATATTTTATATTTATGTTACAGCAGCGTACGTTTATTTTTAAAGCAAATAACTCATTTGAACCGCTTCTTTTATTTTTATTTTATTTTAGTATTATTATTTTTTTAAATAATCCACCAACTGAATCGCGAGACCTTGCCATTTTTCGATCGTCCAAGCAAAAATATAAAAAGCGAAAAACGTTTAGTCGAAAATTGCAATCGCTCGGCGGCCAGCGGCTCGACGAAGAATAGCGAAGCAAGCTAGCAAAATTTTTGCGATGACGACAGGCAGATTCAGTGTCGTTCGGAGATAAAACATCAAGGTCACCGGGAAAAAAATTGCTCGAAATTAAATTTTTTTTTTTTTTTTAGACAAACGAAAAGATCACGACCGCAACGGTCGCCCCTTCGAGCCAATTATGCGAATAAAATTCATTGAGAGAAAGTACACGCCCATCCACTTATCAACCTATCGTATTATCAAACAAAAGGTTCGCTCGACGTGCTACACTCTGCAAACCATCGTCTCGCGTTACCTCGCCAGTGGCGTGCAGGTGCGCTCACCGTATAAAAAAAAAGGAGAAAAAAAAATCAGCCGCTCAGTCCGAAAAGTGTTTTTATAAAAAGCAGTTGACAATTGACAAGTGGCAAACTTACAGTCATTTAAAACGAACGCCTTAAAGAGAATGGAAGCGATGAGGACCTCTCGTCGGCTAGAGCAGTCGAATCTGGGCGCTCGGTCCTCCGCTGGTCAGCCGGTGCACTCGCAGTACGTGGCACACACTCGTCCGGTCCCTCGCGTGCCCCGGTGAGCGCTCGTTATCCGCTGTCGGCGCGAGCTTTTGAATCGCGAGTCAGTCAGTTGTCAATCGGCGATACCGCGGCCTCGTGCGCGGCCGGCTCCCGTCTAAGCGCTCGTCCTAGTGCGGCGCGGGGGCGCAGCCGCCCTCTCCGTCGACGGAGAAAAAAAGCGTCGAGAGGGAGCGAGAGAGAAAGAGTGCGTCGAGCGGAGGCAGCGGCGCGTACGGCGGAGTCGCTCGGCCAGTGAGAGAGAGAAAAAGAGAGGAGAGAGGAGAGAGGAGAGAGGCAGGCAGGCAGCCCAGGCCAGCGAGCCAGCCGAGCGTCGACACCGTCACAACCACAACTAGCACGAATATCGCGACGACTCTCTTTCGCCGTCGGCGACGAGCAGAAGAGCCGAGCTCCGCTCTCTCCCTCTCTCGTCCTGCGTGCCGTCGTCGCCGTCGCCCGTCTTTCTCCGCGGCTCTCTTTTTCTCCCCTGACTCGCCGCCCCCTCTCTCTCCCGGCGCTCGCCGAGAGCGCGCGCGCCCTCCCTACCACCTCGATTCACTCCGCGCGTCGGCCGCGAGTGTGCGAGCCTCGGAGCGAGAGCCGAAAAACGCCGGCGCGCGCGCCGCGAGGGGTAGGGCGAGAGTGCCGGCGATAACGCTGGAGGAGAGAGAGAGCGAAGGAACGAGCCTGGAGGGGGGGACAGCGCCGAATTTTGCCCGCGAAATACGAAAATCCCGGCGCGGATTCTGCGCCCTGCGGCGAGCGCGCACGCGACACCGGGGATGCCGGGGTGGTGGGAGCCGAAGCTACCCCCCGCTGGGGGGAGGGGGGCAACAAGCCGAGCGCGAAAAAGGGGGCTGCGAGCGTATATACGCTGGCGCACGTGCTCGCCGCGGGCCCGCGCCGAGAGAAGGAGGCAAGGCGAGGAGTCGCTCGTACGCGCTGTAGGCTTATTTGGATTTTATTGCGCGAATTTGCGGGGGTGGCTCGGGCTCATTAGGCGACGACTCGAGTCGTTACATTGCCGCATCCCTCTTTATTAGCGAGGCTGACGGGTATCCACCCCTCTGGTATTGGTTTGGATCGAAAATGCGAAGGAAAGAAAAAAAAAAGAACGCCTTTGAGGCCAGGGATGCGCTGGGTGGTCAGCGTTTAAAGGGAGGAACTTTCGAGGAGCGCGCATCTGGGGAAGGAGCGAAACGGGGTGAGCACGGCGGGACAAAGCGATAGGCACGGACCGCCAGTGTAAATATAGTGCGCCTGCACGAGGTGCACGGAGGGCGAAGAGGCCAGATAGGAGGATAAAAAAAGAGATGCTCTCGAGCTTTCTTGGAAGGTGAGTCGCAAGGAGGTCTGCTCTCTCGCGCGTGGCGAAATAAAAATAACGAATGGCCGTGCGACGCTGATCGAGCGCTTTGAGGAAAAAAAAGTCGAGGAGGCGGGAGATAAGTAATAAAAAAGGAAGAGAAAATCGCAGGGGTTGCGGTGCACTCGCTCGCGTCGCCGAAGGCCCGAGCTTTTGCAAGCTTGGTCTACTGGAAGTGGTTGCTGGCCGATGAAAAATTTATAAATGACGCACTGCACGCTTTTTTAAACTAAAAGACAAGGGGTGATTTTGTAGTAATTATACACCCGTGGGGTATATACCCTTAAGTATAGTAACACCAAGTAATCGAAAAATCTAAAAGCTCAGTCCGCTACTGCAATCAATCAATTGTCATTCCATCGTATAAAAGTTCAAAAAACGTACTGTTGAATAACACCGATCAGGAGGACAACAGAACCTTCGAGCACAAGTCGAGGGATTTAACGCACGTGACAAATTGAAAACGACGTCGTGGAGTGGTCGTCCTTTAAGCGCGGAGAAAAAACGAAGCACGTGAGTCGCGTCGAACGCCCGCGCTACCCTCCAAAAAAAAGAGGTGAGTTTTACGGGACAGCGGGCTCGTAAAAGGAGAAAAAAAAGGGAAAGAGGACGCCGGCCGGCCTGCGTGCACGCGCGATTTCGCGTCGCAAAGGTCGTAGAGCACGCGCCGCCGGCCGGCCAAGGGGGATCGATCATACGGCTGCCGGTGAACGCGGGCTTTTTTTTCACACCTCCCGGCACGGACACCCGGCCGCGACCTCCTGCGGAACAGGTTTCGCTCGGGGGAGCCGGCCACCAGACCACTCAACGGACCCAGCGCTCCTCGCCTCGTTCCTTTTCTCGCGCGGATCCGCAGAGCTTTGGTCCTCTCGCGCGACCTTGCCACTGTTCTTTGCAACGACTCTTTCTCGCCTCTTTTTCTTCACGCCGCTCGTGACGGCTGCGGCGGTTTCGCGAAATTGCCCGCGTTATCTGGAGGAACGGTACGGGGATTGTAATTGATGTTTGCGCGAAGGTGTCGATTAATCACCTTCGTACATCATTTATTAAGGCTAATGAATGTTATTTGCTTGTGCTATAAGAAATTTTCTCGATGTAGGACTAATCAATTAAGTCGACGTCGATAGTCATAAGTCATGAAGAGCTCTGAAATAGGGAATCTTTTTTTTTTATTATTTATTCATCCAGTGAATTGCTTTATTATCCTAAATACGGCGAGACTCGTATTCGATCTAAATAACTAACGAAATGTGAAAAATGATCGTTTAACATATCCGTCGATTCGTTAAATTTTATTGTTATTATTACATTATCTTTCAGGGAAAACCTAAAGCCATGTAAAAAATTTCATTGCTTCGACGGGTTCCCTGCTGTTTAGTGGGGCAGATCCTTTTTCTTTCGAAAAAACGCGGAGCTTAAAAACGCTAAGCGTAATAACTGAAAAAAGAGCAAAAATCAGTGTTCTGTAGATTACATAATCATGTAATGGACGGAGGAGCCGTCGGAATTCTCCGAATCTCCTCGTGAAGGAAAAAAAGGAGAGAAGAGAAGGAAGGAACGGCTGTAATGATCGGCACGCATCCCGAGGCTCTCGGGCGCGCGCGAGTTTCCCCGCGGTAGTTACAGCGCGCACGAATCCACTCGCGTACAGTAGTATACCCTCGTCCCTCTTTTTCTCTCTCTATCTCGCTCCCGCTCCCTTCCCCAGGCGTGTGCGCGCGTACGTAGGGTAGGTATACGCTCGGAGAAGCGCGGTAGCGGGGACCCCACTCGATTCGCCCCCTCAAAAAATCATTACGCCCTTCCGCGGGCTGCGCATGAACGCCGTTTTAATTCGCTATACTAGAAAAGTAAAATATAAGCGGGGCCGCCTGGTGGGGGAGGCCGAGCCGCGGCGGCGGCGGCGACGCGCCGAGGGAGAGCTCGAGCGAAATGGCAAAGAGAGTAAAAAAAGGGCAAAGTTAGGCGGGCGAGAGGAGGAGAGAGACAGAAGCGCGATACATTCGGCGCTGGAGTTTAGATGGAGAGAGACGGCGGGTTATGAGCGGGGAAGGGAGGTCGCTGATATTCCAGGGGCTTTTTAGAAAAGGATAATTGAAGGAAGCGGCGCGGTGGCGGCGGCGGGAGGAGAAAAAGGGAGTGATTAAGAGAGACGGAGAAATTGGAAGAGTAGAACTCGCGAAATATCTAGAAAAGGATAATTGAAGAGAGGCATTAGCGGGAGGAAGGAGATAGACCGACGGAGAGAGAAAAAGAGAGAGAGAGACGGAGACGGGAAGTTCGGAAAGAAGTTTAGAGGAAGGGACGTCGGGAGGGGATCGGTTATGAAGGAGGGAGGGAAAATCGAGTACAGGATATATAAGCGCCGCGGAGAGCTAGAGAAAAGTGCGCGGAGCAGCAGTAGTAGGAGGAGGCGGTTGCCGCCGCCCGGCGACCGCCACCACCGCCGCCGCGGCGAGCAGCTCGGCCGAAAGACGCGCCGCGCCGCGAGAGATGAGAAACGAGAGAGGGATGGATATCCTTTTTCCCGCGGCGGAAAAGAGAGAGAGACTGAGAGGCGCGCGCTCGGCGTGTCCTCCTCCGCCTCCTCCTACTTCTTCTTACTACCCCTCGCGCGGCCGCCACCCCCCGCCTCCCCCACGCTCTCTTCTCTACCGGCTCCATTGTAATATTTATTGATTGGATTCCTAGGGACCGAGCCTCAAGCTCTCTGTCTCTCTTTCCCTCAGCTCCTTCTCTTCCTCTTGCGGTATATATATTTTTTCTCTCCTCCTTTTCCGCCGCTGCCTCTGTATACGGACGTCCTCCTCTCCCGGCCGCTCTTTGCGCCCGCGTTCGTGGGCGTTTGTGCTTTTTCCGCGGAAAGGGTCCTTCCTCCTTTAGACGCGTCTATTCCGTAATGCCGCCCCGTCCGCTCGCAGCTCGCGCGGCGTCTCGCGAGCTCCTCGCTCTCTCTCCGCGCCGCTCATCGGTCGGAGATGCGATCGTGCACTTAATTATTGACGCGGCTGCGGAGGGAAAAAAATCATCGTCAATTACGCGCGCGGCCGTTATTCATCAGCGCCCCGCTGCTGCGAGCAGATAGCGATTCGAGCGAATTTAATAATTGCGCGCTCGGGCATAATTAATGCGACTAGATGCATCATAACAATTGATTATCTATTTATTCATACATTAGCCACTGCAATATTTATGCCGATCGATTTGTTTTCTTCCCTTCGAGCGACTTGTTCCACTTGCGACATGTGCTACTTTTCACTTTTTATTTCTTAACGAACGAGGCTAGCTTCAACCCAGATCCGCGAAGGAACAATTCCGATTCGAGATAGCGATATTACATAACAGGAGGGACTACCTGGAGAAAACGTCAATTGGCATTCGCCGGAGCCCGAAGAATCCTGCGAAAACAAGCTGCTCGTCAACCGTTGCGTAACGCGGTGCTCCCTCGCGGAGCATTTCGCCGGCAGTCCAAACTGTGAACGGCTAATCTGTTGATCGTCGCGTCGTCGTGCAGTCACGTGTATACAACGCCGTCCACGGTGACTAATGGCCCCGGCAAAGGTCAGACCCGTTCAGTCGCACTCGCCTTTCCCGTCGCCTACGATGCGCACTACGGCTGGGAATCTCGGATTTTTTCTCCTTTTTTTCGACCCCCCCGTCTATCGGCCGATTGGGATGTTTTCTATGTCGCGCGCCTGACGTCCGGTGAGTCAGAGAGAGAGTGCGAGAGGCGCCCTTGAGCGCGCATAAAAAGCCGGGAACATCTCCCTCTCTCGCTCTCGCCGCGCCTCTTCTTCTTTTTCGCAGCGTCTAGCGCACAACGAGGGACTGTGCGCGTTAATATGCGAGCTCGACCGATCGGCGAAACTGCGAGCGGGAAAATTTCACGCATTCGCAATCCCCTTGCTTCCTGTCTATCGCAGCGCGGGTGCACTGGCAGTTTTAGGCCTCAAAAAGATGGATTATGAAAATACAGGGTAAACAAACGGAGACCGCTTTTAATATTAACGATGCAATCCCGCAAAATAATTCGCCGGAAATTCCCATGAAAAATATATTTAAAAGCGTAAAGCGTCATTCCGGACAGTCGGCGGGGGTCGAGCGGGTGGGGGGGGGGTGGGAAATTAAAGCTTTTTTGACGAAATTCGTAATATTCCGCTAGTAATATACTAAACAGCCAGAGCATTAATATTCATGAGCCTTCCATAAAAATATTTCAGCCGAGTTCGCGCAACCGCGCACACATATACATGTACGGTGGCTCGCGGGTAAAAAATTTATGCGTCCGAAAATTTCGTGCCGCGCGTAGCCCCCCGTAATTGCATATTTTTATCTGGTGCGCATACGTGCGTGCGCCCACTCGCACACACATAGACACCAACGCAGGGGCCCCGGCTCACACGCGCCAGGCCGCTCGCTCATGAATAAATGGCAGCACTTACATTGTCTTTGTCCGCACGTATTTACGCACACGAGCGGAGGCCCGGGCGCGGTGCGTGCGCGCTGCCGGCCGAGGGGAAAAAACAGCCTGCGAATATTTGTCTGGCTCTACTGCAAATGTTATTTGTCGCTAGCCAGTCGCGTTTATTCGACGGCCAATGATGTGCCCGTAAATCCCTTCCAGCGTGTCGCGCGCGGGTGCCGCTCCTTCTCTCGCCTTTTTCCCCGCTGGCACTGCTCTCTCGCTCGCATGCCCGCTTTTTTTTCTCGCTCGAACTCTCCTTTTCCTCCTCGCTCCCGCCGCTCTATCGCGCTTCATTTCGCCTCGTTATTTGTTTTCGTATATTGGAATTCGAGCTGAGCGCTTTGTTTTTTTTTTCATCGTGTTTATGTTTTTTGCTAAATACTCCACTGACGACAATTTCAACTGGATTTATTTTCAGCTTTCTCATTTGTTATCCTTTTTAATATTTCCCACGGTAGCCGCCACCCCAACCCCCTCCAACCCCTCGCGCGTTTTTTGACGATTAAATTTCCTTTTAAAAAAAACGATTGTCGGCGATCGATACGCGCGGCGGCAAGTTTCGTCGAGATCGAATGACAACGGCGATAAGGAGGGAAAGTCGAACAGTTTCGAAGCTGCCGAAAAAAGAAAAAGTCGGTCCGGCATCAGGTGTGCGGCGCGACGATCCCCGCGAAATCACAGCGGCGAAACAATCGGCTGACGATACTTTACGGAGGGTTCCGATCGACACCGGACGTGAACTCGCGCGGCCGAAAGAAAGCCGAGAGAGACTGTGCGAATTTTTAGCCGCGGATTTTTGCACTCCTCCGGAATCCTCGCCGCGATGAAAGAGCGGACACGCGCTCGCTCGCACACGCAACCCCGCGGCGAGCCTACATAATCCGCCGAGGAAAAGAATGGAGCCCCGAAGATGGAAGCGAGAGGGAAAGAGAAAAAATGAGGGAGCGAGAAAAGAAATTAGTAGACGGGGCGGGGAGGCAGGAGCGGGGAGAGGGCGATATTCGGGCTCTCGGGCCATTGCTCTCCCGGCAGGGTTCAAGGCTAAGCGCCGTGAAATACTGGGCCAGGCATACCAACCTTTCCTTCCTCCTCGCTTCCTGCAAGCTTTTCGACCGGGCTGTAGGCGTGCGCACACATGCTCGCGGGCACCACACGCGCCCGACCCCCCTCCCCATCCCTAGCCGCCCACGACCTCTCTTCCGCCCCCCCGCTGCCCCCTGTGCCACCGTTTTCCTTCTTCCGTCTTTGACGATCGAGCCCCCGTTCTAAGCCTCCCTTGGCGTCTAATTTAGCCGGCGTATTTTGCCATTAACATTGCGCCGTGGCATGTTTTATTTATTCGACCCGCGATTGTTATCGCGCGTCTTCGGTGAGTCGGAAAATCCCGCATGATAACTGGAAATTTTCTTTCCCTCTGAGAGCGGAAGAAAAGCGGAAAATACGAGCTTCCTAATCCGAATGAAAAGTCGGCAGTGCTTCGCGCGTATACACCGCGAGCGAAGTAGGACGCGAGAAAATTCGCGCGCGGTAATTGAAAAAACTAATCGCACAAAACGCTTGCCAGTTTGGCTGAGCTCGCGATATACGCGCCGCTCCTCGTCATCCGCCCGTGGGCTCCGGACACTGCGGTGCGCATTACAGCAGGGGCGAAACCGCGAAAACAGTCGGTGCGCCCTCGGGCGCGACACGCACCCCGCGCGCGCACTCCTTTATCATGGATACTCTCTTAGTGGCGCGCAAACGAGCTGCGTGTCGTCGTTACCGTAATCGATAACAGCCTTGTTAAAAGGACCCCCTACTCTGGCCGCATGCCGCTCTCGTTGTATATCCTTTCGGTGTTCCTTCTCGTCGTTTTATAATTACCGGTCTGCGCGAAATCGGGGTGCGCGCATCAAGCGGGGAGAAACAATAATTTTTCAGTTAGTTTGCGGTCGATCTTCGCTTTTTTTCCCTTTCGTAGCAGGTAATGCGCTTTTTCGCGTACAACGAGTAGGCTCTTCCGCGTCCGGTACCGCGGTAATTGCAGAGCCCGGGGAATGCACGATTCAACAACGTTGCGACTCTTTAACGAAAAAGTTGCTGGAGTTTCGACCCTCTCGCGATACTTTTTATTATATCGCTCCCTTTTTGCGTGTCGTTGCGGTGGAAATGTTACGCGAGTGCCCTTTGTCATTGTCTGATTATAAAGCTTATCGGTCGATTACTTGGGGCAACTTTCTCTTTTAAACTTCTTTTAACGTGTTTTACCAGAGTAAGCTTGTAATTATTAGGTATTTTGGACGTGTTTGTATATTCAATCGTAGGGATACCGCAGGTCATAATGTTTTTATTTTCCCATCCTCCAATCGATGGCAAAGCGTTCCGTAAGTCTCGTCTCAAAAGAAAAAAATTAGTCAACTAAAGGGAAAATATTTTCGTAATTTCGCAGCAATAAAACCTGTAATTCACCAGTGCTTAAATTATCCAGTGAATTTGACGGGCCACCGAAAAGACACATCCAATTAGCTTTCGCGGGATTTCGTCCACAAAGAGTCGATCAAAAAGTAAAAAAAAAGCAACATAAGCATAGCTCGTTAGCCCTCAAGCGACTCATTAGTAGCGTGCACCTGTCCACCTGCGAATTCTTCCTTCGATAGACAGAAATTGGCCGCGCACGATTCGCGCAAATAAAAAGAGCGAGCGAAATAAAAAAAAAGTGTAACGTTGCCGCTTCCTTCATCCGAATGCATCGCTTACACGCGATATCTCCGTCTGCCCCCTCTGCAGTTGCGTCAGTTGCCGTTCTTTTTTCGCCAGGACCGACGCGCGCGGGCTTCTTGCATTTCGGCAACGCTCGGCAGCAGGTCGTCGACCTCGCTTCGTGCGTGCGTGAACGCTCGCGCCCCTTCGCCTCGCCCGAATGAATGATTCTCTGGCCAGAAAATTCTGACCAAAAAATTCTGGACAGAAAATTTTCGCGAAGCCAAGCGGGCGCGAAGACCACGGAACCGGCCTTTTATACGGCTACGCGGCCATTTGTCTTATTTGACGGGCTATATTTATATTTCATTATTGCATAATGAAATATAAATTATGAACATTAATAATTTTCGGGTGGAAAAAAAAATTTGGACAAAAGGAAAACGCGAGGAGTTTCAGTAGTACAAGGTTTCACCGGTGAGACCAAGGTACAGCGTAAGATACCTTTCACCGTGTCTGCCCATTGCTCGGAATGTACTACTCGTACACCTCGCAAGCTAGTAACTGCTCTATTGCACTTTAGATAACTGCCACACGTTCTCCTGCACTATATTAGGAAATTACTGCACAGTCTAGAGTAATATTCCTTTAGCTTCATTGGTTTTTTACTGCATGTTAATTTCTTCTTATTTATTTAACCAGTATTACTGAATAAATTTAATTTTTCCAAAAAAATGTCATTTTATTACAGATTTCATGAAAAATGTACTTATTAATGTCTGCTCTTAATGGAGTAACATTTTCAAATTTCAAAAATAAAAGTCATTTTTTAATTACAAAGGAACAATGATCATCAACGTAATGAACAAAAATGACTGTCTTGTCATCACCGCAGCTCCATTACGTCATGGAGGTCACCGCTGGCTTACGCCGTTGCACGGGCCGCCGGTTTAAAAAGGGTGAGATCTCGACACATGGGAAATCCGAAGAAAAATGCGGAGGACTTTTCTTGGCGCGCGGACTATTGAAAAATTCTATGCATCGGCGAGTAGACGGCCGTCGACTCTTGCCGGGATTTCCCATGTGTCACAGACGTGTGCGCGGCTCGCCAAGTCATTTCTTTCCTTCACCTGATGCGACGCGAGACTCGCGGCGAAAACTGCGTTTTTCGCAGGTCCGCCCCGCCACTCCAGTCGTCTTCCCCTTGATTGAAACGCGTCATTACATAAATACACGCGCCGCGTGTCGAGCGGTGGATTCTTTCATTTTTTTTACTCACAGCAAAGAGGCGTTTGCACGACGGCGAATTTATCAGCAGCGACGCTTTTGCTCATCGGAATAAAATAATTAGTAAAATAAATTGCAGCTTCGTCATTAATTACGGCTAATCCAGTCGCGTTGAATTTACGTAGAGCGCGCGAGCGCCGCTGATAAAAATCCATTCGAACGCGTCCAATTAAAATTTGTGTAAACAAGGAATAATCAATCGGTAGAATCGGCCAACTCGGGCGCGCGTAGGCAGACGATGCTTTTTCCTAAATAAGCAAACGCATGCCCGTTTCTATTATCGCCGCTGACGAAAGCGAAAATCGCGGCTGCGGTTCCGCGGGCGCGATACCACGCAGAGATTCAATTAATCGCCGATCGCTAATTACTGATTATCCAAAAACGAGAGGAAATCAGCGCGCGCGACGGACAAATTGAGTTTGCGCCGCAGCGAAATTTAACTAGCAGCGACGATCGGATCCGCCGCCGCAGCCGCCTGTCCTCCGCTTCTTCTCTCGTTAGTGCTTGCAACAGCGACTATCGAGTAAGACTCAAGGGGGGCGAATTTTTTTCGCCGCTCGCTCTCGCAATCTTGAATAAGTGATCGGCCACCTCGGTCGGTAGGGCGTTCGGGAAAAAAAAAAATTAAATAATTTCTGACCCGATTGCCTAGTTACCCCGGCGTCGGGCCGATTAAACATTGACAAAAGGTCGACGAAGTCGTATATAAATAATCGCGAAATGAAAGCCGTTAAAACGAGCGGCTCGTTTCGGAAAGAGGGCTAATGTAGGACTCGGGCTGCGGGCGCCCTATAAATACGGCGCGACTTATCCGTGGCAATTAAACGCCGCCTAACACCGGTTTCTCTCTTTTTATATATACACACGCACCCGAGGCGCGCACTCAACATCGGGTTGACCGAGTTCTCAATCGGCGCGATGTCCCGATTAAACGAGGGGCGAGCCGTTATTTCTAAAATATCATTTCTCAGAGCGAGAGGGGGGAAAGGAGCGTGTGTGCGAGAGAGAAAAAAAGGGGGCCGCTCGAAAGGTGGAAGGAGACGAGCGCGTTTTCGTGTATTCCCGTCGAGATGCGAGCTCTCGTCGCGCACGTACGGAGAAGAAATGGGTCAGAGAGCGCTGTATTTTTAATTGCGCCGCAGACGGCGATGCAGACGCACATCGGGAGGGAGAGAGCGGTGCGATCGTTGCATCACGTGATGCGCCTTTTTTTGCCTCCTCGCGCTTGCTCTCGCATGCATGCATTCATGGCTGCGCGTCCCACCTCCTCTCTCTCTCTCTCTCTCCCTCCCTTCATTCTTCTCGCTTTGCTTTATTTCTCCTTGCTCCCTACTGTTCTTCTTCTGCTTGTCAAGAACGCGCCTTGCTAATTCGAGGCCTCGGCTCTCCCCTCTCGTCGCTCTCGCTTTCTCTCTCGTCGAGTCCTTGCTAATATCTTACTCAAATAGTCGGTCGAATCTTCCCGATGAATTTCTCCCGCTGCATATTTTTCCCTTTCAGCTTCATTGTGTTAAATATCGACGCGAGATTCAAGCAGCTTTTGTTCGTCATCGTAAACACCGCAGTTTCGACTTAGTTTGCGAGGTTGCTATATTTTTTTTTTTCGTGCCTCTCCTCGAAAATTGGAAATGATTTTAAAGTTACCGCGTGCACGCGTTCGAGCAAGTTTCGCTGCCACCCAAGTCACAAGAGTCGCGTTTGCATAATTCCAGCGTCTACGATTTATCTAAGGTAGCACGCAAGGGAACGTCGCAAATAATAATGTTTGTTTTCTCCGAAATTAGAGCAGTCAGAGAGATTACGAGGAGACTCTCTTCCTTTTCTCTCTCTCTCTCTCTCTCTCTCTCGCTTCGACGGACGGCTTTCCTCGTCCTTCTCACGCCGTAAACGAGCGAATATGGGTGAATGGGTGTCCGAGGCACGTCGGTGTGCGAGGGCAAACGGACGCGCGTTACTGGCGAGAAACGAGCGCGTATACACACGGGAGGAGGAGCGAGACAAAGAACCGCTTGTACATTTGCATAAATATCGGGCGTCCGTGAGGGTGCGAGTGAGACGCACGAAAGGGGGCGAGAGGGGGAAGAGGAGAGCGATAATTCGGACCCTAAGGAGCGCGCGCACGATTTGTCACGATCAGCTGAGCCGAGGTCGACGCTGCTGTTGCGTCGGATTTCGGGGGGGTCGAGTGCATGACGCCATCCGGAATGGACCTGATTCTCGAATCATATTTTGGGATAGGTAAGTGTCGAGACGCACAGCACGTGCACCATTCTCGTACAATGGGGAAACGAGTTTTTCTCTTTTTTTTTTTATCTCCGTCTCGTTTTTTTTTTCTTCGCTCGCCTTATACTCGCTGCTGTGGCTGGGATTTAACTATAGGAGATACTTATTTTCTTTTTTTTTTTATTGATAACGAGGTGTGTTTTACAACGACTTCTATCGTATAGTTTTATTTTGCAATTTCCTTTATCGAACTACGAGTACGTGTTGATGACCGATTAGATTAGTTTTCCTTTCCGTGCAGGAATGACAACGACTATTTACCCGTCTAGAATTTAGTAATTAATTTGAGAGCCACTTTAGCGTCTGGATACGTGAGAGCGACATTGAGTCTGTATGCCTACTGCTGGCGTCACGCGAGCCTTATCTTATCGGCATCCATAAAAAGCTCTACTCGAATTCTATCTCCCTTCTTTTCCAAAATTGTCCGTCGCCTCGTTTTCGGAAATAACATTTTTTTCTGTTTTTCTTTTCGGCAGTTTAATCACGAAAACGATTATTTTATTCGAATTAGAAGTATGCAAATGCGGCGTGCCACGTTGACCAGCTTTCTTTGTTCTAGCCAACGACGCTTGGAAATTTACAACATCCGATTTTCATAAAGATAACCGTATACGCGCTAAAGCACCGTCACCTACGGAAGAAGCATACATCGCCGAGCGGCGACAAATTCATAATCGACCTTCGTTTCCTTTGCTACAAATCTCCGAACCACTCGATGGATAGCTTCATCCGCGCGGAAAGCATTCCAAAACCATCGGATGTGCGAGCTCGGGTAATCCGCGCGCGAACTACTCGGTGCCGATAAAGCCAACTGGCCGATAAAAAAAAAAGCCGAGAGTACGATTTAAAAGGCAATTTACGTTCGAGAGGCGGAGGAGGGGCGAGAGAAAAAAGCGTCAAGACCGCAGGAATTCGATCTGGCCCCCGATATACCGTTTGTGAATTTCCGTCTCCCTCGCGCCCCTCACGTCGCCCGGAACAATGAGCACTTCATGCTCGACTGGCGTGCTCCAAACGGTGTTTAAATTAAAGCGAAGGGGTTGGCCGGGCAGTCGGGCTGCTGTATGCATGCGCGACGCTGTCGATGCAGTAAAAAAAAAGAAAAGCAGCCGAGACGAGGGCCGAATTCTGCTGCACCACGGCGTAACGGACTCGCGACTTGCGACAGACACGCCGAGCCTCCGATACTCAATTGGCGATCCGCGCCGAACGTTTTAATCGGCAATCAGTTCTTAATGCAGCGCTATCGCCTATACTCCCTGGCTTATCAGCGCCGATCGTAACACTTTATCTCGAGCGTTTATTTTAAATGAGCGCGGTAATACGTTTGTTTTTAAATAAATTGCAGCGCGCACCGCGTAGCCGAGCGTAAAAATAATTAATGCGAGAATTTCTTTTTTATTGCGACTGTTTGATGGATCGCTGATTTAATCGGCTGTTTCATACGTATTTTTTTTTTTTTTTTTTTTTTTTTAACTTGTCGATTAATTACGGGCGAATAGAAGTGCAATGATAACGAAGCTAATTAAATGTTTATACTTCGGGGGTGTCGAGGATTCGGAGCTTTCTGCCGAAGCATTAGAATGGCAATAGTCCGTGTATTAATTTAATATTTATTGTTTGCTTTTTTCAGGGAGTTTGTCAATATTGAACGTATGCTAATGCCTTAGTATATTTTAAAGAGATAATTTTCTTTGTGTCTAAGTAGCTCGCGAAAACAAAGAGTACGA
This sequence comes from Sycophila texana, assembly GCA_035582955.1. NCBI lineage: Eukaryota > Metazoa > Arthropoda > Insecta > Hymenoptera > Eurytomidae > Sycophila > Sycophila texana. The sequence continues at coordinate 11,270,587 of JAWWEN010000020.1, read as the reverse complement.
GAGCATCAATATACTATGAAATATTAATCATTAGAAATTTCCTCGTTTGTAAATATGTAAATACTTTGCATTGGATACTTTATACCTTCTTATTATAATCGAACAAGGAAAATAACTAGAACTTTTTTTCATTATCTCGTCTATTTGTCTGATTCGGTTAATATCTTTTTCCGGTGAATGACGCAAGCAAAATGGAAGTTACAATGAAAGAAAAATAACTTACAATGACTCTTAAATCTTTTTTTTATTGCTTACTTAAATTTCTTAGTCGGTTAAAAATTAAATTAATAAATCTCAAAAATACTTATGACAAATTCCAACTTTACTTTTTGAGAAATTTCAAGAGCAATTATATTAAAAAAAAATATTCTATCTTTTTTAAAAGAAATACTAAGAACTCAAACACAAGCGCGAATAAAAAAGGGGGAATACAGTAAAAGAAATTGGATGTATTTGAATGTCCAAGTGTTCTCCTATTTTCAGACAAGGTCGTGGGATTTGTATTATTCACATCGTCTTTCGATTAAATGCAGCAGTGGGCGATTTCGATCGATTGACGCATTACTTATCATCAATTCATCTTATAGATTCAGAGCGCGAGATTCACGACGACTTTACTAGTGTACGTGACATACCACCGCCGAAAACTGATAATAAAAAAAAGACAGCGACTAGAAACTTTCGCCAACTGTTACAATACTCGTCAGAATTTGCAAAAGGCACAATCTGCATATTATATATATTCGCGCCGCAAAATCGAGCAATTTGCCCAGCCGACAATTTTCGACGTCGAAAATAAAAAAGAAGAGAGAGAGAGAGATAAATTATGGCTTTACATTTTGTCGTCATAATGTTTTATTAGTACCCGGGCGGTAAAATGCGCTAAAAATCTAATGAAATTTCGAATATAATCGACGGGCGAATTCGCGTGACGTGACGGGCGTAATTATGACGGGCAGTGCGCTTGGCAGAAAGAGAGAGAGGACAAAGAATTATCGTGCACCGGCGGAATAAAATAAAAGCGAGAGAGAAAGAGAAAAAAGCTCCAGAGGTCCGCGCTACGCGGCCGAAATTTTCAGCAAATATAAATTAGCGCCCGATAATTTATTCACTCTATATAACGAGCGTTTTTGACGAACGCGGAGAAGCAGGGGGGCGGTGCGCGCCGGGAATTTTAAAATTCGTCGAAGCGGGTCAAACGATTGTCCATTAGAGAAGCCGGGAAGCCTGCGAGTGTATATGAGCCTGCCACACATGCATATTCAACGCGATCGCTCGCGGAGTCTAATTTCCGAGATAACGCCGAGCGATCTCTCTCTCTCTCTCTCTCTCTCTCTCTCTCTCCGCGCGCCTCGCTTATAATCTAGTTACCAAGCGTCTAATCTAATCAAGCACCAGGGAGTCATTGTACGATCGCGCTGTAATTTGGCCCAGCGCATATGTAAAAAAAGAGAAAACTCCAAAGTCGAACCGCGACGACAACCTGCCATTATTTATATTTTATATGTGCTGATTTTGATGACTACCGACTCGTTAGGTCGATCGGGACCGGTTGTCGGTCGCCGATGTAAGTATTTTGCCCATATGAATTCGCGTCGGGTAAGTCGTTTATATAGAGTAAGTTATTCATGCGACTGACTTAAATAATAATTGGTTGATTTTTTGCTGGAAGTTTCTTATATTTGCGATATATCGAAATAGCTCGCTTTACCTGTTGGAAATAATTAATTTCCGATGATATTGTGAAACATTTTTATTTTGTTCAATAAAGGTTCTTGCAAAATATGTAATATTCAAGTTATCGTAGAAGTGTCTTTCGATGTACACCTGACTTATTTAATTGAAAGAGATAGCACTGACGTGTCTTCCTACGTTCATTCTATAGTTCTATTTTTTTCGTTAGAACTTGATGAATGCGGGAATAACCGTATGGAGCAATGTATATATTTGATAACCACTCCATTTACCCTGACGTCCCGATACTTTTTAATTGTATGAAGCTGCAGAGGATTGTAAGGTAGAGGAAAAAAACCATATCACTAAATTTAGCTAAATTGCACAGCCACTATCCGCTAGATTAAAGTATCGCGAATAAACGGTAGAATAACTTTTAATGAGCTGACTAAGAAAGAACTAGATAAGTAGCTTCGTAACTTTTGAATTGTACGAAACGGGTTTATTCTAGGAAAGCTAAGCGGACGTCTGACGACGACTCATCTTGGGCGGGCGAGTGAAAAAAATTCATCAAAAATTCGCGATACGGATCTGGTGGGGCGTTATGCAATCGCGTTTTTTTTTTTGTCCAGTAGGTATAAAGCGATTTTCGGGTGCACGGATTTAAGCGAGCTTATGTAAAAGGATGACTCCGATCAGTGCGTATATAATACACTCTCAGGGGCCCGAAAGGGGAGGGGCACGGGCCAGTTACAGCGAGAAACATGCTAACGAATTGAATGAGGAAATCAGACATAGATTTTGGCTGAAATCGCTTACCTGGGAATAAAAAATTTCTATAGAGCCGACGAGGGCTCCCAAAGATGATATAAAATTACCTTTTAAAAATTTCAGCTTCATTAGGTTCAGCTTAGGAGGTTTGTACCCCTAAGATGAAGCAATTAATATTTACAATAGTACAGTTCATATATTTACACAGCAAAGTGTAAAAGTAGTCACTTACATCTAAGAATACATAAATAATATTAAATATTAAATATTCCTCGCTTGCACCTCAAGATCCTTGGACTTTGAATGCTAGTAGTTATTTAAGGACTCGACGGTCAAACTTGACGAAGAAAAGGAAGAATCGGTTCGTAATTCTTAATGCGAATTTAATCTATTTATTAAAAAGCTCACGGGTAACTTGTGCATACACCTGCAATAAAACAACAGCCGTTCGCCTTCAAAGCTAAGAATCGGCGAGGCATGAAAAAGTCGGCTAAAAATTGTAAATTAAATCCCGCGCGACCCTGTGAGTCAATAAAAGGAAAACATAGTTGAAGCATCGGCAAGTACGGTGGGCATAGTCAGGAATCGAAGAAAGGAAATTCAATGGTGAAAAAGAAACAAGAAAGCAAAGAGAGATAAAGAGAGAAACCGGCGAAAAAAAGGAGGAATCCGGCCTCCGGAGAAGGAGGCGATCGGTAGGAATAGGCGCTCCGGGCGAAGGAACACACGTTCTCGACGCGCATGTGCAACTGTGCGCGCAATGCGTCACGTAACGCAGGCCGCGCAAAAAAGGAACGATAACTCGGCAGGCGCGCGCTCGCGCAGGACGATCGTCACACGGCGCTGCCCAAGGCCATCGGCGGCGAAGGCGACGACGAGGAGGCGCGGCAAGGGAGAAGGAGCCCGAGTCCCCGGCGACCAGTAGACAGAGAGGGACTCACTTCCTGAAACTTTCAATGCCGATTTTTTTCTCTCTCGCTCGCTCGCTCGCTCGTTCTCTTTATTTTTTCGTTCCCCAATATTTCGCACAGAGAGCAGCACAAGGACGACGAGCCGAGGCAGATGTAACGCCTCTGCTTTTAGAGGATAGGCGCTTTCGCGGATTTTTGCAAGATCGGCAACCGGCGAAAAATCGATCGTTTATCGATATTATTGGCCGATGGGGTTCCGAGCGTAAATCGTATATGGAGCGGAGGGAAAGCACGTGTATTTTTATCGAGGACTTAATCGTCCTTTATAATTTATAGGTAATAAACGTGCCGAGAGAGAAACAAAGAGGTATATACTTTGTTGGAAGCTCAAGGAGAGTAACGCGTGTACCTAAGTTGTTTCGTAACACAATGAGCGCCTTCAAGGACTGCAAAAAAAAGGTCCGGCGCATTTTGAACAATGTACGAAGTCAAAGAAAAAAAAAGCTGCGTATTTTCCTTGCGAATCTTTCGAAATAGCGAAACGACGAAAATATAAAGCGGCGAGTGCGCAGACTATTTTGATTCTAATTTCACGGGGGGGAATAGTCGAACCGGTCTAAACAGCATCTCGGCGCGGGCGCGGTTTATTCATAGAACGACTGCAGAAGAAAAAAAATTCGGCGCCGTCGACTTTTAAGCTTTGAACAAAGTCAAACTGTTTTTTCCTCATCGGCCGCGAGGAAGCGCGTAGGCGACTGCTCTATCGGACGCATCAGCCGCCTCCGCCAAGAGGAGAGGCGCGTAATTCGGCTGCAGCGTCTGGAATATTTTTGCGCGGACCTGGCCACGACGAAAGTTCTATTTTTATGCGCCGCCGACCCTCGAGCTTGCTTTTCTCGTCTTTTTTTTTACACCGAGTCAGCCGTTGTCGCTTTGCAGCCGTGCTGCATAGCCCAGATACGTCGAGAAAGCCGTACCTGCACGCGGCCATGGCAATTATATTTCTTTCAGGGTGTTGCCTTCCCCTTGACTGTTTTTTTTTTTGAGCGCTAAATAAAAAGGGGATGTAGCGGGAAGCTCCGGGAATTTTAAATGCACTGATTTATAGCGTTTGATCCCGATAAATTAATCAATGTTGCTGCAGAAAAAGCGGAGCGAGATATTTGACTGCCAAATATTTTTGAATGTCCGAAAACAATGACTGATTGCGCCGAAAATTTTTTGCGCTCGCACGTCTCGCGCGTATACAAATATTGCTAAATGAAAGCTCGGCCGTGCATCGATAATTCGAGCGGATGAACCATATGGACAAACTGCATATTTTTCCGTATAGATAAACCTTTGTTTCAGCTAGAAAGTAAAAACCGCCCCGTCATTCTACGTTACTTCAGATATTTCCATTGATTGATGAATTCGTTTCTCTTTTTGATCGTTAGGTGAGCGATAGTTTATTTTAAAATTGACGAGAAATCCGTTATTTACAGATAAAAAAATTTCCTAGAAAAATTACAAACGCACTCATCAAAGTTAACAAGAATAAATTTTACCATACAGGAAATTCGCTACAACATCCATAGAGAGTCCGAGGGAGCGAGACATTTAATTCGCGAATTTAAGCGCAGCGAGTACATACAGCGTAAAAGGAAGGAGAGGCCTAGAGCGCGCCTTCTTTCTCTCTCTCTCTTGGCTCGTTGATCCAGCCGAGTCAGGGTCACGCGTGCGTTAGCCGGCGGCGCGCGATGTGCAGACTCGCGTACGTATCATAGGCCGCGCCGACGTTCGGCTGAGCGAGCGAGAAGGAGCCATGCACGGCCGACGAGCGAGAGGCGCATATATCCGCGCGACAAAGGATCGGGCCGGCGCGTCTGCGGGGGATTACGTCAGCGCGTGTGAGCTCCGACTTTGCGAGTTCGGCCGCCGTCGCGCGTACGTGTGCGCCGGCCCGGCCGAGTGTGGGTGCGGGCGCTCGCTCTCTCGCTCTCTCGTCTAGCGATCGTCTAGCCGCTCTAACGCGCGACCGACACACGCGAGAGAGCCCAGGGTCTAGGCCGCCGACGCGCGCCGGCGAATGCCTCAATGAGCGCGAGAGCGAGCGCACCACCCACGGACGGAGAGAGAGAGGAGGTGGAGAGCCGAGCGGCTCGGATGAACTGCACGCTTTCGCCTCTGCGTATATACTTACACGCTGCCGCTTTTAACGAGTCCCGATTTTTTGTTTTTATTCAGCGCGCTTTTTTCCATTGTCGAGCAGCTTTATTTTTATAACACTTTTTTTTTTTAACGGCGCGCAATCTCTCTATTTTCCCGCTCTATCTGGGTTAGCGATATTTGCCGAGCGATTTCGTCGATTGCGGGTGGACTGTTTTCGGATGTGCGCACCGGCATTAGCTGATAATTATTGAGAGTGCAGCGGTTGACTGATTAATGTACTTTTTTTTTAATCTGGGTAATGGTGTGCTGAAATCTATCTCGATCGGCGTCGACGAGGAGTTTACTTATTTCTGTTTCTATTTTTCGATCAACAGTATATAAGACGACGTACGAACGGCGTAGTTTGTCAAAACAATGTCAGTTAAGGAAATAAGACGAGAGAGAAAAATTATGCATGCTACTTTAGTGACGCTGCAGCGCAGAAAGTGTACGTTCCCCTGCCCCCGTTCTTCGCGCGGCGCGCGTTTGTGACGTGACATTTCCCTCCTCGTCCGGCGCGTACGTGAGAGCCTACATCGAGTGGATAAACGGCTTCGACCGCTTATGCGGGCGTACCTCGGTATTACTCTCTTTCTCTCTTTCTCTTTAACTCTGCGTACATTCCGCGAAACTTCTCCCGACTGCGCAAACCTGCATGATGCGCGGGTCCACGCGTTGAGCGAAGTATTTTCTTCTCTCTTCAAGTTTTTACCGTAAGACGGTGAGCGAATTTTTCCCTCGAAACAACTCGGTGCATCCTGAATTTGAGTATGCTAAATCCTAAGAAACGTGATTTGGTATTGGTTCTGCTTTTTTGCATTTCGAGCTCTTGATAAATTATAAATGTTCATGCGGATTTTTTTTCCTTTTGTTTCTCATTGCAATGGGTTGCTACGCGAAAATAAATCTCGAATTCATTTGAAAATCCTTGACCGATTGTTAACATTAAGATAAAATACTTCCAGAACGGAATTAAATGCTTTTACTTGGTGTGGATCCTTACTATTAGATTACTATAACGAATATGTTTGAATTAATTAATGGTAATTGCTTTTCGGTGAAATTATTTTTCACTGCTTTATTGGGTTAAGTTGCCTTTTCAGGTATTTTTTCAGGTTTTTCTATCAGGAATATAAATACAGTAAATTGTCAATAGTTAAATTTAGACTTTGAAAAATTACATACCAGTAGAGAGTTGTGTGCTAAATTATTTATAAATAAAGATCTATTTGAGACGCTTACTAAGAAATTGCCCTTCTTAAAACTCATAAGCTCAAGCCACATGACGTGTCCCGCTCAGCGCATAGAAACCAAATCTGACCTTCAATTCTTCGTTATCACTGCTGTTTTTGTTCTCGCCTCCCACCCGAAAGTCACGGCACCGGAGAGTGAAAAAAATCGACACCTCGATACCCGAAAAAAAAAGCGAGCGTAGACTCAACGATTTGCACGTAATAGCTAAAACACGATCGTGTTACGAGTCTCGGGGGCACGCTGCACACTCTCGCTGTAAAAAGGAAGAAAAAATCCACTTCTCTCTCTTCCAGCTCCTTCTCCTCTCGTAAAACGAAATCCCGACGTGTTTCCCCGGAGCTCGGGAAAAAAAAATTTCCCTCCCACCCCTGGGCGCGCGAGACGTGCGTGCCGCTCTGTGTGTACGAGAGCGCGCGCGCCGCGTGGAAAGCGCGAGGAGAGCGACAAGTGGAAAAATCGAGAGTGGGTCCGCTGGAGTGCGGCAAAAAAAATACGAGGTCCCGTGACCTTAGCTCGCAATTTTTTTCCTCCTCTTTTCTCTATCCGCTGGCAGACTTTTATCAAAATTGTGCGAGATTCTTTTTTGCATTCTTTTATTTCCTTTTTTTTTCTTTTTTTTTTTTTTTTTGCTCGGTAAGCAATTTTTTTTGCTGCTCTATCGACTGCTACATTTGAATTTTATAAACTTTGGCAGTCGATTTCACTTCATTGTAGCGTACGAAAAAGTACCACAATGACGTGTTCTACTGTCGTACGCATTGTGCAAGGTTGTATTTACATACTTCATTTATTTTTATTTTTTTTTAACGAGTATGCAGCGTACGGGAGACACCGTGAAAAAATATTCTATTACACTCGAATTTAATCTGGTTCTATCTGCTATTTTACCCTATTGCTCATGTGGAATTTGCACAAGGTCAGACTTGACGAATCTCTTTGTTTCTTCAGAATAAAGTGCGGTGGTAATAAGAGCAGAATTTCAGTATAATTAAATGCAATTCCAAAAGAATTTGAATATTATTTATGCATAATAACTATAAAACTATAAATATTTTTAATAGAGACTATTTAAAAAATGTCTACGTCTTGCATCTCATTTAACTAAAAAAAAAAATCGAGAAAATTCATGACCTCCAAAGATGCTAATTTTAAGCGATTAAAATAAAAGAAAGACAGACAATTAACAGAGCTTGAACCGACTGATTAAAAATAAAAATTCTAATCAGTCTAAGCTAAAATTTAGAATCTAAAAAAATTAGACTTAGGAACGTCTTAGAATTTTCACGCAAGACTCAGAAATAAGCGAGGAGCACGCGGCAGCCCTCGTGTGCGGCCAGGCGCTCGCCGGTGGCGATAAATAAAAAGGTATGTGCAGTGTATAAGTACCTGGTACAGGTCCCGAGGAGTGCGTAAAAAAGGTGTCCTGGTGGCGCTGAGCGTCCTCGTCCCGCCTCGGCTCGTCCTTGCGCCGAAAGTAACGGTGATGCGTCTGGCCGAGTCCCTCTCGCCTCGCGATGTCTTCCTCGAGGTCTTCCGCGCGAATCTCCTGTCTCGCTCTCTCGCTCCTCTCTTCCGTCCTTCCCTTTCTCGCCTCCTCCTCTACACCGTGCTGTACGAGCTCTCGAGTATGTCGCGCGGCCTCGGGTCTCTCGAGTCCGGCCCTACGTCCATCTCTCTGTCTCTCTTACCGTCTCGCGCACTCAAAGGACAGCGCGCGATCGAACGTAACTACTGTACGACGTCGATCGTCGTATGCCCAGTCCGACACAGTTTATCAATTTTTACTCTCTCCCGACTTTCGGGAAAAAAGTTTGTCTCTCCTCGATCTATCTCTCCTTACAATATATCACGTTCAAAAATCACTTTTCTTCTAGCGTCCTTCTTATTCGGATAAGTCTCGTTGCTTTCACACGTAAAACGCTTAAGTCTTCTTACTCTCTCGTTGCAAGCGCAGCAGTCTTCGGGGAAATCCTCCTGACAGTTTCAGTCTTGAGCACGTCTTCCTCCCTCGGCGGTCTCGCGCCTTCGCATCCCGCACCGCGGGTCCAGAGTCCGCGCACTGTCCTGACGTGTTCCAGCGAGCACGAGGCTCTGCACCGATTGCACTTTCAACGAAGACGGGGGAAAGGACGGGGAAAAGGAAGGAGAAGGAAAGCGCCTCGTCGCCGCTGCCTCTGCACGCGAGTGCGCAGTGTACCCTCTGAGCGCACGAGGCACCCCGCGCGACACGTGCTCCCGCCTCAAGCTGCGACTGCGGTCCGGTGCGATCGCTCCGCTGGCTGACGGCGTGGGGGTGGTAGGCTCCGGGTGAAAAAAAAAGGCGAAGGGGCTGCGGTGCCTGATGGCGATGTCGTCGCGGGTGCGTTGCGGGTGCGGAGGGCGCGGACGGCCGGTGCGGTGACGGTGGCGAAGTGTTGGCCTGCGGAGACGGTGGAGCGTTGCCGGAGATGGACTGTCGCGGGACGTTCGGACACCGGGACTACCTAGTCGTAGAGTGATTGGGAACGCGACTGGCCAAAGCACTTGATTCGCGCGCGGTTCGGTTTGTGTGCGGTGCCTCGCTGCGGCCGGCCCTCTCTTTCTCTCTTTCTCTCTCGGGCCGCCGGTTGCTTCTCTCTCCCGTGCAGTTTTTTCGGCGGCGGCGACGGCCGAACTCTTTCTCTCTCGCTTTTTCGCAGCCGCTCCTCTCTCTCTCTCTCTCTCTCCTCTGCGTTTCGCGCGCGGGCCCCGCTCTCCGCTCCGTATTAGTATATAGTAGTAGTAGTCGTAGTGTACTCGCCCTCTCTTCTTTGCCTCCTTCTTTCTCTCTTTCGGCCGATGCTAATGAGCCTGTGTGCGCGCCCAGCCTCGGCCGCATGCAAGCGCGTATATTATATTATTCGCGCAAGGCGCGCGTGTGCGTGCGAAAGAAGAGGGAGGGAGGAGAGGAGGGAGGGAGGGAAGGTGCGTGCGCGGCGGCGGCGGGTAGGCGAGGGGTATAGTTACCGAAATGTTAACCTCGTGGAACCACTTTTTATTGAGTGTCGCAAAATTCATATGAACCTCTAAAAGAGAGGAGAAGAAGAGAGGGGCGGCTCGCCAGTTGGAAGCGGGAGAGCCGCGCGAGGGGCGGTTTGCGCTCTCCGGCCGTCTCCCACCTCCGCGCCGGTTTCGCTGTGGCTCTCTCGCTCGCGAAAAAAGCCCGACTAGCCAGAAGAGGAAAGAATGCACGCGCGCCGAAAGAAGAGAGAGCGAGGCGGCTAGCCCCTCCGGGATCTCCTGTCCGCCTCCCCCTCCCCTCCCACGGACGGGGGCCGCCGCCGCCGCCGCCGCCGCCGCCGCTCCTGCGCCGCGGTCCTTGCCCGATTTTTCGCCGGCCGCCTGTGTGTGTGCGAGCGCGTAGTGCCCCTCCAAGCTCAAAACTCGGAGCTCCCCCCAAGTTTTGGCGGAGCCCCCCTACACCCCTGCCGCATCCTCCCTCCTCCCGGAGCGGCCGCTCCCGCACCCCTCCCGCAGCCCCTTCGACGAAAGCCCGCTTTCTCTCTCCTCTTTTGGCGCTCTTTTCCGACGTTAGGCAGTCCTCGCACTCCGCGGAGCTTGTGCCTGTGCTTGTGCCCGTCCGTGTCCCTCTGGCTTCCCACTCTTTTTCCTTCTTTCATTCTCTCTTTTCGCCTCCTCTCCTCCGGCCGAATCTCGCCCGCTCCCTCCCGAGGCCTCGGCGGCGAGGAGAGAGACGGCGAGGCGTTTAGCCCGTGCATAGCCAAACTTATGTACAGTTAGCTGCGCATCGAGTAGTCGCCAGGCGATGTGCAAGCGGATTCTCCCTCTCCCTCTGCGGCTCCTCAGCGGATTTTTCTGCGGCGCCCTCGCTCCGGCCGATGCAATGCGGGGACTCGGCCTCCGACGAGATTACCGTGCGCGGGATGTCATTTTTTTACCGCCGCGGATTTATTTGTTTTTTTATTTTTTTTATTTCGATACTTCGTGGCTGATGAATTCTCCGCGGCACTCGCACCGGTTAATCTGTATTTGCGTGCGTTTTGCATTATTAGGAATTGAACGGCCGTCTCGCCGGAAGAGAATGATTCGGAAAATTTTACAAGTCGACCATTATTAAAATGACTGTCAAATATTTGCACAAATTTAGGTGGCGTACACAAGATATTGAATTTTTTTCATAACTGCAGACGTTGAAATGTATTAAATTCTTTTTCTCTTTGCCTTGGCAGTTGTACGCCATTTCACATATTAATTTCCTCACGTCTATCCAACCGTCTATCTATACGCAGTTTTTAGCTACATTAACCTCCCTACCTCTTTCTCCTTTCCTCCTTCCCACCTTTCTACGCCTACATCCCACCTTTCTCTCCTTTTTCTCCCTGATTAACTATAATCACCGATAGATTCTCATTATTTCAATTTTCGCTAAAAGTACTTTTTAAACAACTCCGCCAATAATGCTATGTCATTAAAAATCTCTTTGAAAAAAAGTTTAAATAGTGCCTGGCAAACGCGAATTACTTCTAAATAATGTAAAAATTACCGCTTCCAAGGCCCTCCTTTATTCAAAATTCAAAATTTATTCATGCAATTACTTAAGCAATGATTAACGTGTGAAAGTAGTTTTACACAAATCGATCGTCAAATTTTCGTCCGCAAGCAGCTGAATAATAATGCACTCCGCAACTCATTTATCCCACCGCTGCAATTATTGCACTCTAACGAAGTTCAAGCTGCACTGACTTGGAAATTCCGCCCAATCATTTGGTTGGACACGAAGCTGCCGGCAAAAAAATTCCGCCTCTAATCTCGCTTCTAAGAAACGCAAATTGCATCTTCATTCGTCCCGGTGAAGCCGGGCTCGTGAGTCCGGGAAAAACGAGCGGCCGTTGGTATCACACGCATACGGGGCCCCGGTGTCCTCGCGTGTGCCAGTCAATTAATATTTCGCAGGTCATTAGCGGACTACCGTTTCGCATTGTCCCTAATTGACCAGCTTACACCGGGTTCGCTGCGCTTTGTCTCTTTCTGGCGACACCGCTTCGCGCAAGACCCGCTGCTTAATTGACGAGCGCAATACTTGCGCGCATTGTTCGCCGATTCGCGGCCCGATCCTTCCGAACGAGCCCCAGTAAGACTGCTGCCTTTTTTGTAGGGCCTTCGAACATGCTTTTTTTGTCCGAATATAAGTACGCAATTAGAAAAAACCTCGTACAACTATTATCGATGAAAATTTAATGTACCCGAAGGATGCTTTATGAAATTTTTTTGAGGATCGAGCCTTTTCGACGAGTCGATTGCGGGGCCGTTCAGCGGCCAATCGAGAAACTGCACGGGGAGCGACGGAGGTAGGCTAATTACCATCGAATTCGGCGAAATCGGGATAAAACTGTTGCATCGACTAGGCCCCGCCGCTGACAGGATCGCGGGGAGATGCGCTGGGATGACGTTTTGTTTCGGTAGCCGTCCCGACGTGAATGAGTTATAACTGCGTTCGCTCCTCGACAAAAAAGAAGTCCTTAAGGACGCAGCCGCAAAATGGAATAGGAGAGCCTCGAAGGAGCGAGAAGGAGAGGCAGAGAGCGGGCTCCCTCGCTCCCTCCGCGCTTCCCTCTTTCTCCGAGCGACTCGCCGTAAAAGCGTCAGCGTGCGCTTCTCTCCCGATATACGCCGTGGCTGCCGCTGCACCAAACTGGTTTCCTATCCCTTTGAGAGAGACTTGCATCGCCGGACGCAGTTGCTGCTCCGCGCGTTCTCTGCCCTCCTTTTCTGCCTCGCTATTTCGCCTTTTCTCTCTCTCTCCCCATCTCGCTCCTTCTCCCTTTCTCTCCGAATCCTTTTGGTCCCGGTGCCGCCACCACGGATGCAGCCGGTGCAGCTTGACTTGGAGATGTCTAGCCCAACATCCTTAGAAAAATATGTTCCCACATTCGGGAGACAATTCAGCGCATCGGTTTTTTTGAGGAGAGAAGCGTCGTTTCTGCAGGGCTCATTTGAATATTTTACTGTTTTCGTACTGGCAGGGCCGCTTTTTTCATTCTGGCCGCCCTATTTCACAATTGTTTGGGTTTACACGTTGTATATTTTTGCTCAAATTGTGGTGTTTCTACTTTCTGTCCCTTTTCTTAAATCTGCGAAAATTGTATGCCAAGTTTCTATTAATATTTTAATGCGGAAACGATATTTTAAACCAGTCTTGTAACGGGTATAACACGAAGACCAAATATTTAAGAATTTCGAACTTCAGAGTAAAGTGTCGCTGTAAGAGCACAAATCAGAGTTTTTTTAGTTTACCTGTAACGTCTTGCGAAATTCTAACCCACTTACGCAGTGATGAGATATTTCCAGGATTCGAAGTAATAGAGGGACAACTGAAAAAACACATTACACAAATTTCATGAATGTATTTTTTATAAGAAATCATTCAAGTAAGATAATATCTTTGTTCGTGAGTATTGCAAATTACTCAATAGCATATAATCTATGCTTATTAGAGCTTTCTATTTCGGTACACGAACAGAGGCTAAAATATGTTTGACCAAGAATCGACTCGAACATCTATACCAGTATGAATCACTTCTAAAATAATTTATCCATCGATAATTAGATTGGTCCGATAATGTAGTTAATAACTAGTAGAGCATTGAAATTAGTATTTTTCTGTAACAGAAAAGTTTTCGTTTATAGAACATTCCCCATGAATAAATAATTCCTTTATTTATAGGGATTTAGTAGACACGTGTCGATACCAATAAAGATTTCATAACGCAGTATTCGAAGGAGATACAGAAATACAGGATCTACCACCGATAATTCCTATTACTCAGTCGTGTTGATTAATTATTATTCTTATGTCTACGAACGCGGCTGTACAAAACAATGTGAAATTCAAATTTGGCGGGCTTTCTATACTGTTCTATTATGCACGGGGGCCCACGGCTAGCAAAATTTTCGCCGTTGAGAAAGAGAGAGAACGAAAGAAAGAGAGAGAACGCGATAGGGAGGAAGGGAGGGAGGAGGACCGATGCAGCGCGTGCATTTGCTAGAGTCGCTTCGAGAGGGCCATGAACCCCGAACAGGTTGCCCCCTTGGACATTCACCTCCTCGGCTCTTCCCCGTTCCCTCGCCTCCCTCGTCCTCCTGCCGGGTCCTCTTCCTACTCGCCCGAAATTTCGGCGTTCCCCCTCTCTCGCACTCGGCGAACCGCGAAAGCTAGCCACCCCGATCCTCCTCTCTCTTTTCCCCGGCCCTCCACTCCTCCTCGTGGGCCCTCTGGCCCTTTTTCTTCTTCTTCTTCTTCTTCACCTTTCTCCGCTTGCCAGGCCTGCCTTCTGCGCTTAGCTCCGCGCGCGTGCGACTGCATGTACAGAGAATGTAATTTTTTTAAATCATTATGGAGAAAGAATTTTCACCCGCGAGTTTTCGCTGTCAGGGGAATGCAAAATTTTGCGATGCGAAGTTGGCCTGCTATTTATTTCGACGTGAGCGCAAAAATTTCGTTTAATAAACGTCCAATTGTAAGTCCACGTTTTCATGCGAGGAATGCCTGGTAGGAAATTTTCAAACTATTTGGGTATAAATAATTCATCGAGTTATCAGTAGCATTATCAATAATGAAATAATTTTGAGTAATTTATTCTTTTACTTCCCCGATGAGGAAGGCCTGTTGTCACAGATGTTTGTTGCTAGATTTAAATTTATTTTCGGTTATAATATAATCAGTAATTGCATTAATAATTTAATATCTGATATGAGGGAGAAAAAGTAAGAAAATAATCAACAGTATAATATAGAAATAATTGAAGTGGATAACATTTGATTAAAGTAAATGATAAGGTTTCTGAAAGCTAGCGGCCAATTTATTACGCCAGTTTCTAATTTTAAAACTATATTTTTACTTCCTAAAATAAACTAATTGCATATATACGATTCTTATCGTCTAAAATTTAAATATAAATAAGCATTATCGTAAGTGTAACTAAATACATGATACACAGAGAAAGTCGGAGTGCGCCGTCCTCTCCGAAATTAAGCAAACCAAAAAATGTCGAATTTACAAGACCTCCGTTCGCAAGTTATTAAGCAAACAGGCTTCCTTTTCAGGGGACGAGTGCAGCTGCGTCTTCCTCGAGGGCTTGGAGTTTCTTTTCTTTTGCGGGGCCCGCGGGAAAGTTAGACAAATCGTTGCCATTCGATTCGCGCGTCCTTTTTATCGCAATTCTTTTGATTCTATTTTTTATTTACAGCGAGAAAAATGACTGATTGCATTTAATGCATCTAATCTTGAAATCTGCAATTTGTATTAATAAGGCGAATGATTTTCTTTTTCTCGGTTGTTTTCGTGCATCGCTCTGCGGAGAGATATGCAAATAAGCCAGAGACTGATTAAATAATACACAACTATTTTTATGCTCGCATTATTAATCTACTCGTTAATTATTATTCGATTTCCGATGCTGATATTACTTGTGTTAATCGTAGTAAAAGCTCTATTTACAAGTTATAGCAAACTATATTCTTTTTTCAAAAGTTACATCATTCCATTAAAAGACACGTGTTTAGTTATTTAAATTTATATCAGAGATCTCACTGATTTTTTTAGTGATCCCCATTAAAATGCAAAATATATAGTCTATTATTCATTCACAGACTGCTTTTATGAAAAAAGTTATAATAGTTCCTTGAACATTTTACTATAAAATACGTAAACCTAATAAAATTCGCTGATATTTAAGTTTCTTTGAATCGAAAAGAATAATTTTATTTGTAATAGAATTATATACAGACATTCCAATACAGATTAATCGATTTTCGTATTCTCAAGGAAAAGAATCAAGGAAAAGAAGGTTACGTATAATAGTCGTTGATACATCGATCCTCAGCGTAGCGCATCTGCGCATCTGGACCGAACCCTTAGAGTCGTATTAATTGCTCAGTCCAAATAATGTTGTATTTATCCACGTCACGTAAATCTGGGCGCGCGCGTCGCGGCAGTAAAAGTTAAGCGCCTATAAAGGTCGGTGCGTATCGTCGCTCCCGATCGTGTGCGTGCGCCCGGCGCGAGGCGTCGCTTATGCACATTTAAAAACCTCGTAAATTTGCGGGCCCAGGCACTCTTTCCCTTAGATTGTAAATTGAGGAGGCGAGCCGGAGTCCGCCGTGTTTTCAGAGCGACGTTGGACGAGATTCGCCGCGAATTGGGAGTCGCGAACTTTCGAAAGTTTTTTTTTTCTTCTCTTGATGAGGCTTGATTTTTTGGCCCCGCGGGGACTCGCAGCCGAGCAGGAAACGCTTCGCACCTCGGCTAAGCTAATCGTGCTCGATTCGATTTTTTTTTTTGTTACGTGGCGCGATTTTCGGAGCTGCACTTGCTTGCGTAAGAGCTGTGAAGTCAGCGACGTTGGCCAACGTCTTTAAAGACAAACTGCTTTTCGCTTTTTTTTTTATTCGATATCGTCATTGTAAAATTCCTCTAAGAGTTGAAGTATTTATAATGCTAGTCCGTAAACTTCATTCATTATTAATGTTTACAAATGAATGTTAATCTCTGATATCGCAAGACTTTTGCGAAATTATCTTACTCACTTATCTTGATTATTGGGACAGAGTATTCGCTCTATGGCGTGTACTATTCTTAAGATTATATATTTTTTAACGATTGTAATTTAGATGCAGATGCAATAGTTCCAAAATGTGCTTATATGTTTTTCTGTTAAAAATGATATATTTCTTTTAATAGATTGGAGATAAAATTATTTCTGAACTTACAAAGTATGTTGTAGAGGTGAAAATTAGTTTCTTGTTTTTAGTAGTGCGTATCTAGTCTTATAAGATCTATGATCTGTGATTAAAGTTTAAGTTAGTTTCTAAGTACTCTTTCTAATATTTCCTCAGCCACCTGTTTGATAAATTTTCATGATTATCTATTGTTATCATTCACATAAATTATTTAAGCTATTTCTAACGACTTCTTTACTGCATCTCTCTAAGAAAAGTTGATATGGTTTTTGAAAGTAAAGGAAAACTCTTCTAAGACCCCGAGGCGTTCCTATATACTTAAAAACTAGACTACATAAAGTATATAAAAATTGTTAAAGATTTTAATATCGCTTTTATTGGGACAAATATCGATTCTTGTTCGTTAAAAAATATCCACAAATGACACTGTCGACTATGAATGTTATTTGATGCAATAGATCGACTATTTTAATTTTTATTTACTTTCCAATTTTTATTTACGAGATGCCCCGACAGCCTTGATTATTAGAATACATAAATTCAGCCTTTGAAAAACGTGATCAAATAATGATATTCCGAGACACATTCTGATAACGCTCGCAATCAAATTTATGAATATTCTCAATGATATCGCATTCTCTTAATTGCTCGCAAAACATTATCCCATTTGTAAGATTTTAGATATCATTTTAAAATCGCGGAATGCTCAAGGAACGCGCAACTCGAGCCAAAAGGGGCCAATTCATCAAATCGTGCTAAAAATTATTTACAAAACAGATGAAATCTAATCGTCCGTAAAAGAAACATATCCCCGTAACCGTGCAAATCGCTAGGCTACAATAAAAAGAAAAAAAAATTATTGTCCGGCTGTAACGTTGATGCCCGAGTCGTGAAATAAACGAGATCAGTGCTGGAAGTCGCAAGTGCCTATACCAGGCGGAATCCTACGTCCGCACGAGCTGCCGCGAGAAATTCCAAATTCACTTTCGCAATTTGCATTTGGCCGCGGGCGTCGCGAGGCAATAGTGATGACGGGGCAGTCGAGCGCGCAAAACTGCAGGTACTTGCAGAATGCCGGGGCGTATAGAGACAAAGACGTTGCGCGAGCGTCCGATGCGGCGATATATACAATATGTGTGTCATGGGCCTAGAATGCAGCGCGACATGTCTAGTAAGCTTTCATAGGAAGAACACTTGGGCAATCGCAAGCGACTGCGCGGTGGGATTCAATTTCGCTGAGTTTTCGACGGGAAAAAAGAATCAGCGCGGCTTTCCGGCGTTGATTAGATGCATTCATCGCTCCCGGAGCAAAAAACGGTTTCTCCTTTTTCTTTTGTAAATAAATTGTCGCGCGGCTCTTTACTCGGGTTTCCGGAGACGCGACGACGAGTTCGAGTGTCCGGTTATCAATTCATAGAAAGAGTTAACACGTGCCGCGCCGGTGGAGGCTCGCATTTTTCTATTTCTTTTTGCTTATTGATTTTTTTTTCTCGATTTGAGGTATAATGTCTTTTGTATATGACTGCGCGATTGTTTGCAGTAAACGACTGCTTAGTAACAAAACGTTTGCCTGCATTACCTTATAAAATAATTTTTAGCGCGGTGCGAGGCGTAGATAAGTAATTCAGCAATCCTCTTGATAAACGATGATTAATTTCGCAAATACAACTACAAAAATTGTGTACTTTCGCACACCGACTTACTGATAAAACTGCAAAGTATACGCGACCGTATAACATATACAAAAGTTTTATTGAATCTAATTTGTGTTTATTCGGCTGAGCACTAGCGACATTCAAAAACATCCTCTATATAATTTTATTGGAGAACCATTTCTATAACATGTGCATCTGTATACTAATTTAATTTTAATCAAATTATTAATCTATCACTCGTTTTATAAATTGTTTGTAGGAATGGCGCATTAATTAATTCGGCGTTAAGCTTAGGTTTGGCAATCAACATTTATAAAATGAAATATTTCATTTCAGTTTGAGTGAATGCATTTTCTTTACTTTAACGCTAATAAAGTACTCGAGAATGCTTTATAAACTAAAAGAGCAAAAAGTATTCGAAGGAATACAATATGGCAATAAAAGGCAAAAAATTGAAACACTTTAATACTCTGCACATTAATAATACATTCTTTCTCCTTCTCGAATGAATATGAGTTTTCTATTTTTCACTTCGAAAGACTGACTTAATTGTGCACCGTACGTAGCTTTTATGATATCGAATAAACATATGATACGTAATAAATGTACACTTGCCGGTAATAAATAATATCTCCAAAACTCGTCATGGATTCGGCCACCGGGTGCTGGTGCACTCAAAAACTCATAGCCCCGCATATCAAGGTGAGTGAATCTTTGAAAGGGGAGTGCAGTAGAATCCGTTGCTGGGCAGATGCACTTGCACCCCGTTCCCTGTTTAGGAAGTTGCACAACGACAAATTCGAAGGTTGCTGCAAATTTCGCCTCGGCGAAACGCACGCTCAATTTTTTTTTCGACGTTGAAGTACGCCGAACGGCCGTTCGTGTTACATATTTTTCGGGAATTTATTGTTTTGCAAAACACGCGCCTCGTAGGAGGGACATGTTTTACTTTCGTAATTAATTTCGAGAAAAATACCGGGTTGTATAATTTAACTCTTTTTTTCTGCATTCGCGCAATGCACGACGCAGTTGTTGTTACTTTAGCGGATCTCGAGGAAATTGCGATTCGTAGATGGCCGTGGCACGAGGAGGAAAAAAACGATGTCGCCCGAACAAAGTGTTAATACCCAAACACTGGTGTCGTAAAAATAAACTGTTCTAAATACGTTTTGCCCTGTTTGAAAAATTTTCGCGTCAACAGAAATTGTGCAACATCTTCACTTTCAAAGTTCGGTGCGTTCCGGAATAAGAAGGTGGTCTACTTTGAAAGTAGAATCTAATAAATGTGAAGCGCGAAAAATTCAAATAATATTGCACGGTAAAATTTTTTTTTTTGTGGTTTACGTAAAAAATCAATTCTTCAAAATAATTGGTAAAATTGGTTTGATTTGAAAGAATAGTACATTTTGCAAAAATTACTCTTTCAGAGCACCTAATTTATTTATCAGTAAAAGAAATGAATATAAATTTAAAATAAACAGCGTATTTTTTCTGCAAAGCAAGGCAGCTTTTAAAATAATATTAATGTAAATAAAAATTATAAAACACACATTGTAGATGCTCTTTTTAAATAATTATTTAAAATTTTTAACGCTTCACGCTATTCTGCATAACAATTTACGTCGATTTAATTCTTGTCAAGGTGTATTCCATTAACTCCCCCTGGAATCAGTCATCTTAAAACTGTAAAAAGGCCGGTAGTCAGTGAAAGGCAGTCAAAGTGGCGAGACCTCAGAAATAAAAGGGCGGAAAAGCGAGGTAGCGCATCTTCATTGTCGTTTAAAAACCAACAATGCGGTATCGGTCGTTGGCTCCCCGGTCCTGGCGTGCGTCGCTCCCAAAACGGCTTGGCTACCGTTCGGCCCGGGGATTGAACTTTTCGGAGGCGGCCTGCAGGGGCGAGTCAGGTGAACGCCTTCCCTCGCAACAAAAAGAGCCAAGAGGCCTCTCCTCCTTTATGGGAAAGAGGAAGTGCAGCGCCGGGGTTCGACGCACGCGCCGCGCGACTCGCAAAAACAGGAAGACCCGGAGAGCAGGCGCGTATATTACATTCCGACGTAAGCTCGACGACGTACGTCCACCTCTCAATTACGCGGTGCGTCGCTCTAAAGCCGCGGCGCGCTTTTTCTGGGCGGAAGCGGCGCATCCCATTGAGAGACGAATTTCGCGGGCCGGGCGCGCCGAGCATATCGCCGGGCGGCCGAGCTCGCGCACGTGCGCCGCGTAGAGAGGTGCACGCACAATATTTAGGAGTGGGCCTCGAGCGCAGGAAGTGCAGCCTGCGCGAAAGAGGTCGTGGGCCCCCGCGGGTTATTGATCCCGGCCGGCCGCGTGCGATTTTTCACTTTTTTCCTTGATAAATTTTGTTTTTTTCGCCCTGGCAACCCGCTGCAATTGGACGGATATTTCGGCACGAAACTTGTCGGACGTTAGCAGATGTAAGATTATTCGCTTAGGTGACATGAGCACGATCTATTAATTATGCAATTTTATGCATTTTAATGTGTACCTGTCAAAAATACATTTATAATTGAGTATTATCAATTGATGAGTCAAATATTTTATGATTGAAATATTGCTGTGGTTCAGTTCTTCAAGGAGCACTCACGTCTGGCGCGCAACTGTCTTCTATTTTTGAATTGAATATGTAAAGAATCGAATTTTTTTTTTAAATAGTTACATTCGACGATGAGAATATTTCCTTATATTCAGTTTACTTGACATTTTAATGCAGAGATTTATTTAACTTTGATTCATTATTTAATTTATACTTTTTTTATAAGCGGGAAAATATCTTTTTGACATATTGTAGCCACTCAAAGGTACATTATTTAAGTTATAGCCTTAGGTTAGCTAAAGCGAGCTGTCGATTCCACCTTATCAAAGTTAATTTTATCCTATATCCACGACGGTAGACATTTAATATCGAATATAAACTATCGTGTAGAGTATTAACTGGCTCGTTTGATGAGTGCTTCATTTTTATTCTAATGTTTCAAAAAAATGCAGTAAGGTGCGTTTTTTCGTTTAACCATGTTTATCTCAATCTTATTAAATTGCATAAATCTGCACCATAAAATGTACAAATAAATCAGTTAAACTAAAATGATCTACTTATCGTGAATTCAAATAACAGCCCTTCAGAGTTTAGATAGCTAAAATGTACGTTAGGGCTTCTAATCAATGTTGCATTAGGCGTGCCTTAAGTTCGCGCGGAATTTAAATCCGCGGAAGAGCCGCTTCGTGGTGAGGAAGTGCACATGGCTGGGTCACGGCTAGAGAGCGCCGAAAAGCATCGAGTGCATTCGCCTGCCTAATTACAACTATCTTACATCTACGGGTTGGCCGGTATTATTAAGCCGAAATGTATCCGCCGTCTGGTCGTCGCTGGCACTTTACACAAAAGCGCATTAACAATTCCAGCGGCGAAATTCGCAAGGATGCGCTTAATAATTGCGTGTACATTCGGCCCGAGCCCGTTGTCTACTGCTTCCGGGGGTCAGGTCCCCCGTAATTCCCAACGCACTCCTCGGCATTTCGTTTTTTTTTTCTACAATATTCCACCTTTTTCACCTATTCCCTGTGATTCTATACTTTCTTTTTATTCCAACGCCGAATTTCGGGCGTAATTTCGGCTCTTTTGTCGCGCGCATCGGTCACGAGAGCTCGCAAAATCGCGGAGAGGAATCTTTTTCCCGTAATTTATCGTAATTAATATTGTCAGTCGTGTAATTGAATAAAGCCGTTGCGAATAAATGAATTTTTACGAAAAAAAAATGTAAAAAAAATATCCGAATCATTAATGCAGAGAAATTTATCAGTAATTTAACGCGTTTCATTTACGTCACATGTTTTATGGATTCTTTTTAACATATTTCATAAAATTTTACGCGCATTTCGCAAAATTGCGTTATCTGATATATATTATAAAAGGGGACAGTTTTTAAGCTTGAAACAATGTCCGTTTCATATCTCGTCGGAAAATATTCGAAATCCAGTCGAATTTTACGAGATAAACTTCAAATAATGTCTATTGAGCATTAATATATCGGGCTTTATCGAGGCCTCTTTTTAATGTCATTAAACGCACGCCACTACACATAAAAAGTGTCCGAGCCCCGCGCAATCCGGCGCTTTAATCAAGCAGCGAAATTACATTCGACGAGTGAAAATTTCTACAATGCGATAATTAATCACAGCTAAAAGAGTATCGTCGATGAGAGAAAAAGTAATGCAGGCCCCATCGACTCATCCCTACATTGCCCGTCGTAAAATCAGCGAGCTTGCAAAATGCCCCAACTGCCTTTCTTTCTCGACCAGAGCCTATGAGGAAACCCTCCCCCGCGAGGCTATCGGGGACGAATTCGCGCGGCGCGACTTATGCAGCCGCGCACATCGGTAATTTATGCAACCGGGTCGCCCGAAAAACTGCAAGTCTGCACTCTATAAAAATCGGACCTCCTATTCGCTGGGATTTCATAAGCGGCCGGTCATTGCGGCATTGGAGCGCGAAACTCGCGAAACGAGTCGCTTAAATATTATTGTTATAGCGCTCGGGACTTTAGTTCGTTGGACTGCTAAGGTGTTATAAGGAGCAAGCGAGATTCTCGTTTTAGATTCCTCGATGAAGGCTATTTAACTGCGATTATGCACCTCCGATGTCGACGCGCGACGAAATCGTTTTGACACAGATTTCGTTTATTTTTCTAATTATTTTATTTTTCCCCTACGCTCGAGTTTTACGCAATTTCGCGTCGTTATTTTAGGGAATTTATAATTGGGATTTGGTATAATTATTTATATTTTCGAAAATTAATGGATGCTGTTCAAACATCGTAAAATTGAATAATTACGAGAAAAAAGGACCGTTTTTCAACGGAAAAACTCCCTTCCAAAATACCGGGAATTTTATTGACACTATGTTATCATTAAATTACTGCAGGAACGCGCTTTTATACTCTGGAATTAATGAAGCTACATTTATTTGCATGTATTTTTTTTAATGTAAAAAGCTCAATTGAAAATGGAATAAATCCTTTCGAAAGATTCAATCGCATTTATATTTTAATTCCATTGTAACGTAAAAATACGCATTGAGAGCGCATTACATATACGAATTTACGGTATTAAAAAATAATGTATATTCAATATTGGAAAATACTGAACGAACCTTTGGGGGAGTAAATTTTCCTCCGCATTCGCAAAAATCATTGCAGTTATCTAAATGTAAAAGCTTACGCAATCCACCACTCAGTATAATTATTCGCCCGTGTAAAATAAATTTCAAACGTAAAATCTGCAATTTCAGTTTTACGCTTTTTGCACAATAACTGCAAATTAACGCACGGAAGCTATTTCCATTTCGCCCGAGAACAAGATAAACACCATAAAAATAATAATAATAATAAAAAAGGAACCGAGCGCAAATAATTTATCAGTATTTTCGCGCGAGAGGGGAAAACGCGGGCTAGCCCAGCGTCCCGTCCGCGCTCTATATACAATAAACAATGTCTAAAAGCTTACCAAATACTCGATCAAACTAACGTGATGAAGCACGCACAAAAAGGGTCATCGGGCCATTATTTATCGCTCGCATAGATTTCATCGACGCGCCGGGCGCGCGCACTGCTTTTTCGCGACCTGCCCTGCCCGCTTCCTTTTTTGCCCGCCCCATCGGCTCCGGCGCGCTCTCGTTTTTTTCATTTCGCTTTTCCGCACCCACACGCCGTATCGGCTTCCCGGCAAAAGCCCCCCGCCCCGATGCATTTATAATAATTAAATACGAGCGCTCGAGCTTCGGCTCTCAGGTAAATAGCGCGGTTATTATTTACGCACTTTGTTTGCGAAAATTACGTATTCGCCCGTCGCGATTATTGCGTTTCAGTTGGCGAATCTGTTATTTCAACGTTTTTGCGCGCCCGCTCGCTCGGCCAGGTATGTAGGCGATGCAGATGCAGCGGCGGCGGCGGCGGCGGCGCAGCAATGCTTGGCTTTGCAATGTTATTAATGCGGCAGCGCGAGGCCGGGGCCGGGGAGCGACAAACAAAAATAATTAATATTTATCGTCGACGATTTCCGCGCCCGCGAATATCGAGAACGCGCGATACGCGCCCGCGATTCTCCCCGCTCACTCTTTCGCGCTCGGCGACCGTCTCTCTCCCGTCCCCACCGCCGCCGCCCCTGCAGGACATTAGCGCGAGCGAGCGAGCGAGCCATCCGAAATTTTACGCTGACGCTAATTCGATAACGCCGATACATCCTACCGTGCAATTTATTCGGCGACCATCGCTTTTCCGTTTTAACAATCCCTCCCTATTTACCCTCCGCCTCTTTTACTTCTCTCACGCAAGCGCGAGCGCGCGCGCTGCTTCCGTCCCCGCCTGTGCCACCCTCTTTGCACTCGGATTTTTGCGTCAGCCAGCCTCCCCCGAGTGCGAACCTTTTGCGACGGTCTATTATAACGCCTGGCTTTTTTCTCTCCCTCGTGTGCGTATTTTTTTTTTTTTTTTTTCATTCGACGCGCAATGGGCTATGATAACGAAGTGTCATGCACCGTTGATGTTGCACACACGTACGACCTGTGACGAGTAAATTTTCATTTCCCTCGATTTATCTCCGATATTTTTCGTTATTATATTTGCCGGTTAGCTTTTTTTCTGCGATCTCCTTTTTTTTTTGGTGTTGGCCAAATTTTTTGCACGACACCCCGCGACCGCGAGCTCAATTTATACGATTGCGAATTTCTATTTTTTTATGCTA
Source organism: Sycophila texana (assembly GCA_035582955.1). Lineage (NCBI taxonomy): Eukaryota > Metazoa > Arthropoda > Insecta > Hymenoptera > Eurytomidae > Sycophila > Sycophila texana. The sequence goes on along the minus strand of JAWWEN010000020.1, from coordinate 11,245,656 downwards.
AGTAGCGCGAGTGTTTACGCGTTTTGTTCGGAATTATGGAGGAAAAATTGGATTTTTATGGAAATTTGGCGTTGTCCGATGGAGACTTTTCATAATATTAATTAAATTTAAAATCGAATTTAAATGTTTGCTCTCGCAATCTCGCTTTCAATGATTTTCAATTATAATTCTGCGCGATGGTACTTGAAATTAATTAAAATAAATCAAAATTTATGAAATATTAATAAATAATAAAACGACGGGATATGGAAAAAAAAGAAAACACCGAGCGGGTTCGATGTTTTATTTGATAACATTGTTGATTGAAATGCATATGCGGAATAAAATAAATAAGTATAAATTAATAAAATACATTAAAGCTCGGAAAATACGTAAAGCTACAATATTGATTATTTTAATGTATTTTTATTTTATATATTAAAAAAAATGCAACGGTAAATAATGTTCTCGTTCGCTCTCTCAAATTATGTTCGCGGAATTTTACGATAAATTCAGCAATAAATAAAAAAAACTACTCACCTTTATTTAAACCTTCTAATTCAGCACTAATTAACAATCCTATTTTTGCTGGGGACTGTAGTGACTCCTGCGAATTAAAAAGAAAAACAATCAACAACTGTCCTTACGCTGGAGAAAAGAACGCGGAAAGTTGAGGACAAAAACATCAAACAACTTACCCAAATTCCTCGACTACCGACAAAATGCACGATGTGTCGAAGAAATTGTCACGCTTTTCATTATATTATCAAACAAATCGTACAGCTGACCACGATAACTATATATAGTTAACTATGGACTTTGGACCGAGCTTTCGGTTCTCATTATTTTGTTTCAAGATTCTCGCATCGCATTTGCGAAAACGAGGTGTACCACGAACTATAATAAAGCCCCGGGCGCTTTCTTCCGGGCTATGCGTCACGATTGAACAATACGTAATGCAATAATGAATCGATCATTGATTCGCCGCGCGAAAATTTTATGTCACTCGAGTGCTTAACACGCAAAAAAATGCCAAGTGGTAGGGAGTGCTTTCGAATGCCAGAGTCAATCGAGAACGCATTTAAAATGTGTCCCCCTTCAAACCCGCGTCGAACGATCAGACCTTGTCTGAAATTAAAAAAATTGATTTCGCTCCAATCGATTAAACGAATTTTTCTAATGAAACGTTCATTACCGAGAGAAATACAGCGTTTGTACATGTAACTTTATTCTTGTAAAGAAAAGTAATGTAGTTAAGATATTTTTAGTATACGATTCGTCTGAAATAGGAAGGCAAAAGTTTCGAAAATGTATCGGAGTTTTCACTTATTACCTAAATCTTGTACGCCGAGTAAGTAGCGCTGTTGTTCATATCCGTGTACATCAATAATACGTATAAATCTTGTAAATACTACTTAAACTAAAAGATACCGTACCGAAGTTATGTGTTTTCTCTGGAAGTTCAGCTGTGCTTTAAGGTTTGAAGTTTCGATGAACATCGGAACTAGGAGTAGAATTTCTATTAGTTTGTACTATTACAGATAAGATTTATAAAGGCATGTATTCATTTTTTGTTTTTCCCAATACTTGGAAAAATAGCAGAATTACGAAGAGTATTTTTTTTTTTAATTAAACAACATTTATATCATTAATATCCATTTTAATCGAAGTAATTATTGTATAAAAAATTAAAAAATATTATTTTTGTAAATATCTATGCATTATTATTTAATATAAATACAAAGAAGCCGACGAGATCTTTTACAAGAAGTTAGTGTTTTAGAGTGCGTGGGAGAATGAAGACGGCAGGATGCGATGAAACAATTACTGGAAGGAAGAAGGGCGAAAAAATTTTCGGCGTGACCACGGAGCCGTGACACCCAGGAGAAATCACCTCCAGAATGCAGCAACGGTTCTTCCCTAAATTCGCTAGCGAACGGAAGCAAAAGGAAAAGCGACAAAAGTCCAATTTTGTCAGTTTCAAAAACTATGCTTTTCGTCTTTGTTTAATTTCATTTTACTCATAGATTTTCTAAAATATAAAAAAAGTATGAGGCACTTATCGTTCAAAAACATTTTCAACAAAACACTGTTTACAAAATTTATTTCACAATAATAATAAACCAGCAGCAGAAGTCCACTCTATCAGTTATTGAAATCGGCTGTTAATCCACAATAAACGGACGAATGCGCAGCAATCAAAGCACCAGGAAAAAGAAACGCGCGACGGTCGCTTTCCCGAAAAGAAAAAAAAATCGCGGCCGTGCGCCGGCAGCGGCGAGATGCAGTGCAGAGCATCGGTTTTTCGTCGAACGGGCTATTCATAACCGAGGCGCAGCGTCCTCGACGTCGTGGGCCGGCGCACGGATCAAGAACCTCTTAAATATCGCCGGGCGCGTTTACAAGAAGCCGTGGCGCGATCTCTTTTTTCGCGCGGCCCTGCCTTCTTTTTCCTCAAAGCAAACATTCTAGAAATAAAATTGCCCGGTCTGTGGCCCGCGACTCTTGCAGCTTGCACCAGTGCGATTCTCTTTATTGGCTCGCATCGAAGAGAAAGCTTCTTGACGGATTTTATTTTTACTTCCGCCGACGAAATCGGTTCCTTGCTCCAAATATCCCCACGGCTTATTACTTATGCAGATTATTCTATTGTCACGGGGGTGCGCGGGATCATTGAATGTTAATATTTTTTTTTAATTAAAGCTTTTGCGGACGGTGACGCATGGTGCGAGTAAAAAAAGCTGTGCCACTTTTCTCTATGACGCATTTTAAAAATATATATACTTTTATTAATTTATTAGAATATTTGTGCAGTTATTAAAATGTTTCTTCAGTATTATTATTGTTATTATGATTCGTCATACTTTTTTCAAAGTAGCAATTTCCTTCCCGTTTAGGAAAAGAACATTTTGATGTACTTTTTTCATCAGTATAGGTTATAAGATCTTTATGCAATAATAACAATCAGGTATAGGTAAAATGCAAGAGTAACAGCGAAACAATAATTGAAAATTTTATTACATTCGAAACATAGTAAATTATTAAGCAAGAGGCCGTTACGTAACTATATAAAATATACACGTCCAATAATCAAGATTTGACGTGAAAATGAAATCCCGCAGCTTCGATATCGTTTTCATTCGCAATCAGAAAAAAGCTATCCTTACATCAACGTATAATTTATGCGGCGCTTCTTGAACCCGGGATCCTAATCGACTCTCTTTTTCGAGGCGCACACATACAGCAACGAAGCCGCGCGAAGGACTCGCACACGAGCGGCTCGAAAACGATGGTCACGCACGGCCGCGGAGAGTTTAAGGCCCCCGAAGATTACGGGCGTTGCACCGAACCCATCGATCAACCACCCGAGAAACTTCCCTCTCTCTCTCGCCTTCCCTCGCGCATAATGCACCGGCGTAGCGGCGACAATGCAAACTCGCTTGCCTTTTTTCTTAACGTTCGCTCCTTTCTCGCCTCCCCACCTCCGATCCCTCTCTATACGCTCTTTCCTCTTCCTCTTTCTCTTCGCAGCGCTAAAATATGTCGCAGTTCCGTCTTCTTTTCGACGTTCGTTCCTCTCTCTTCTCTCTCTTCTCCGCCGCGTCGTCCGTCGTGGTGACGCCCGCACGAACCGCGGCCCTGCGTGAATTGTTTAAGGGAGCGTGTGATTAAGATTGACTGGATTTTTTAATGATCGATCGAGCTGCAGAGCGGATGCATGGATGCTTGGCTTTTATTTCAATATTTCAGGCCCGGCGGATTACGTTTTAAAGTATATTTCGCTTATTGCATTTATAACTGTCGTGTGTCGCGCGCGATTCGCGCTAATTGACATTTAGTAATTAAACAACGGAGTTGAATGAACGGATGTCATGTACATGTATGTTTTAACGATTCCTAGACGTATTTTGCGCGATAAGTGCGCGCGCTGCATGAAATATTTATTTTTTTTACCATCGAATGTGCGCGCGAGCTCGCCGGCTGAATGTTTGAACGAATAGTCGGCTTATTCGCGAATGCTAAATTATAGCCGTAAGTCTTTGATCTTTTTTCATTTTATTTATATTTCGCTGTTTGCAATTATTTCGTACGGTGCTATTTAGTCTATATTTTAATAACGCTTTTATACTAACTCTTTTTATTTACGTTTTAATTTTAAAAATTCACGCTCTTTTGTTCTAATTATTGCTTCTTTTTTAAAATAGACATTAATGATTGATTCATGCAACAAATATTTCGATAAAATTAAAATTTACCGGCAACATTGATATTATACATGTTTCTAAAAGAAGTCTTAAAAATCCTTTAATTAAGTTCATGGATATTATTGGATAAGTTGGTTTTTACATAATAAAAACTATTGCGTAATATTTTAATGTAATAAATAAATAAACGAGTAAATACGTTTACGCTTGCCATCACCTCTGATTATCTCACATTTTATTTTTGTAAAGAAAATTATAATGAACTGAAATAAAAAAATGTTCGAATGACGTAAAATAGGTGCAACATAAGTTTCGTTGCAGAATAAGAAAGAGGCGCAACGAAGTAGCCCGGGCAACGAAATTCTATTCGAGGCGTGCAATCTGCGCGGTGCACAAAGGGGCCACACTGTATTTCTGAGCCGCGTGGCTCGTACACACAAAGAAAGGTGTTGCCAAAAAAGTATTTGGAAATCGCTCCTCTATCGGGCATTCATTCTCGCGCGATCGCGTCACTCGGCTCCCCGGGCCCGGGCCGCGAGCGACACAACAATGGCAAGGCCTGCCCCGGCGCACTTTGCATTTTTGACGGACGAGTCGCCAAAACATCCGGGAGCCTCTTTTTTTTAACGCCAGTAATTGCAGCTCGTACCGTGTTTTCATCGCACGCTGTTGCTGCGCGTTCGATTTGATTTGATTTTATTATTGTTTTTCGCACCTCGATTTTTAGATTCCTCATGCCAGGGCAAAATAGGTTTGCTGCCGCTACAGTAATTAGTTCGATTGTTCGACTTTTATTAGTTTTAATTTTTTCCTATAAATATTAGAAATAATGATTATTTATCTGTCCATGAAAATGAACATTGATAGTTGCGAGTATTTTTATGCAAAAACTGTATAATATTCGCAATTTTCTAACTAATAATTTCAAGAAAACATTGTTTATCGATGCAAGCGACGAAAACAAGCCGCGCTGTTTTCGAAGAAGAAAAAAATCTTTTACTAGGCACTCGAGTGTATTTCGGTACCAAGCCAGAAACTTTCTGGCTTCTCACAAAAATATTTTTCTCTTTTGAATTTTTTTTTTTTTTTTTTTTGCGTTGCACGCGCGTTCAAGCCACGCTCGCACGATCGATGTTTTTGCATTATGTGGCCTACACGCAAGTTCTAAGTGGCTAAGTCAAGTCGACGCACACATCAGGGGCCAATGCACTTGGTCGCGAAGCGAAGAGAGAGAGACAGAGAGGGAGAGACCGAAAACGTACGCTGCACACGATGACCAAGGTGGGGTTTTGCGGAGCCCCGGGCAGGTGGTCGTTCCTTCTCTCTCTTTTCGCCTCTCGCCCCTCTCTCCTTTCTACGCTCTTCCTCGGCTCAAAGAACTTTTGTAGGGGCGTTGATCCTGAGCATCGAGGATGCAGTGCCGAAACCTGCAGCAGCACGCGGCCGAACTCGGCCCGATACTGTGTATAGCTTGCCAAATTTTTTTCGCGATCGACGCTCTCGACGTCCGGTAAAAAAAGTCGTTGTATCTATAATGACTCAGATCTACGATGCGGGTACCCCTTAATTCGGAGAATTGCAATTTGGTGCGTTTTAATTCTAATTTTAGCGATTACGCGCTGATATGCTTCATTCGTGAATTTCGCTCTCCTCGACCCGATGCGGTAAAGCGGGTGCTAACGTAGTTGCATTAATTTGAAAGAAACAATTATTTAATATTATAATAATAGTTTGTAAGTTTTTTTGACTTGATTTTCTAAAAAAAATTGGAATTGGAATTGAAAATTGATTTAAGTCATTTAATTAGTGGATCGCGGTTAGATGGGGATGAACATGAAAAAAAAATGTATTGATGTGTTCACAAAGAATCCCGCTACATTTTAGGTGTAACATATGTCGAATTTTGTATCTAGAAACCGCACATATGAATTTGCGAGTTAAAGCGGAGTGAGCCTCAAATATGCGCGCGTTGCGCTTAAAAAGATTTTGCTCGTAACAGTCACACGCTCGCCTTGAATGCTCGAAAATACGCAACGAGTTTAAATAATTTTACGTAATCTACGCTAATTCCTTTCGCATAAATTTGACATTTAACCGAGTCGATATTGAAGGCTCTTAAAACAAACACGCTTTGAGATTCGTAAGAAAGCCAGCATAAGGAGCACACATAAGAAGGGCGAGGAGAGGGAACAAGAGTTGGGGCTTCGTGCCGAAGAACCCGTATCGTGTTGCGTATCCATCGTTGCATGCAGTTAGTAGGCACGAGTTTGCTCGAAATTTGCTTCAAGCCGAAAAAAAAATAATAACGTTTCTTGAATAAACGCGAAAGTTTCATTCCTTTCTTTTCGCTTGGTCAAAAAAGAAAATCTCGAGGAGAATATCTGAAATTCCATGTAAGCTCCGCGTTGAATCGACAGTTGCGTTGTTTTGAATACACAATGCGCGCTTAGGGCGATGCGACCAAAATACTATCGACACCTGACGTTGGGCGTACCATCATGACTGCACCCAAGGCTCCGCGCTATAATCACCGGGTGCGTCGGCAGTTCTAATTTGAAATATTCTTTACGAAGGCTAAACAGAGGATTTTTCTCGCAATAAAGGCATAAAGATAGGACATTCGAAATCAATTGCGCCAAAAGTCTAATATTTATTATTACTGGAACTGGCAAAGTATCTAAAAGACTGGAATTGCGTAGAAAGACGCTTATTTTCCCATGCCGAAGGGTTTAAAAAAAAACTCATACATTTCGTCGAGTCACTTAGAAGTAATAACTAGAAGCCGGAGTACAGAAGAAAGTGGGGTGTGAGCCCGGAGCGGAAGAAAAGGACGTAAAAAAGCGGAGGAAACAAAAGGCGATTAAAAAGCAAGTAAGAAATGCCCGCTAAAGAGTGCGGCGTCAGTGACGATTTTACGAGAGATTTTACGTCGGTAGGCGAGAGGAGGAATAGTAGAGAGAGAAAGCCGCTGACCGTCCTCGAGGCCTGCCAGAGCCGAGAAAGAAGAAGAAGAGGCGAGCGCAATGGCGACAGGCGCATCGGAGTGGCCCAGAGTGAGACGGTCGAGGAGCTGCCGTAGGAGGAAAGAGGGCGAGGGGGAGGAGGCAAAATTCGGCAGAGGCTCTCTTCTCCTCGCTACTCCGCGAGGCTGACGCACGGGAGGAGTTGAGGGCCTGGGGTACAGAGGGGCCGGGGGAGGAGAAGAGGGAGCCTCTAGAAATTAGGTTGTTGCACTGCACGGCCACGTGGAGGGGGGGACCGAGCGACTCTCTTGTCCAAGGCCCCCGTTTCGGCTATTGCACCTTCTCCACTTGCGCTCCCGAGCGGCCTACACACTCGCTTTAAAACGCCATGATCTCACTGCGCTCCGTTTTTCCTTCTTATTTCTCTTTTCTTTTTTTTAGAAATTTTTCGAGTTTCTCTGGATTGTTTAACGGTTACGAAATCGAAGTGACTTCGAGAAGAATTTTTGTATTTGATTAACAACTAATCCACTTTACATTATTAGAATTTACAGGTGAACCGTCTATTTCAGCAATACTGTATTAAGTACTTTAAAAAGAATTATTCCAGAAGAAATTAATAGTAAAGAACATTTCTCCAGTGCATCGCAATTTGTTTTTGAATTGAGCAGGGGGAATCAAAACCAATCCTCTTTAACCCAATCACAATTGGCCGATTAAAAAAAAAAGATGCAACGCACATTCATCGCTCGGCGAGAGAAAAAAACGCAGAAATAGCGCGTCTAAATATACATAAAAATTGTGGGCAAGTCAACGAACGCAGCGCGCGTCGAGGCACTCCGCGGGCGAGTGGAGAAGCGGCATACGGCGAGGCGAGCGCTCTCTCGGCCCCGGCGTTCATCGCGAAATTTAGGCCGTTGCACTTTTCGGACCCTCGGCCGGGCTCCGGCCTCTCCTCGCTTTGGTGGGGAGGCCCCGAGCAAACGCATAGAGGAGGACTAGGGGGCCGGGGGGAGGCGGGGGAAGGCGCGGCCCACGGGATGAGAGAGTTAAGAGAGAGAGAGGGACGAGGCCCCGCACGGAGGGATAGAGTGCATTTTAGGAGCGAGAGGCAAGAGGAGGGTCGACTTTCGTGGGACAGAGGAGGAAGGGAGGGGGCGGCGAGGGGGGAGCTCTAGCACCGAGAGGGACCGGGGGCCGCATCTCCCGCGCGCGCATTCCGCAGCCTCGTCGAGCGTGTGCAAGCCTCCGACAGGGCCGGGGCGCAGCGTGCACGCGCCGAGATGCGCGGACCGGCGGGCTCGCACGGGCCGAATTTTTTCTCGCTCGATTTCACCTCGGAAATGCGCGTTTCTTCAGCCGCGCGATTTATGCCCCTGCGATTAGTCCAGCGGTGCGCGGACCTCCCTTTTTTCGCCTCGCTCTCTCGTCCTTTTGGCTCCTTCGCTAATAATCTTATTTATCGTTTTATTTCGCTCTCCGTAACTCTTTCCAGCAGCCTGAATGGCAGCCTATGCGACGCGGACTTCTTTGGAAAATTGTATATCTTTTTCAATTTTTTTTTTTGCTTTGCAGAGCGCAGCAATGACGCGCTTAAAAGTATTAAACTTTCTTAAAAGACTCCAGCCCAAGCGAAACCTTTTTTCAAACGGTTTTCACGACGATTGCACGCAGCCCGAAATTATTTATCCAAGCTGCTCTCCCTCCCGCCGTCTCTCTCCGTCTCATTCAGTCTCGGCTTTTTCATCTTTACAGGCGTTACGCGAATTCGCTTTCCAAAGCGCAAAGGCGCATCCCGCGTATACATGAGTAATTTGAAACGCCGACTGCCGAAGGCTCAAACGATGCACCCATTTAAAGCGAATCGTCAACGCGCGCGCGCTCGTTCCGAGAAGAGAAACCTTCGATTTTTCGCTCGAGCAGGTTTTTGACGCGGGGCCCGGACCAACAATATTCAAAGCCGCGCCGCTTATAGGTGCCGTAAAAGTTGTTAGCGGCTGCAATGACTCAATGCGCAGCAAAGATCGGAGCGACGAATCGGAGAAAGTCCGTGGAAGGCCCGCAAAATGCAGCGCGTGTCTGCGTGAGTGCGCACGCACACGGGCACGATGGGTAACTTCATTGGCCGGTGTGGGCGCCAGAGTGGAGTGGCGCCGATGTAGGGCACGGCTCGCTAGCGCAGCGCATACTGCACGCACATCCGGGCTTTTAATGGCGTCATCGCGTCATCGGGAGCGCGCTTTTGGCCCCCTCTCGCCCGCGCCTTCTCCTTTTTTTACTCCTCTTTTGTTTCTCACTCCTTGCTTCTCGGCGAGTACGTATAATAATCCGCTAGCGGTGCGTTACGGAATCGGCGAAGGACGATGAGCGCCGTGAGAAGTGCAGCGGCGCGCGCGTGCAGGGGACGCGCCAAATACAGACGGGCCAAAGTAGCTTTTTGAAGGCGATGCAAATAATGGCCCAGGCGCTGCGCTGCACCGGCAGCTGCGCTCAGCTGAGGCGTCTTTTCTTTTTTCTTTTTTGCACTCTCTTTCAGGCTGCGCTGCATTCGTTGCGACGCAAACATTTTTAAATGCGAGTTGCGCGAGTGCATTGATCATTTTCTTCATTCACGTCACTCGAAAAATGAACTTGATACCTTCTTGAGTTTTCTATTATGGGCTTTTGGAAGCTTGAAGGTGAAAAAGGATGAGAACAAATTCGGCAACCGTTAACTTAAAGAAGTTAACGAAGTTTAGTTGTTTGTTATGAAATCTGCAATAAATAATGTAGCGTTGAAAGTTTTGGTGAGAAGAAAAAGTGCCGTTAACTGCATTCTTGTGTAGAGAAGATGCACGGCGCACGTTTTGCTATATTTATTGACATACTTAAATAAAAACTGTTGTTTTTATATTAAAGGTTTCACTAAAGTAACATAAAATTTGCTTGAAATCGAAAATAATTCACGAAAGTCTTTGGTAATTCAGATTATCAGATATCTGGGATTCATATACATTACTTAAAAAATAATTGTATGACTACAAACATTTTTAGCTACAAGACAAAGGCTTTTTCCTATACAATGGGAGAGCAAAGTTGATACTTCTGTGAAACTTTCTTTTAATCATCAAATTTCCCAAGTCAAGGCCATAAATATATTATAATCGCTGTGTTTCGGCCGAGGCTGAAGTTGTCTAAAGCAAAGCATATTTAAATCTTCTTTGGTACAATAAATTTTAAGAATATAATTAAGCATTGTCGAGAGCTCCTTTGAAGTCCGGCGTAACTGCAGCAGTATCTTCGCTGTACGGCTAATGTTTTCGGCTCTACTCATTGTGATCCGGGTGACGGCGTGCAAAATACCGTATATAAAAAGCGTCCCCTGCACATTCACCGCGGAGAGAGCTTATCGAAGTTCGGCCATCGCGACTTCACATACAGCCGAGGGGCCATTTTTTTTTCTCCTCGTCGAGTGTAAACACGATCCGAGCGGTCAGTCAGGATAGCCATGTGTAAGAGTGAAAAAAAAAGTCAGTCGAGGAAGGAGCAAAGCTGCCGGGCAGTCACAATGGCGAGCATAACCGACTTCGCGCACTTCAGCTACACGTCCGTAGGCCGCGAAAGGAGGAGAGTTAGGTTTCCCGCTTGGCTAGATCGGCGTGGCCCATTGTCGGCCGAGAGACTGAACGGAAGGAAAGGCGCGGGACAAGCTTCGCGCGGAACGGGAGAACAATCTTCAAAGTGACACAAACACCTTCGGGATTATGTAAACGCGGCTCATTGTCGGCGGGACGCCGGTAGGAGAAGAGAAAGCACGAAAGTGAGGAGAACAAGAAGCTTTCAAAAACAACGACCTTGAAATGTCTATCTTGCCGCACGATTATTACAACAATGTTGCTGTCTATTGCGCAATGCGCTCCTTCGCTCTTCGAGCTTAGTGGACCGACTTGTCTAAGCATTATGCGTTTTCGAGTAGGAAACTGTTTTCTTCACGTAATTATGAGCTTATACTAATCGTCATATTATCTTTTGTTGTAATTACTGATGGAACTTGAATTATATTTCCTTCGTTAATGAAGTAGGGGCGTTATTGAATGAGAACGTAAAATTTGAAAAAATTGTTGTTGTCTTGCATAACATAGCTCGAAATAAAGTGTAAACATTTTTCAATTATTCAAAAATTTCAATAACTGATCAATAATAACAATATTTTTTAACGAATTTTATAAAAAAATGTATTAAATAATCTTAAATTAGTGAATTTGCAGGAATAGTATAATGGTTAAGCGCGTTCGCGTGTCTTTACTGCTTCCCGACGGAAGGAAAGCGCTCGAAAACTCGAGTGTAATGAAGTCATTACGTTAACATTCATATAAAGTCATCGTAACGGCGGCCAATTACTTTTACTCCGCGGCCGCAGCCGTCGCATCGCGAGCGATTTGCCCTCGAAGAAAAGGCGCCACGGGCCGAACGGAGGCTCCGTCGCTCGCCTGCAATACAGCGGTATCGAATTTCCTGGGCTGCTGGAGCACCTCCGAGTCGTCTAGAAATCGCGCCGCCATTCTCATTAAAACTGCGGCGCTATACATAAGTCGATCCCCGTCAACACTGAGACAAAGACTCCGCGTGAAATAAAGCACAATACTCGCGGATTTTTCCTGTACGTAGAAATAAAAAATAGTTGGTTTAGACCAGCAACGTTCGAGCTTCGAAGGAAGAAGAAAGAGCAGGGAAGACGGAAAAATGCGGCGATATCGGAGATTGCAGGGCTCCATCGGGCGAAGAGAACCGGCCGGCTCCTCTCGTATTATATACGCGAGTGAAAGAAGAAAGGAGGCTGAGAGAGCGAGAGGGAGAAAGCGAGAGAGGAAGAAAGATGAGGCGCGGGAAGAGGAGGAGAAGAAACGAAAAGTCGAACGCGAGAAACGCGGCTCGGGGCCTAAGGGATAAATTGCATTTGCGCCGCTGCACCGGGGACGGAGGCGCGGCCGGCAGCGCGTGCACACGCGCGCCCATACGAGTGCACCCATTGCCGAAGCATCTGCGCGTGCAAAGTCATCTCGTCCCCGATTGCACGTAACGCCACAGTGTTGCCGGTCCCTCGGATATAAATTTTTAGTGTAATCTTCTTTAACTACACTGAAAATGCTATTTTAGGCTGATTTACGACTTAAAAATTTATTGCGTCCAAATGCGGGTCTTTTTGGAGAAATTAAGATTCTTGATTAATAGCCTGGTCGATTGCCAATTTTATAATTTCCTCGCGAAGCCTTTTTTTTTTCTTTTTTAATTTGATTATTTATTTTTCAAAGGTGGGAAATTCATTGCGGTGTGTGCATTGAAATCGACGTTGACGGATATTGCATAAACAACGTAAATCCTTTTTTTTTCCGGTGTTAATTCGCGCGCGCTGCGAAATGTTCGTTATTTTTCTCTAAAATGGTCGGTGATTCAAAGCGACGGCAAAACATCAACATATTTCATTCTATTTTCGCGTTTGTCTTCACACCGTTAAACATATTTTATTGTGTATTTGTTAATTGCAAGGACAATAATTTTTGCTGCACGAGGAGCATTAAAATTTCAGGCGAAAGAAGAAAAACAGCACCTATATTCCTCTAAAATTAAAAAAAAATCCAAGTGCAGCATCGAATTTCGTCGAGTCGAGTCAGGCGGAAGAAATGCACCGGGCCTCGCTGCAGCAGGAGGAAGAGGCCGAGAGCGGGGCAGCAACACCGGGGCCCCGAAAAATGCATTTGCACTAAAATTGGCAACGTCGCTCACACACATATCCGTCTATTCGCGAGAAAAGGGGGCAAGTGGACCTAGCAACTAGAGGGGGAGAGAAACGTCTTTCCTCTCTCTTCTCCGGTGCAGTGTGCGAGCTTCGGCTCGCATAGCACGGGAGTGAGGAGAAAGGCCGGCCGGAGGAGGACATTCATCCGGGGTGAAGAAGAGGGGGAGAAGGCGCATTTTGGGCCCTCTCTCCGCTCCCCGTCTCCCGCGAGTCGTTGCATCGAAGGAGCCGGGCCAGGTTGCACTGGGCGGTTAGAGAAAGAGAGAAAGCTGCGGAGGCCTCCTTCTCGATCGGTGCATTTTAGGACTAGCGGAGAGAGACGTGGCTCCGAAAAAGGAGCGCTCTCTCCCCACCCCTGGCCGTTCTGGCCCGCGGTGGGGGGAATGAGCGTTTGGGCCCTAGCAACGAGAAGAAGACGCCTAGCAACGTGCACTCGCTGGAAAAAAGAGGACGCGGCGAGGGGCTGGGGGGAGCAACCCGGGCTATGCACCAAAATGCCGCTCGAGCGGGGGTGGGGGAGCGGCTAGCCCACGCTATACCTGTATCTTAGGCCCGTGTAAGACTCGTGGTGATTTGGCCCTCGAGAGGAAGGGGGTCGGGTTAGCCCGAGAGGGGAAGTGGACCCAGCAGAAGGAGGAGTCCCGGAGTGGGGGGTAAGTAGGGTTCACGGGAGGTTTTCGACTCCTACGGCCGCACGGTCACTGCATCGCATCGCGCGACTAGTTTCAGTGGTTCGCAATTTTGGCGTTTCGAGCCCTGGGCCAGGCGCCGTCGCGGCCTTGCACATCGCGCAGAATGTGCCTTAGTGGATAGAAATATTATACTGACTCGTTTTTTTTTTCTTACTGCTGGACTAGGTAGCTACCTAGTCGCTAAAATTATTCGAAAACTTTCTTCACGAATTCTGGCACATTTTATTCGATGTTGAATAATGGATGACTGCAATGAGATTACGAGGCGACGTTTATTCTTGAGACGAGTATCGATGGAATGCATGATTTTCTTCATCATAATAGTTTTATGACACCCGGTTATCTATAATCGCTTACTTATTATGCAAATTTCAAATTTCGAAATATCATTTTAGGGGTAGACGAATTATAATTTTAAGCTTATAACAATTTGATTTATCTCAAGTTATGTCTCATGAGAACGTCGATATTTAAGTATATCTACATGCAAGTCTGGTGCATAATTATGATGCATTTATAATTTAGACTGCAATATTCCAAAATCGTAATTAGTTCATCGTCGAGCTGACAAAAGTAAAGAGCGATGTAATTTGGAAATTTTGCTAAATAAGTTATTGTTTAATTCGCGCCGAGCATAAAAATACGGCGAAATTAAATCAATAACGATCGAGCATTATTGAACTGAATTTTAATCGAAACAATTCGAAACATAATTAATATAAAAGTAATTTGAATCCCAAATAAATTATACACTACAAAATGCGGCCCTCTTCGGCTTCAATTACGATTAATTTTACAGCGCGGAGAACTAATAGACTCAAAGAATCAACGAACGCTTTTCATCATCTATCAGTACTATTAGTTCCCTTGTATTTGCATTCGACGCATAAATAACCTTTTTTTTTGGCCCCGGCGGCTCGCTATCCACAATCACTTCGATTCTATTTAAACAAGCCCCTTAATCACGGCTCGTCGCTAAATGCCTCGGTAAATTTGACTTTCGTTAAAACGTAAACAAGCGACCGAACCGCCGCCCGCGCGAGGCAGACGAAAAAATTGATCGTCGATGCCGTGGGCGGAGGGGGCGAGCGCACGCGAAAAAAAAACCGCCGAGCCGCAACTTTTTAATCGGCGGCAACGGCCTATTAGCTCGCGAGCTGACTCCTGGGCACGCGAGCGCCGCGGCCTTATCGTCGATGCGCTGCCCGGATAAATTCGCCGATAAGGCCGCGCAAAAGGCCGCGCGTTTTGACAGTGGCTGTGCACCCAAGCGAAGTCGCCCCGGCCGTATTAATGCCAGGCCTGCTCTTGCAAATCTGATTTCTGCGCGAATTAATTGCCGCGCATAAAATTTCGACGATAAAAGCGCATAAAGCGCCCGGCGTCGCGACGCGAGGTGAGGGGCCCTCTAGAATTGGCGATGCTCTCCGCGCGCGCTTCTCAGGTGCGTTAAAATTAGCGCGCGGCGTTGCAATAAATTTTATTCCCTCGCGCGCGGGGGGGATGAGTTGCGCACTTACGAGATTAAATGTTATGCGAAACAGGTCAAATTACAAGTGAGTATTTTATAACTCGTTGAATTATGTACAGCATTATTGCTATTCAATTTATCGAAATTCGCAAATCCAAAAGTTCATCTAAATGTTATAGAAACTCGATAATTTGAATAATTTATAAGTATAAATATTTAATCTGCCAATTAAATTACTTATTTCCATTGATTATGTTCGATATCGTAAGGAAAAATATTTAAATCCCGCTGGAATAATGTGCTTCGGTACTTGACAATCGGAGTGTAATAAAATAATGGAAATTAAATTTATACATTTTTATAGTCATAAGAGCTTGCTTTCATTTATAGCTAGATCCAATTACGATATAAATAAAAAAAGCCTGACTTCTCAAGTTTTTTCATGCAGTTATACGATAATTCATGGAGAAAGATAGCGACCTCGTTTGTATGCGATGCGTAAGCAATATTATATCAAGTAGCAACTACATCATTAACTACAGGCATATTCGATTCTATGCTTTAGTATAACTGAACTTGACTGTACATTATGTGATCGAATATGCCCTGAAAAAATTAACAATATTCGCTGTGAATATTCAGCAACGAATAAAACTGGCTTCATTTTCAGGCTCATCATTTCTTCAAGAGGGCATTCAACTAACCCTCCATTAGCCTTCGATTAAAAAAATTCCAAATCATCTCAATATAGAGAATAAAGAATGAAAAAATAAAAAATGAAAAAAGTTCATTAAAATACGAAACTATCAATTACTGTCGCTATTATCATAGCCCATCAGAATTAATTAAAAATTGTGAAGTAAGTCTAAAATATCTCGCATCTGTCCGGCGCAATACTTATTAAAGCGCGTCGCGTGACACGTGCCCCCTCCCCCACCTCCGACGCTCGTGAAAGTTGAACCCTACAGCAGCGGGGGCCGGAGCTCGATGCTCGTTGTAAAGCAACGGCGATAAGTGTAGCGCTCGGATCCTCGCGGCGGCCTGGCGCGACACGCAAATGCGTCGCCGCGCTGCAATCGCCCAGACAGAAATGCCGATCGTTCATTTCTCCGCTGAGTGACGGACCGGCCTCCCTCCCGCGCCTCCCCCTCTTACCTCCCTTTTTACCTCTTTTGTCCGGATCTTCCGACTCGGCGAAAGGGGGTGGTTTTCTCATTTCCTCCCGTTCAGCCGGCTCGCTCTCCGCTAAATTCCTTTTCTTACTATTGATTATCTTACTTCAATGCCCTTATGTCCAAGTGGAAGCGAGCAATCTCATTGACTTTCGCTTATCGGCCGAAAAATAAATGGATGAATTTTTCCGCCTCTCCACCCTGCAGTCCACCCCCTCGCTCAAAATAATATCGCTAATGCACTGATGCTTCTTGGGAAGGGATGTAATCGTAAGTTAATGATTTCATTTACTTTTAGTTTCGAAGGGACGCAAACTGCTGTGCAACGGCTATAGACATCCACGGGGAACGATGCTCGGTATGAATTTTTCAAGAATACGATTTGAGGTAGGCGATCAAGAAATATCGTTTATTCATTGCGATACGGACTTATGTTGTTGTACACTCGCTTATACAAATAGTTATAATGTTTGCGAAATCAATGCTTCAGCTTCTTTCATTATTTAACTGTTTGATCGATTCCGGGATATTTCTATAGGCGCCGTTAATTGGTGATGCTCGCATTGCACGGCATTAGTGGGAAGGATCTAAAATTGCGCAGAAAGCCTTGATTCAGTTCCTATCATTGTGAACTATGTTAAATAATTAGAGAAACATTTTATCATTTGGTCATAGGACGTGCGCAACTTAAAGTGAAATAAAACGGAGCAGGAGCGCGGTTAAAATATCTGACCTCTTTGTATATTTTAGTATTTATTCAAGAACATTTAAATAAATAGAGGTCGATTATTTTCATCGAAAACTTGATAAATGACCAAATGCAATTACTCTCCATTAGTGTAGGTCACTGGCGAAAGGCGCATTTAGAAATTGTCTAAATTTTTTATCCCGCGAAATGCGATTTCTTGGAATTTGATGATTACAAAAAAAGTCACTATGAACAAGTTAGTTTCATCATTAAATAATCTGATAACAAATTAAAAAATGCAATGTCGTAATTAAAAAAAAAGCTTGTATCTCGAATAACGCAAGCTATTTTGTTTCGAGATTAAAGAATTAAAGAATTTTAGTCGAAACAAAAAGTCAGCATAACTTCATTAATAATTATAAATTCTAGTGCAAGCTTGGAATACTTGGTATATTTAAATAATTTTCCCCTGCGACTGGTGCAAGCAAATAAAGCTCTAAAAATATACTCAAAAAAAAAAGAAAAAAAAAAGGCGTTATCCTATCAATCAATAAATTATCTTCCCTTGTTACCAAACAAATCAATTTTATCCGAAACAGACTGATTATATCATGAAATCGAAACAACGTGATACCGCGGAAACGAGTCCCGGAGTCCACGTCCGCCATGAAAAAAAAAAGGAAGTCAACGGCGGCGGAAGTCAACGCACCCTTATCAAGGCAGCCCAGTCGCAAGGACATTCCGCGTGGCGCGGCTCTTCCCGGTAACTCGCGGTACCTCGGTTGCTCGGCAGCGGCACCGCCGTCGCTGCCCCCGCGCGTAAGGAGGCCATATTTCATACAAGAGCCGCGGCTCCTTCCCCTTGGCCGAGACTTGCGCGCGCGCGCTCTCTCCTAAGCAGGCGGAAGCGAGCGGGATGGGGTGAGGCTGTGCCGAGGCCTCTCTCTCTTCCGCCTCGCGCGCTCTCCTTCCCTCCCGGCCGCCGCGGAAACGCTTGCGCGCGTCACGCGCGGGATCC
Organism: Sycophila texana; assembly: GCA_035582955.1. Lineage (NCBI taxonomy): Eukaryota > Metazoa > Arthropoda > Insecta > Hymenoptera > Eurytomidae > Sycophila > Sycophila texana. The sequence continues at coordinate 11,227,692 of JAWWEN010000020.1, read as the reverse complement.
GTCTCTCTCGCCTAGGCAGGAGAGAAAGAGCGAATTAGAAAGGGAAAGAGGAAGAGGAGAGGCGGAGACCCGCGCGAGCGCAGCCCGAGAGAGAGGGACTTGGCTCCTCCCGCGAGCGCGCAAGCCGATGTAATGTTTCTTTTATTGATTTTGCGGCGACCCGAGGAAATTACGCGCCGCGCGGCATCCGCGACGCTGCTCTCATCCGAGCGCGCCCCTCCTCTTTCAATTTTATCAGCCTGCCTCGGACCACTATCTTCTTGCAGGAGCGATCCCTTCCGCTGACCTGCATCGGCCGATTATGTAGATTTTCTCAGGAAATCCACGCTGAATCGGTCTTGATAGGGAAGATTCCGAAAATCTGGATGATATTTTTTTCTAACGACTGAGTTACGTGTTATTTTCTATTTTTAAGCTCAGGATTTCAAGCCACAATTTTTTCGTGGAGCTTTATCAGTGACCTCGAATTAGCGCTTAGAGATCACGATTCATTACGTCAGAACGCGTCATTTAGAGAGTGTGTGGGAAAACTAGCGTATATCGAGTTTTTTTGCTACTATAGACACTAATAATTTATTTGAGTTTAGTTTATTTATAAGGCGAGAGTGACTGTTGACAAAATACAGACTGGTAATTCGTATTCTATTTCTGTACGTAAATTAATATTAGAAAATGCAATAGCCGATAATTAGAGCTGGTTTAGCGTTTATTGTTTTTGGATTTTATCGACTTTTTTTAGCCGCTAATTGAGATATCGGATAACAAATTTAGCCAAGTTAACCGTGTGCATAAAAAACAGCCTCCAACTTAGTAATTATTTTAATTATTTAAATATCTGTAAAAAGTAATACTGTACTTTTTCTAGCAAACAATTTGACTTCTCTTTTTTTACTCAATTGTTAACGAGACAATCGAAAGCCGCAGCTTTTTACTAGTCTCCGAAATAAATTAGTAATTAAATCGAAATGTAAACTCAATCGACACTGGTATACGCAAAAAGCTCGCGCAGCCTCTCGTTTCAAGTAGAAACAGTCGGGTCCGGCCAGACGCCGAGGCCCGCGCTATACACGCGTTCGCACAAGGGTCCACGCCATCCAAGAATAGTCAGCCTCGTCGATATTTCTCGGCGAGATTTATCCTACCCCGGAATTCTTCAGTGCAATTGAACAGAGGAACGTAAAGTTTGGACCCCCGAAAAAGCGTCCCATCTCCTCGTCGCCGTAATTCGAACGCACCTGAGAATAATTCAGGCCGGTCCTCCGCCTCCATAAAGCGGCCCGCTAAATAAGAGATCGTAGATATTTACTTTAAATAAATGAGCCAGCAAGGCGCGACGTAAGTACGTCCGTCATGAGTAATTCAGACGGAGCGATTCTTACTGGCCGAGCGTACGAAGCCGAGTACACACACTTCCGGACGAGCGTCGGGAGCGTTGGCGTCGATAGGTCAAGGACACGCGTCCGCTCTCTCTCTCTCTCTTTCTTTCTCACTCTCATTCACGCCTCTCGGGGTCAAGTCGACAAATCACCCCTTGCGCCGCGCGCGTCTGCTCGGGCGGGCGCCCCTGAAAAAAAGGAGCGAAACGTCGGCATCATCCCCCCGGTGCTTCGCTCAGTTCGTTGGACTATTCAACCTCCCTGCGCCCCCCTTCTTCGGCTCCCTCTTCCACGGTCGCAGAACTCTCCCGAAAAAAAAAAACAAGCGAGGCACAAATCGCCCGGCGAGAGGCCGAGAGAAAACAACGGAGCCCATTAATGTCTCGTCGCTGACAAATATCGCCGACCTGTGCGAGTCTTTTGTTTCTGGTCGTTTGATAATTTTTCCTTTGCGAAGGTGCTCGATTACCCATGACGCAAGAACGTAGTCAATCTTTTGAATTTTTTTTTCGTTTTTATTTTTAAACAATCCGAGGTCGATGGAGGCTCTGAGAATAAGCGGAGAATAGAAAAGCAAGTATATATTAAGTGTGAATAATAATTCACTGTTGTAAATTGACACATCAACGGACAGTATGCATAGTGTATTGGAAAAATTAAATGGTTGGACATTAAACTTTTCCTCCCTTCTTTTCTCTTTGAATTTTTGAATTCTTCTCTCATTTGGAATTATTAGTGATCGATATTTTATTATTCCCGCTAATATAAGATTTAAAAATATCCCTGGATATGATAAAGTGATTGTGTTTAATAATGCTTAACTACTATTCCGAAAGAATATAAACACTTAAATGTGATTAACTCTGTTACGTTAATTCTTAAAAAAAGAAAAGAAACTTTTATTTAAGATTTCATTATTTTCGCAATAATACGAAATAATTTTTTATTTAAAACAAAAGTTCAATTTTACTGATAATGAGAAAAGAATGTACTCTCTGATGTTTGTTAATTGAATTAAAATACTCTCAAAAATTTATATTAAAATTCGCACATAATGAAAGAGACAAAATATTCATATCAAGTTTGATGCATTTAATATATTACACAGAGTTCAATATTACAGTTAAAAATATGGACATTCGTTACAACACAAAGATGCTTCTGCCAGTGAAATGCATATTTTTAATATTATACAAATTACGCGGCGCACAAAGTACTTTTAATATCAAAGTATCCGCGCGGCATTGATGAAAAAACCTTTTTAACATATCGCACGAAAACCCCTATAAATTTGTATTAAATAAAGTCCGGCTGTATAAACCTCGCAAAAAGAGAGCGGGGCCGAAGTGTAATGTTTCATTAATACCCAATCCACGCAGCGTTGAAAATTCAATCGATCCTTTTTGATTTCCTCGTACACCGACATCGCGGCTCTCGAAACGCGCGAAAGAAAGCCGGAAAATCAAGCGGCGTTTACCCAGTGAACGGAGCGTGTGAGAAAAAAAAGCCTCGCTCAAAAAATGAGGGGAAAAGAAAGAAAGAAGAAGACAATCGAGAGTGGAGTGGCAAGTAAAAAAAAAAGGAGAAAGCGCGAGGAGCGCGAGAAAAATCCGGGAAAATCGACCTTGGGTAATTCGCTTGGGTGGAACGCAGCCGGGAGAGGACGAGCGACCACTTGTGTCGCTTCGCGCACGAGACGAGAGGCGCAGATTTGATGGCCTCGTCTCTCTCTCGCTCGCGCGCGGCCGGGCGCTCGCGTAAATCCCGAGCCGCACGTACGTACGTTAAAGCTCGCGCGCGCGCGTCCGTACGTGACTCTCGTTTTCGTCGGTACGTATAGAAAGCGAAACCGCTTCTACCTACATTTTCGCCCATTCACCCGGAGAGCGAGAGCGCTGGGGGGAGAGAGAGAGGAGAGGTGGCCGTGGCGCGGTTTGCGCGAAAAAAAAGGCACGAGAGAAAAATAAAAGAGGTGGGGGCGCGGAAAAAAAAACTGGGCGCACGAGCGAGAGTGAAAAAGCGGAGGAGGAAAAATGCGCGGGAAAAAGGCAGGAAAATACGAATCTCAATGCCGTCAGCGACGTGCTCACTAAAGTGACGAACACGTGGAGAAAGTGGGCATCGTTTTGGTCAATTTTTTAATTTTTCTTTTTTACTTTTATTAGAATACGACGAGAATAAAATATTTTAAATTATGTCGTTTCAATAAATGAATAAACACCCTTTTTATTATTGCGAAGTTTACTCGTCGTTTTTTTACAAGTTGTATTTACAATAAATACTGCTTCGTTGTATATTCTGCTTTTTAATAGCTCGCATTCGAGTTTTCCTATATTTATTTTATTTTGCCAGCTTACCTAAGTGGAATACCTTTGATATTTATTAATATTGGACATTTTAATAATTAATAGTAAATATCGTGCGGAGAAATAAATTGTAAACTTAAAATTGAAAAATTCACGAAATAAATATTTGTCAATGTTGAAATTAATGAAGTAGCATGAAAGCATAAAATGGAAAAACATATACAAATATTGTACGGGACTATAAATAATAATGCACAGTAAATTGATTCATTAAAATTACGGACAAAAGAATCGAATATAATTTTAACGAACGAATGAAATTAATAAAGCGGCATTATACAGAGGAAAAAACTCGATTGGTAAACGCGTAAATGCAAAATAATATAAATTTAAAAATTTCGCTGAAATGCCTCGCGTAAAATTACCCATAAGCGATGAGTAAAAAAGATAATCAAGAGCATATTAAAATAAAGTGCAAATATTATAGCAGAAAAAAGGTAAATGAATTTCCAAAAACACGCCTATGGCAAAATGTCGTAAAAAGAAGAAAATCAGCGAGTATTTCTAAGCTCGGGAGTCGCGAAAAAAAGGAGAGCGATAGGTAAAAGAGGTAGGTATAGAGCAAAGAGACGAAAGGGGGGGGGGGGCGGCTCAGAGAAGCGAGGGTGGAAGCGCGCGGCGCGTTTCATTGCGCAGGGTAAAAAGGGAAAGGGCAATGGATCCGTTGCCAGGGATGAAGTACGTGGGTATTGATCTATTTAAAGCCTAGAGTACCAAACGAGGTCCTTATTAAAAAGCGGAGTGAAACAAGGGTGGCTCCTCGCCCCGTCGCGCTCCTACACCCTCCGTCGGTTTTCTCCGCTCCCGCGCCGCTCTTTCTCTCCCTACCTTGCCGCCCTCGGCCTTTTGCTCTCTCCACCCTGCGTGTGTCGTCGCAGGTACGAAGAGGAAAAAAAAACGTACCGCCCCTTCCCCTTGGCCGTGCGCGCGTTTGCTCTCTTTTGCCGGTTGACATCGAGCACGTCGTTTCACCCGTGATTCGTAAGATTTTCAGTTTTCGATTTGAAAAATGACCGATTATGCTAATGCGATCGCCGAGCGAGGCGAAGGAAATGCGGCACACGAGAGGTATCCCTAATTTCGCAGGCGTGATTTTATAGCGATCTTATTGAATTCGAGTTCAACTAGATTTTTTACGGTTTTTTTTTTTTAAAGCGGATCCGTTTTATCGCTGATGGACTGATTGTTAACTTGATAGGTTTCGGTGGATGGAGCGTTTATATATAATTCGTAAAGTATTAATTGGTTGGTAGTGAGAAAAGTTTTATTCTTTTTTATCAAATCGATTTACGCGCTAATGCAGCTTTTTCAACCAAACGAACGCATAAATCCAGTTAAAAAAAAAAAATTACCGATTGTACGCAGTAAAAAAATTTCAAACAAACGAAATATCCGAATTTTATCGGAAATTATAATTTTTCTCGTATATTCGGATAAACGTCGCATTTGAAAATAAATATCATCCTACTGGGGGCCGGAAGGTAAAATTATACATCGGCGAGCGCTCGGTGCACGGTATCGCTTTCGTTGCATTACGCATTTTTCTCACCCACGCGCTAACAAACAAAAGCGACAAAAAATTTTCGAACTCCAGCGCCGGAATTAAAGTTCAATAATAACGAATAACGAGACACAAAGCTGGCGCGTACACGGGCCCGCGCGCAAAAAGCTCTCTCGGTTTTTTACCCCCCACCCCCTCCCACCCTTTCAGATAAACGCAACAATGCCGATCATTATCGCAAAATGACGTCGTGATTATTCTATCCGTGCCCTCGCCACCCCCCTCTCCGCCCAGTTTCCACGAAAAGCCATTGTTAATGTAATCCCTGCAGCAGACGTAAAAGCTCGCGCTCGCGCGTCCGGTAATTTTCGCAAACGCGAATATCAGTTTACGTGAAACGCGAGTTTTATTAGGCAGGCGCGCACACACGCGCGCGGGGGTGGCTGGCGCGACGGGGGGTGGGAGGGTAGTTGTGGAGGGGAGGCGCGCGAAACTTTGCGAGTGACAGGCGCCGCCCGGCCCTCCAAATCATAATTTGCTTTTTTATTTTATCGGCCGAGCGGAAAACGTAACCGAGCCCAGTCGCCCGGTGGCCGGGAGGGAGAAAAATTGCGACGGAGCGAGGGAAAGAGAGAGCGAAAGAGAGAGGAGCGTTCGACACGGGCGGGAGCTAGGCGCGCGCGCTGCCGCCCGGCCCCCACCCCGCTAGATATAAAATCCGCGATTTTAAAGCATTTTAGTATCGATCCCCGTTTTTAGCACTAGTCGCGGGGGCTTTCTATTGGCGGCGGGGTTGTACCGACGCGCGCGCTCTCTTTCTCTCGCTCGCTCTCCGGCCCGGGTGGGGGGAGGGGGGGAGAGCTGATTTCTCCCTTCTCTCTGTCCTTTTTCCCGCGGCGCCGGCAGCGGCAAGCGGCACCGCCAGGGCGCGGGACGAGCAGAGACAGAAAGGGAGCGCGAGAGCGAGCTGGTGTGCGTACCGAGCGTAGTTACGCCAGATGTGTAAGTGCGTAAATGCATAATAAAATTCATGTACCGAGCGCGAAGAGCGCCCGCGCACAACCGACGGAAAGAGATAGCCGCGGGGGGAGGGGGGTGCCGAGGGGAGGGGGTTTGACCCGACTGACGCGAGGGCGCTTTTACATTTCACCCTCTGATTTTACTGTAGGAGCGAAAAACATTCGTTTCTGATACCACCCCCCGCCCCCCGCCTATAGCTACCACCACCCCTCTTCCTTTTTTTCCGCCTCCTCTCGCGGCGCTCGACGTGTAATCTGAGTTCGGCAAAATTAACGTTGTTTAAATTTCGTTTCCATTAATTAATATTTATATGAATTTCTCCGAACAGCGACTGTTGCAAAGGAGCAGGCCGAATGAGTTCGGACGAAATTGAATCTTTAGGGATTTACATTTTAAATATTATATACTTTGTGCAGGCTTCCTATACCAATTCGAAAATAAAGCTTTTCAATATCCTCGACACTGCAGTAAATTCAATTATGTACCTTTGTGTTTCATAATTATTTTTTAATTTCAAACTCAATCGAGCCTTTTATAAAATTTGTGCAAAACTACGGCGCTTGCTCCCGCGCTTCAAGCGAAATTTCCGCCCTTCCGCGAGAACAACCGACCCTCGCGCGTTCGTTATTAACAAAATTTTCATATATAACATTGCCTGTTTTCGAAAAGAATTTTTAATTCGATCACTTGATTGAATAAATTGGCTGACTCTACGGGCGTCACTTTAAACGCATCCTTCGAAGCCAGGAAAAAATAGAGCTGAAAATCCGCGCTAAAAGTGTACGGAAAACTTGCGAGTGAAAACAGGCGAGCACGGTCAGACGCCTTGTTCGAAAACGCCGTTATATTAAAAAAAAACTGCGAAAAAATAATACCCTTTGTGCCCCTTACAACGGCACGCTAACGCGGAAAAAATCAAAGCCACGGCCGAGGGGTCCGCAAGCTGCGACATTTAACAATTTACGCGGTAAACAACCCCTCGCGCGTCCTTTTAAAAAAAACGAACGCAGAAGAAGGAGGAGGAAAATATAGCATGGCGACCGAAAGACGAAGGCGGAAGTGACGCGAAAACGGCCGAACGCGTGTCCCTCGGCTCGTTTGTGTGCGCGAGCGCTTCGGACCCTCGGCGCTGCCGCCGCGGGCTCTCTCCTGTCGCTCGTTCACCCTTTTTCCGTTCCTTCTTCCTGCACGCGCTGTTGACCGTCGAGAGCTACATCCTCTCCTGCCCTCTTTTTCTATTAATAGCGAAAGCCCGAGCGTGCGCGCGGTGGCCCCCCTCGAGTGAAGGGAATGTAAAGTTCTGCGGACGGAGGAGCCTCGCGCAACGCACGATGCACTGCCAAAGTCCAAAAATATAACACGCTCCTCGCCGACGGCGTGCTGCAAGAGCGAAATTTTAATCCGCCTCCTCCTCTCTCTCTCTCTCTCCATCGTTTTTTTTTCTCTTCTCTCCTCTCGGCGTTTTTTTTCACGCGCGCACACCTGTCGATTAAACGCGTTATATCGCGGGACACTCCCAAGCGGAGATTTTCACTCCGGCCTTTTTTGCGCTCCCTCGGCTCTCCGATAAATATGCGCGTGATATTTTACCTTTTCGGTTTACCACTTTGCGGATTAAATGGAATTTTTCGCAGCTTTTTTTTTAAACGTTTCTTTGATTGATTTTGCGCCGGTGAATAGTGTGGAAATATTTTTAATGTCGTTAATGTATTTTGCTCTTATCCATTTTTTACGCGGGACGCAGAGTACCGCTGGAAATCGAGCCGGCTTTAAAAAATGATAAGCTTGCACAAGGTCGCGCCCGCCCGCGTGCCTCGCGTCAGATAAATTATAAAGGGACGTATTAATTTTCGTTAAAATAACAGTTAAAGTAACGCTGCTTCATCAAAAAGTCAAAAGTCCCCGACTGCGAGTGTCTCTCGCTCGTGGACCCGGCACATTTTTCACATAAATAAAAGCCAGAATCAAAATTCATACAGAGATTTATTAGAGGAATAAAAATGTAAACGATAAACATGGATAAAATATTAGGCGAACGCTTTCGTAAAAAAAAGTAACTTCGGTAACTTATCTCCGTATTTCCATAACTACAATTTAAAAAAAAAATAACAGAGGGGGCCGCGGGTAGGAAAGGGAGGGTAGTCGAGCTCGTAAATAACGCACATTAGGCCCATTAACTGCTTAAAATTCATCGCGCGCACGCCTTTATGCCGTGCCCGAAACGGTGGCGCAACTATTGTCTTTCGGGCGCGAACCTCGAGAAAAGAAAACGCGCCCTTTGCGAGCTCCGGAGAGGAAAAAAAAAGAGAAATAGGAAGACAGACGGACAGACGCGGCGAGAGGGACAGAAATAAAGGGAACCAGGCAAACGAGCCCCGCGGAAAGATAGACGCTCGCGCGGGACTTTCATTTCGCGAGGACTCGCGAAGGGGGGAAGGGGCGAAGCTTCTCGCGCGCGCGAGCGAGGGAGAACGAGATGGAGGGGAAGGAAAGTCCCTCTATAGAAAAATCCATAAAGTTATAAAATGTGCGGAGAGCGAAATAGTACGTACCGCGCAGATTAGTTATGAAAATATAAAAGGAGCAAGGAGAGAGAGAGAGAGAGAGAGAGAGGGAGAGAGAGAGAGAGAGCCCGGCGGGGCGGGCACGAGGAGCGAGGGTGACGTCGCGCGCCAGAGCGGATGAGGGTGGCTGAGAGGGCTCAACTTTTCCAGCTCGTACCCTTCACCCTCCCTCTGCCGCCCCCGCGCTACCCCCTCCACTCTGTCTCTCTTTTTCCTTGGCTTCCGTGCTTCTCTTGCTCGCTCCGCTCGTTTTTCGAGCCGCGACGCGCGGCCGAGGGAGACGAACGGGAGGAAGAGAGAAAAGGACCTTCTCTCTTTTATCTCGTGCGTTTCGTAAACCACATTTGAATTGGCATTTTTAGCGGGCTTAAAAACACACCGGGCTCCCAACCTTGAAAGTGCCCATGTCTCCGGCTCTTCCTATCCTCCTCTTTTTCCAGCCCATCCCTCCCGGTTCCCCCTCGTCCGTGAAAGAGATAAATGTATTGTTTCATCTTTTTGATCCGAAATAATAATACCCCGGTATTTTCCCTAGCTTCGTAACTACTTTTTCATTTTTGTTTCTCTCTTTTATTCCTCCTGTTAGTCGAATAAAAACGATTTCTATTATTTGCTTCAGCGGTTGCATGCACAGTGCAACGGTAATCAGTGTACGCGGAGTTAACAAATCATTTTTTGGTAAACTTACTAAAGCAGAGGACCCTCGGCGTATTAATTCCGTAAAAAAATGAAAGCTTAAAGTCGGCATGGAAATCGCTTTGATCTAAGCTTTAGCGCAATATTATACATTCATTTTTTTTTTTTCTTAAATGTATAGAAGGATAAAGCAGGTTGGTCTGAAGTTGAAACTCTAAGAAGTAAGTAATATCGATCTCATCTGCGGAGATATTTGAAGCTTGGACAACTTTTTCGATAAAACTCGAAGGAACTCGTTCCCCTGACGGAATCCAATAGCGCACGATAGATCGAAGAGGCAAGATTCGTGCCGGTTTCTTTTAAGTATTGTGACCCACCGAAAAATTTTGTCCGAAGCTGAAAGTCGTAAGCGACATTTTTTTACCAATGGAAAAAAAACTAATCGCTTTTAGATATTAACTGTGATTTAGCTGATTTTTTTCTAATACTGAAAGTGAGGGTGATATAGTCCATTTAAATAGAGTCTCATAAAAATATAAAGAAACGCTTGTTTCTTCTTGATAAACAAGAATTTTTGTTTATCTAATATTGGAATAAATCTAATCTAATATTGAAATTAATTTTCTTATATAATCTGTTTACGAAAATTTTGATGACATAAACAAACTGATTACAGGATAATTTCAGGATTTAGTAATTTTCGTGAAAGTGGAAAAAAACGAGAATGAAATCAAGAGCTAGACATCCTCATCATCCTCACTTTTCTTCCTCCTAAAAAATTCTAAGCGTGAACATAGGTTTTTTTCTGGGTCGAAAAAGAAAGAAGAGGAATGGCTTCATTTGGCAAACAAGTGGAATCATTATCGCGCCCATAAAGACGTTGTTTTCTCGTCCGTCGATTCGGCAACCCTCCTGTTTATGTGAGCAAAGGCAGAACCTGCTGTTTTTTCCGGCGCCCAGGGTCTTCCACCCATGATATAACCGTACGCTTTTTAGACTAAAAAAAAATTATTTACCCTTAACCACCTGCTCCCCGTTTGTTTAGTTAATACTTGAAAATATTTTTATTCAAACTTTTATCCCGATGTAAATATTTTATACTTTACACACTCCTCACTTTTTTCGGTTTCTCCGAAATGATTCATCGCAGAATCCACAAAACTTTTTACATTTTTTAATTCTGAAATAGTTTACAAAAATACGACAATATTATTAATAGAAGAATGTCGGCAAATTCCTGGAAGTAAAAGAAGGAGCTAAAGTCGAAATATAGAGCAAAGCTTAACGAAAGCGCAGATTCATTTGTCATTTGGCTAGAGAGCGGTGTGCGAAATGTCTATGTATAGGAGCCAGCGACGGGGTATCGCGAAGTTGGGCAAGAGAGCGAGAGAGCGGTGTACTTCATGCATAATTCAATCAGAGTTAGACTAGAAACGTCAATACAGCTCGCAGATTATTTCTTTTCCCGGGGCTGGCGGGCTCCTCTCTCTCGCCCCCGGTCGTCTCTCTTCCGCCTTCGGCGCGGCGCACGGCCTCCCGGCCGCGATCTATCCTCCTCCCACGTCGGGCGCTCGCGTCTGTCTATCCGCTCTCTCTTTTCAGCGTCGCTAAAACTCCCGCCCTAATCTTCTCCCTCTTTTGCTCGGGCCGCGGCGGCCGCGCGCGCCTGCCTCGTCCGAAAGGAGAGAGCGCGACGCTCGCTCCTCCGTGGCGGCGTAAAAGGAGCGGAGCTACAGAGAAAAAAGGACTCGCCTAGCGCCTAGGCTCCACTCGCACCCCCTACCCTCGAGGCCTCTTTTTCTCTCTTTCTCTCTTCCGGCGCCTCCTTTATATTTTAATCAACTAATTCCGCGCGGTGCGAACATTTATTACGCCCTTTCGTCCGGCGCCGGCTGACGGCGCTTATGCACACCTACAGAGAGGCGCGCGTATATAGATGCGCCTCCGCGCGACCATTCCGCGTTTTAATTGCGAGATGAGACTGGCCGCTGATTCGATGGGATTTTTTCCTGGTCGGCCAATGAGAGCTCGATCATCGGCGCGCCAATCGAGCGTTATAGCGTCGCGGGCGAGCCGCGGCTCTTTCCCGTGCGCCACACTTTTCGAGGCCAGTCAATTTTTCAACGGGATTTTAAACCTCCCCCCCCTCTTCGCCCACCCCCGGCCCGCTTCCTATCACTGGACGTTTTTACGTGTTACTAACTGCCCTCCCCGTTGTTAATATGCTCGGAACGCGCATTACCGCCGCGCACCCGCTCAATTCGCTCTGTCCGCCTTTTTCGGAGGTTGGCGCTGCTTTCTTCTTTTTATTTTCCTTTTTTTTTTTAAAGCTTTCATGCGGATTTCGATTGTAATGAATAAAATCAGTGGCCGACTGCATCGAGTACTACATAGCCCATATTTACGAAAGGGTGGAAATTGAAAAGAATTTTTTAGAAATCATTTTTCGTTGAGATTAAAGCCCTCTGTACACTTTGAATAGTTTTATTACAAAGAAACGTTGACGATTAAATTCAAAAATATAAAAAAATGCTCATTCCAGCGACTGTTATAGATTGGAAGTTAATTGTATATGAGAAGATATGAGAAATCCGAGTGGGGAAAATTAGCTATTGCATAGAGAGCAGAAACCAGTATAAGACCATAAACTAATTATTTAAAGTAGTCATTAAATGGCTACGCAGATTATAATTCACTATGAATTGAATTATGTACATTTTTTTTATTCCGTTACTCCTTTATTTTTGTTAAATTTTCTAGAAGACCTGTAGTCGTATTTTTTTTAATAACTCATCGTCAAAATTGTTCAATTCTTTCTAAGATATTTAAAATTGCGAGCACGACCTTCTCAATCTGAAAAAGAATAAATTCCAAACTTTTAATCTAATACTGATAAAACATATAGAAATTTCCATTCTCTTATTCAGCTGTTCAAAATAACTTCTAAAATTATTTACAAATTAGAACATAAAAATTCCAAGCGGAAATAACTATAATAAATCTTTAGATTTACGAATAAATTTTTGAGTAACCCTGTAAGCTGGTAAGCTTTTTGAAATCTAAATGCTGATCTTTCAAACCTTATAGCGAAATAAAAAAGCTGTATAATTTAATATTTCAACACGTATAGACCAGACGTGCATATAATCTTGTTGTACACAATATAAAACGTTTAAAAATAAAATGTATAAATAATACATGGAGATATTGACGATATTAGTTTCAAAAGTTCTGTATTTAAGTAGATTAAAGTAGACTAAAATATAGATTGAATTTCAGTATCTCTTTTCTATTGACTGCTTTTAAAACATTAATGCTATAAAAACGTACAAGCAAAATTGTGAAAACTTTCGCTTGAAGTATTCATATATGATATTGGAAAATCCGTTTTAATTTCAAACGCTGACTCGAGACTGTAAACGAAGCTTTTTAAAGGCATTTAAAAATATACAATAAGCATCTACAATCATTATTTAATTATTTTCTTCATTAGACAAAAATGGACAATTTCAAAGAGTGGAAATAATAAAAACTTCGGCAGAAGATAAAAACTGCGGAAATGCAAACATGTACACAAGATGAAAAGCACGAACAATTACTTATATTCAAGTGCGATATGTGTAATTCTACATTAACTTTTTTCTCTAAAACTTAAAAATTCAAATATAAAAATTGGCCGTTTTAAGGAATAAATAAGAGCTCGGCGCATCAAAGCTCTTAGAAAAGGAAGAAAGCAAAGGGTGAGCTTCAATAACGAGATTACTATTGTAACTGAAGTGGATCGTTTTAAATTTAACGCGAAGTAAAGAAAAAGACAAGTAAAATGTCCAGATTGCATTACTTTTTTCGTTAATAGTTTCCTTTACCGGCCCATTAGCAGTCGCCTTTAATCTAGCACTTTACAAAGGCAAGTTCCCCATGTGTATAAGTGCTAGCCTTTTCCAAGCCTCGTCATTTCCATATCATGCGGCTTGAGCTTGTGTATGGCTCGAGCGCGCAAAGGCCTATACGAATCTCCCGCTTCTCTTGCTCGCCCCCCGGGCCCCCCGACTTCTCCCTCACATCCTCGCGAATAATGATTTACATGTCCCCACGCAGGCGGGCTGCGAAGATATGCCAAGGGAATTTGCTGGCTCCTATTATTTTTTTTAAATTGTTCTTTTTCACGGCACTGATTTTTTCTCCATTAGTTATTATTCGAATTTTCTGCTCTTCTCCTGACCAATTCTTCCTTTTTTTTAATGTCGCTTAATACTGACAGAATTGCTGAACTGTAAAATGAAACTCAGGAGCATCTTACGTCATTCGCGTCTAAGCTGACGTGACACTTTGACAAAGTGACATTTACATAAACTAAAGTTGCCAAGGAATTTAGGAGTTTATAAGTGGCACAATTTTATGATTAAACCTGGCAGTTGCAGGTAATTAGTGTAAGACCGAACTAACTTAGAAATTTTATCGTGTTAATTCGATTTTCCATGAATTTTGATGTTAATACAAAGTCGAAAGTTGCTGTTTCGGCGTGCAATGATTCGTTTGAATGATACTTTGGTGAGCGATTCTTTTCTTTCGTCATAAAATAGACAACTGATTAATTTTTACGTGTAGGAATAATTTGTTGACCGAAGTAATTGGATACACGATATGGTTTGAAGCTATCAATAGTTTTAGCAAATGTAAGAGTACTTTCAATAAACGTTCGTGTAGATAGAAAAAAGTTCAAACACTACTAAATTCTGGATTTATTAATCAAGAGGCGCGGTAGCGCCTCGAGGCAAGTCTGATATATTATAGTTTTTAAAAAGTTCGTAACGCCACAGAAAGAGCTTTGTTTTAGGAAAAGAGATTTCCACTTTTTTTTTTAAATTAAAATTTTCTATTTTCACATTAGAATAAAATATCGTTTGAAATATATGTTTTCTCAAGTAATTCCTGTTAGAAAAAGGTTTATTGGTATTTTCTGGTAAGATACGGCGTTATTTGTAGCTGTAGAACGGAGCAAAGAAAAGACGAGATAGTAGAAATTGTTAATATTCTTTTGAAAAGGCACGCGGTGAAAATGCTGGCGCAGCTAATTTTCCAAAGAGCATCTAGATTTTGAATGACGCAATCTGCGTAAAAAAGTGGCAAAACTCATATTAGAAGCAAGTTATTTCGCGCGGATTTGGCGGAAACGTATATAATCACAAAGAAGCGCGCGCTTCCCATCTCCCCCGTTGCGGAGCGAATTATCATTGCGGGGGGTGGCGCGCGGGCCTCGAGATCGCGAACTCCGAGAGAGACAGAGGAGAAGCTATACGAGCGCGCGCGGGTTTTTAATGCGCGCATTCGCGCGCTCTCCTCTGTGTTTTACACCGTTGGGGCGGCCTGCACCCCCTCTCCATTTCTCTATATATCTCTCTCTCTCTTTTTTTCAGCGCCGCTCCGTACCTATTTCATCCCCACTCGCGGGGCTCTCGCGCGGCGCGCTTTCCCTCTTTTTTCCCCGCCGCACTAACTCACTCATCCCTGCATTATCCAGCTCCCCCGCCTCTCGTCACCGTTGGTTACTTTCCACCACCAAGCTCGGGCTGCCGCCACCGCTGCCGACGCCGCCGCGCGTCATCCTCGTCCTCGTTGCTGGCGCTGTTGTACACGGGATCGGACAAGAAAGGGAAATGAAAGCCCGGCGACCGATCTTACTCGAAATTAGGCTTTTTTCCCCGCTCGTTCGCCTCCGACGCTTTAAATAATTTCACTGGGATTCCGCGTGCCCCGCCTTTTCGACTTCGCTTTGCGCGAATCGACGTCGTTTTTTTTTGCGGAAACGCCACGATCATTTTCGGACTGCGTATGATGAGGCATTCATTTTTTTCCGCTTTGACAAAGCACTGAAAACTTTCGACGGACGCATCATTCCAGTTTACTGTCTATACGTAGTCGGAGCGTTTAATAAACATCCACATTCCGCGATTCTGAATTAGTGAAATTTCTGCAATTTCACTAATTTTATATCGATAGCCATCACGTACTTCGACTCAAAAATATACTAATATAATGAGTGGGATCCTGCTAACTTAGAACGATCCACTATTGACAGAAAATTAGTGTAATTACGGAAATTACACAGAGTAATACGTGGTGCATCGAAAATCATAGCAATCATTGAAGTCCTTCAATGCTTAATGACCGCATCAGTTGGCGTAAAATAAATATTTCCCGATTATAAATTAATTTGATTAAATCACGAAAACCGCACCGTCTTATTAATGAAAAAAGCTGTACTTCGTCGGTTGAGTCGTACGCATTCAGCACGCGTATAAACTATGCCGGAAAAAAAAACGAAGCGACGGTGCGGAGTAGCGGAAAAAAATTCGACTAATTTCCCGCGAAATATTGGTAGGCGGCGTTCCGAGTGAAAGGGAAATTGTTCGGTCTACGGCTCCGGCATCTCTCCCTTCGTCCTGCTCTCCAGGCCGCGAGAGCGCGGTTTTTATCCGGTGTCCCTGTCCGTAGGACTAGCGCCCGCCCGGCCCGCGCCCCTGACGCTCGCTCGCCCACGTACAGACAGCGCGAGCTCGGGAAGCGCGCGCGTGTAGAGGCACCCTAGCGCCTGTGCCACCCTTCTAATTTTTCCACCCCTTTCACTAAAATTAAAATCAATAGTGGCACCACGTGCCGCCCCGCCGACGCCGCGCCGCCGCGCGGACGGACTCTCGCGGAGCGCGAAAGAGAGGGACGAGGTGCACCGAACAACCGGAAACGCGAGAAGCCGACGGCCGACTTCCGCGCTCTCTCCTGCAGACAGTTTTTTTCACTTTATCATCGCGGGACTAATTTTATTTTTTGTTTGCTACCGCTGTCCGCTGAATCACGCTTTAGGATCTTGATGGTGGCCTCCAGAGACGAGGGGTGAATTTTCTTTCAACTCAATCTTGGTTCTGATTTTAGAATTAATTTTAAGTAACAATTTCGCCAATGAAAGAAGACGCTTCTTTTTAAGTTTTCAACCTTCATTCGTTATCTCTCATTTTATTACTCTATCTTTTTCTCGGCTCTCGATTACCTTGAACTGTCCTGCATATTTATCTATTTGACCGAGACTGTTTTTTGTTTGATTTGAAACATCGGGAGGTGTTATCATTTAAAAATCTAATAGCAGTATCTATATATTTTTGCACTCGACTGAGTTTATTCCAACACTTTTTATTGCGCAAAGTTAATACTGCGATTTTTTTACTAGCGGGATTGAACTTTGTTTGTGCGATAACAGCCAGTGTTACGTAATAATGTTAAGTGATACGGACAATAAAATTATAATACAAAGTATAAAAGGCTCACGCTGCGGTCCTTGAATTTTGAAAATGAACTATATTAATTGTCTGCGAGTACGTTAACCAGAAGATTCCGGATCGCTATCTTATCGCTCGGCTTCTTGACGTCTCTTTTATCGCGGCGAAGCTTACGGCTCAACTATGCGTAGGTATCAATTTTGCGTGTCTAGATCCGTGTAAGGCTAAACGCTTTCCGCTCGCAGTTTCAATGCTTCAATAAACCACACACCGCGGAAATAAAAAAAAAAAGCTTTGAATTCGCCGATTTTAATTATGCCTGCTTGATACATCATTAGTCGGGAAATTAATCGAAACGCCGGGGGTGTTTGAAACGAAATATTTTATTAGCGCGCGTTTGAAAGTTGAGCAAAACTCGGAATAAGAAAAAAATCGCACGGTCGAAATTCCGGGAAATCGCGTAATCTATTTTCCTCGAAAATCTGTTATTCATACGCGAGTCGCGCGAACGAACAAACAGCCGGTAAAATCCGATATACGCGAGTGCATAACTGGGAGCGACTCGGAATTGTCCGGGCTATGCATATAAATCCGCGAGCCGATTCTACACCCAGTGAGTTTGGGAGGGGACCATCCCTCCGAATGATTTTTCAAACTGCGTAGTGCATATTGTCACTCGGCGAATTCGTAATAATTAGCCATACATCGTATAACTTGATCATTGCATATCTCATTGGCATCTTTTCAAAAATGCAGCCTGCGAAAATTTAAAATTAAAAATTCGAAAATTAATCAGTTTTCACAATCACTCTTTTAACAACTAATCCAGAGTCGTTACGTAATTTGGCCTAAATTCCAAAATTTATGCGCCTTAAATTAGCACACAAAGGCACTTCACTAAATGCATTGCCGTAT
This sequence comes from Sycophila texana, assembly GCA_035582955.1. NCBI lineage: Eukaryota > Metazoa > Arthropoda > Insecta > Hymenoptera > Eurytomidae > Sycophila > Sycophila texana. The sequence continues at coordinate 11,210,043 of JAWWEN010000020.1, read as the reverse complement.
TCAAATGCATTGCCGTTTTTTTGCACGTATGTTAAATGTGTAAAAATAGTGGCAAACCTTTAAATTTTTAACCCGCATTAATTAACTAAATATTGTATAATTTCATTGTAATTGCAGCTGCACTTAATCAGCACTAATTGCTTTAAATAGTTCAAAATTAAAATAAAAGTTAATTTATTGCAAAACCTAGTCTGTTTTAATTAGCCAATAACTGTTCAACTGATTTTCTTTAATCAAATTTGGAAAACTAAATAATAGAATTAAGAATTTTATTGATCAATTTCATGAATCACAATCGATTGGCTTTAGCCTATATGGCACGGCGATCAGACACCCTTAAAAATGATAAACGCGCAAGGTCAAAAAAGCGAATTGTTGATCGATTCATTCGCTCGTGCACCCGCGAATAAAAAAAAGCAGCAAAAAAACGGGGTGACCGGAAAAAAGAGCGAAGCGGACGAGTCATTAAAAGCGAGCACGCAGAATCGGAAGTCTCTTCCGCATGGATCGCAGGCGCGTCCGAACGAGTAACAGGTAAGGGTGTTCGATTCACGAGCAAAGCATACAGGTGGCCCAGTAGCCAGTTATCGAGCCTTCGCGTAGGTATACGTGTGTGTTGGTGCAGTATACGAGCCTCTCTCTCTCGTTCTCTCTCGAGTACTCGAGCATATGTTTACAAACACGAGAAAGAAGGAGCGCGTCACGCGCGGGACGAAGGAGAGAGAAGGAGACGGAGAGAGAGTGGCAGTCGAAGTCGCCGTGTGCGTGAAAAGTTTCGTCTGTGTGCGGGATGCGATTGCGACCGTATAAGGATGGGGAGAGCGAGCTGCATGCGAGAGATAGAGAGAGAAAGAGAGAGAGACCGAAATTGGGGTGCGCGCGAGCGAAGCGCGAAAAAAAGAGCCGATAGAAAAATACGCGGGGAATCGAGGATGAAAATATTTTTTTACCCGACCAGTTGCGCGATTTTATAGGTTTTTTGTCGGACGCGCCGAATTATTTGATATGAAAGTTAACCAATATCACACTTTGCGTAACTGGATTTGCAGGCGATACCAAGGGGTGAGTTAAATCGTTAGAGTACATAAAAATAACTTCGTTGTAAATTTATTATATTGAAGTTCAGTTATCAACACGCCTTTTTATTGCCTTTTCACACTAAGAGCTCTAACTTTAATTGTTGTGCTTTATTTACGCTATGCGGTAGTGCTATTGCGGAAAAATTTTCGGCTTTCGAGGATGAATGTTTGACGAATTTTCGCGAGGCAAATTTAAATCTTGAAAAAGACAAAACGGTGAGGGTAATGAAATCGCATTCTCAGGGGTGTACCTAAACGAGAAACAAAAGACAATTCAATACGTTACAACGGCTACAAATAAATTATGATCAGTCCAACTTTTTATAAATTCTTATTATTCATTAGAAATTCTAGGACTGCGAGAAGATTATGCAAGCCCACTGTCAGTGAGTGCGATAAGATTGGATAAAATTTGACGGATAAGTTTGATCATAAGTAAGCGAGCTTGAAAACTGAAAAGCATTGTAGAAATGATGTCTGCAAAAATGGCCTCTGCGAATGCCCTCATCGACAAGTATTCAAAGTAAAATTTAAACTTTGATGTTCGGAACTTTTGAAAGTTGCCAAGGGTGTAATTAAAGTTTATTACGGTCTTAACAAATTCAAATTAAGTTCATACGCTAACACTCGACAGTTAACAAAGACGATATCACAAGGATGGGATATTAATGAAAAAAAGGGAAAAAACGTCAGTGAAATAAGAGCACCTCCGAAGGCCTCTTCCATTCATGACTTTGGTTTTCTGAAATATGCAATTGTTGATAGCATAATTTCGTCACGTTCAGTATTATAGGCGATTTCAGACATGCCGAAATTTTTATTTATAAAAAGCAAGTTCTTTCCAAATTTTATCCATAGTTTCTGATGCTAAAAATCATGTATATGAATTTTTGTAAGCATATTATTGTTAATTTAAAATTAAAACAAATAAAAATTTAACCTCTTTTTAGTAAGTCCACTTTTAAAATTTCAATATTAAACCATAATTTTTTTATAATTTCGTTTCGCGACCTCATTAAATAAAAATATCCGAAAAAGCTTTACAAATGCACATTTTTTATTTATTTGTTTTTGTTATTAATTGTGCAATTTGCCAAAGCTACGTTAAGGCGATCAATGTCAACGGTGGTAAAAAAGCAGCGAGTCTCCTAAATCGTCTAAATGTCACCCCGGGGCCGCAGGATCGATCGTAAAAATTTAGTAGGTCTTGCATGCATATAACATGGGCGAACTTGTCGCGAAAATTAGAGCATCGCGCCTCTCGGCTCCACGTGGTCCGCGAGCCAATGAATTATGACTATTCGGCCGCGAGATGACGATCGATCTCCCTTCCGGGGGCGATTCTACGAGAGGCGAGAGAAGACGATAGCCGGGAATCCGGGCCACGCGTTTCCAGAAATCACGACCCCGATTTAGGCGCGCGCGGAGCTAATTCCAAGTGGCATGATTTAATTATGCCTTGAGTGCAGAATAATTTCACACTTTTGACGAGGGCATGGATTTCCAATGCGGCGATGCAACGAGGGGCATCACCTTTCGATAGCTAATATCTGCCCTTCTTTACTGTCGCGTTTTAACAAAATTATTCTCGTAATTATTTGTAAGCGCCAACTTTGAAATTAAGAAAGTTCAATTTTAAAACGGATCGAGAAGTGCTTAAAGATTCCATTTGACCTTTTCAGACTCTCTTTTTTTTTTTTTTTTTTTTTTTTGCCTTAAAGAGGTATAGGTCAACAGCCCACGTCTTCAAGACTCTATTTTCTTAAATAAGCATTAAAAAGAAAACCGTACAAATTTAGTATTCTTTACCAAAGTAGTGTCAGTTTCAAATACGTTTATTAGGAGTAACAGAGGTAGGTGGCTACTGGTACAAATCCATTTCAGACACTTGTGGTGCAAAAAGCTTCGCTGCTAAAAATTGATGAACTGATGAAGAAATTAGATTTTCCGTACGTTAAAATGAGAATTAGAACATTGAACTAGCCAACGCTGCCGCTAAAATTGGAAAATAATACAATCAGATAATTTTGGCCGAAGATTGACCTTTTTAGAAATCAGATTGCTATTATATCTTCTCCGGAACAAATCTATCTGAAATAACTATAATTGTTATTACTATTATTCCCCTAGTAACATCTAATTAGGAAACTATTTTTAACTTTCCCAATGTTACATTAGTCATTTTAACTTGTTAATAAAATTTCGGGGAAACTTAATTTTAATGAAGATAGCACAACTGCTCGTTCCAGGAAATTATATACTTACAACCGGCATAGCTCACCTCTCTATTGAATAAATGAAATATTTCTCATTACTCCGAGTAAAATAAAATTGTTAGCGTCTGTATAAAGAAAACGACAGTTTAATCAATGATACAAAGCCAGTGAGATTGCCCAAGCCATTTTTCCCTCTCTTTTTGTTTATTCTTTCCAGCGGGAATAAAAACATACTTCATAGAATCAAAATAATCTTCTCATTCACCGCAAAACCGGAAGGGAGCGTAAATTACCCCAGCATTTCTCGACAAAGCCTCTATTAATTCCCGCGCGCTAGGAAAGCGGAAGCGCGAGCAGACACTTGGCCGGCTTGTTAAACAAAGGACAGGGTGAATTTTTCAGCGCGTGCCGAGGAGAGTCCCCGTCGACGCGATAAAGGCAATATTTCCCGGCTGAAGATCTGCTCGTAAAAGTGTGGGCGCGGGCCCCGCGGCGGCGCGGAGTTAAAGCAGCCCCCGACAGCGCTTGCGCGCTTTAGCGTTTGATAATGAAACGCGGCGCCAACAATAAAAAGCTTTATGCGAGCATTCGGTATCGGTTAATGTTACAGAATCTAACCAATATACCCCTTTCCGTCTCGCTCTCACCGCCGGCCGCTCCCACTCCCCCTCCCTCCCGGAGTTTTAACTTTCCTCCGTCTCTCTCCTTCACTTCGCCGGGGATTCGGCGAGTTTTTCGCTCCCTCCGAAGCGCCGCGCCGTATCCCGCCCTTCGGCTCCTCTCTCTCTCTCTCTCTCTCTCTCTTTCTCTTTCTCGGTCTCTCTCCTCCCCGCTTCCTCCGCATCTACAATGCGATGGTATTGATTTAAAAGTACATTCGTGTTTTCATAATGCTGTATCCGTACGTAGGCAACGACGCGCCCAACTGCCTCATCCCGCGCGTTTTCGACTCGCCGTCGTAGTCGTCGTTGTCGCGTTTTTCCCTCCCCCCGCGCGCTCAGCTCCAACCCCGTCTGTCGCGCGCCGTCCTTTTTCTACTTCTATGCGGGAGCCGTGCGCGGACCCTCGCCTCCCCGCGCCGGGAGAGAGACAGCTTTTGCTCGCATCAGCATGCGTTCCGGGATCCGCTGAGCGCACAATTAAATTCCCGCTAATCGGCAGGTTTGATACTTCAATTTCATTGTTAAAAATAATTGGAGGCACACGCTTACGCGACGCCGACGAGAAAATGACACGCGTCGCGCGCTCGTACTACAGGAGGGGTGCCGACGACGACGACGACGTCGGCGACGGATGGAGCAGGAAAAAAACTAGTGTCGTCGTTTGCGCGATCGGTGGGGAAACGCGCGGGGGAGGCGAAAGGGCGCCTCGCACGCGGGAGGGAAGAATACCCGGGGCTGAAGGAGCAGACAGAGATAGAGGAATTTATTTCCGTAGGCTTCTCTTAATTAGAGGCGCGTAGTGTCGACCCAGCCACCCAGACGTGATTCGAGGAGAAAATGTTGTTGCAGTTTTTACAGCGATGGGCTATACGGGGTTGGGCAGCCCGTGCTGTCGCACCGACTGTCGTTGTCGCATCAAAGTAATTATACAATTTTTTTTTTAATACAGACAATTTCGAGCACGCGAGATTCTCCCTCCCCCCTTTGCTTGGATGTATCTCGCTTCTTTCTTTAAATGAAAATGAGGAATTACGCGGAAGAGAAGTCGTCGTTTTGATCTAATATCATGATTATCCGGATAGAAGTATCCGTCTAATGCATTCCAGTCAATAACAATTGACACTGCATAAATAATAGTAATTCCCGCTCATTTGCTGTATGGCACACTGCGACAAAATTACTGGTAGTTCATAAGAAGCCAAGACGCAACGGGAAAATCCACACGTGTCTACTTGATGGGCAAGCGCCTTTTCGGTCGACGCGGGCCTTCGTTCGACGACGAGCTGCTCCTATATATGCACACGCGAAACCGGACGGCTGGCTTGCCAGCGCACCTGCACCTTCTTGCGATCAGCCTTTATAATAAACAGTCATTATCCGTTCTGTGGCCGCCGCGCTCTCGAATCTTCGCTCCACGGCGCGAGAGTGCAATTAGAGCCGACTGCTCGGGGACGACAAACGCTATTGGCACGCGAACTACCGATTTTCATCCGGTCCAATCGCGCGCACTGCATTTTTATTTTTCGTTCCAAAATTTCGAACTACTTTTTTTATGCACTTAATTTGCATCCGAGAATTTATTACGAAACGTTGCGAAAGAGAGAGAGAGAAGGAGAGATAAGAAACTGGGAAACTTCGATTCCCAGAAGAAAAAAATAATTGTAGGAGTTCGAACTTTTATTTCCATTAATTTTAATGCCTCCTTTTTTTAACATTGCCTCAGCCTTGAGACTTTACTTTCACAAAAGGTTCGAGTTTCACGTGTGTAATGCGTCTAATATTATATTGAGGTCGCGTAAATTTATAATGTTGAGAATACGCAGGCTGTATTTAGTGATCCCTCGGACCCTCTTCATTATTCACGACATTAGAGAGTGCACAAATCTATCTTGACTGTTCGAACCTCTTTTTCCCATGCGATCTATTTGAAGTGTACCAAGCCATATAACAGATCTGATTTTCGTTAAATGCACACGCCGAGCGATAAGCGTCCGCCCAGTGGCTTGATGCTGGCACGGGTGTGAGAGCGACGTAAATAATTAACGAGTCCGCAAATCCAATTTTTACGCGGTAATTAGATTCGGCCGTTGGGAGATTGAAGAAGTATCCACGCGACTCAGTCATTTTGCCCGTAGGATAATATTTCTCGACTTGGAAGATTATGAAATTATTATCGGCGGCATTATAAATGTAACCGCATAACGTGTTGCAATATATAATGCAGAACATCTGATACTACATATACGAGGCTTATAATTTAATAGATACATTACATTACTTGATTCGCTTAATTATTTACGAAACCTATAAAAAGGCGCAGTCGGTGTGCATACCTATATAAAGCACGGAGTAGGGAATTCCGGGGTGGGGGCAGTTGGCGGCGGCTTTATATTCGCCAACAATAATGAACATAATAAATTACTACGTCGAATGATCGGCAAAAGCGTTCTATTACATGCATAAATTACGAAAAGGCTGCACAGTCGAGGGGAGGGTGGTGGCGCGCGCGGAAAAAATCGCGAACGGACGAAAGCACGGGTGGCCCCTCCCCCATTAGAGCGACCCGCCCAATGAGCTCGCGTCGCCGAGCGGATCGCGCGCAGGGCGGAGGGCGACAGCGCCGGGCTTTTTACTATTGATTACCGAATTAAAAACACGCATGCATAATTCAACGGCCGCTCGCGCGCTAAGGCTGAGCTTTTGAAAATCTCCGCCAGGCACCGCAAGCCGGCGACGCTTTTTGTACCAACCTTTTTGAGTGTCCCGCCACCCCCCAGTAGATGGCGCTGCTCAATACCCAGTGAGGGTAGTCTTCACCCTCGGGGGATGATTTCACTTGTTTTCTTATCTCTGGTCGGTAATTGGAGCTTTTTTCGAGGAACCAAGTAGGTTCCTATTGTCTATTATCATCGGCGTCTTTTTCAACAGTAGGTTAAGCAAAGGGAGTAAATAGAATACATGTAAAATTTATTGAGTAAAACAATGAAAATGTCACTCAATTAAAAAGAATTTTTTTTAAAGATAGGAACATTTTTTTTATAAACAAACATTTAGTTTATGTTTAAAAGTTTATTTTGCAAAATAAATTGACATATACAACATGATACCTTACAGCAAGTTAGCGAAATGAGTATTTTTTCACAATGATCCTAATTTTTAAGTGTTTCTCGCTTATTTGAAGTACATTGTCATCAAAGTTACTTTCAATTTCCAAATTATCAAAAATTTACGTTTTTTCCCTGTAAAATAAAGGTAGATAAATTTGTTTTTAAAATTAAAAAAAAAACTATAACAGTATCTCGGCCCAAGCTTTATTACATATTACATAGAACACTAGTCTTTGACATTTTTTTATCCCTGTTTTTATATATTAACTCATTTTTCTAGACCTATTTTAATTACAATCGTTATAAAAACTGTATTCGATGATTGGGTCCAGTTTGATTCATTTAAGAAACTAATTAAAAATATTAGAAAAGGGGAGAACCTTCCTTCATTTCTATTCATTTTAACTTCGTAGATCATCTAAGATGAAAATAAATAAACATTGGATGGAAGGGGACGTTCCATTGACCTATGAATTATACTACACATTTCATGTAATCATCGTCACGTTCTCTTTGTAAATGCAACGTTCTAAGACAATTTCAGATGTAATTATTTGTGATTAAATACTATACTTTCCACATGATTGGTAATTGTTTTTTTATTAAGAATTTCCTTTGTTTCAATTGTTTTCAATCAATTTGTAGAGACAAACATTTGAGTGCAATAGAGAGAACAATTAAATAGGATACATGACCGCGCCTCCGATCTTGGACCATTTTAAACAAACTCTAGCTAAGAAAAAATCTACTGATTCTTTATATTCGATCCTAACTAAATAATCCACATATCTCATAATTAGTTTTTACGAATGTAACACTGTTTTTCGCAAAATTACAAAAGAAAATATTAACAATCGGTTAAGACGTATCGAAATCAATGACAAATCCATCGATCGGTTGAAAGAACTTACGGACTAAGGTTCATTTTTTTCCAATCGCTCATTCTACAACTTGAGACAGACAGGATAAGATAAGTTTTATGGAGTACATGAAGTATTTAGAGGTTTTCTCATTATAAAATCTAAATAGAGCGGTAATCACACTTAAATCACTAGCATTGGTGTCGCTTAAGATCTAAATATATTTACTTTCGAACATAAGCTTTTGACTACGGAAGGACGGAAAATAAAAAGAAGATCCTTTTTTGACTCTACGACACGATAAATTGTTTCTTTTCCCCTTACGTCGTTCGTTGCCTCATTACGCTTATAAAAATTTCATCGAATAATAACACGATTTATATACAAGATCATAAATCATAAATAGTCTTTAAAAATGTTTCTTTTTAATCAATTTTACTCGAATAAAATCTGTGAACGTTAATAATAAAATCTTTTGAACATGTTCTCTTCGATTCGTTACAGTAGTCTCATAATTATTGTTATAATCACATTGATGATCGAGGGTAAAAAGTATACTTATAGAATAAATATTACGCCAATCTCGCGCAATATCGGAGTAACAACAACGATAATAACCATAGCCAGTGTAACATTTAACGGAAGCATATAAAATTTGAAGTATTGATAACGCATCGTTCATATCATATATGCGCAAGAAAATTTACTTGACCAATAACTCGCCATTTCGATAAATCATTGCAGCGAGTTTGCAAGTCATTGTCATACATGATCCAAGGAACTATATCGTCTTTTTTTATAAGAGTTCCGAGTGCTTGATTTTTTTTGCTGAAGCTCCTCACAGTATACATAAAATTCCTGATGCAGTCATTTAGAAGACCAGAAGAAAGATTAAATTTTTATTATTTGCTTTTGCTTTACAGTGAACAAGCTTTTCTCTCGTAAAAAGTGTAACGTTCATTGGATAAGGTATTACAAAATAGAAACGATTCGAAAAGCTTTGATTCAATTAAAAAAGTTCTCCCACAGGTTCTTCTTCGAAAATACAATGGAAACGGAACGTTCTCGCTATCAAGGATACAAGTAATAATAAAAAATCGTTGACACCGTTTTTAATACTGATAGGTAAATACTGTTGTGACGATAATAGCGCTTCGTTAAACTTTAACGCACGTAAAATCCTTCATTGTCGCTACACTTCGTAAAAAACAGTTCTGTCGATGAGTTTTATTAAGTCGGGTGTTACATCCAGCATGGACACTACGAGTCGTTACAAAATTGTTTTCATTTTTTTTTTTGTTATCGTTTACTACATACGTTTACATGGCTATTCTAAAAAATCCTCGTAGAGCCAGCTTGCGAATGTATAAACAGCTTTGCGCGACCTACAAATTGTGAGCTCGCGATTGTTTTCTCAACTTATCATCCTTTCTACGCGAGTATCCGACGTATGCGAAGTTTTTTCGTTTATTTATTATTTTTTTTTTTGTCAATAGTCAATCAAAGTTTCGTACGGTACTTGGTATTGAAACGAACGCAGAGACGAAAAAGCATTCGATAAAAAATTTACGCAAGCAATATACTTTTATTTATTTACATAAGTTTTACAATTTTCTAGCTTTTCCCAGTTTTACATGCAATAATTCTTTTAATTTTTACGTGTCTGATCGTATGCTCTAGTTTTATTCTTTATTCGTGAACAAACGAAATCTAACAAAATCAGATAAAACTTGCCTTTAGACACTTTAGCTAACACAAAGATTCAGAAACTATTAAACACTTAATTCTGTTTAGAAATCTTACAAATCCGTCGAATTTACGGTGACGAGTAAATAGCCTCGACTGGAAAAAGTTTACTCTAGCCATCGCCAGTCCATTACCGAAGGTAACTCTGTTCGTTCGGATTAATGGATAGAAAAGTCTCTCCGCAAGCCATCCATCGTCGTTAGTCTCAACGGCGGTTCGAGTAAACCCGTAAGTCCATTAACATCGAATCTGCTTCGCGCACCGACTGGGACAATTGCGCGGCAAATACATAATGCAACCGTCCGCGTGGACTAATTAGCCGCGCCGCAGCTCGTAATCGGGATTTGAGGTGCGCGGCAGGGAAGAGGGCAGGGCGCTTATATATCAGTGCGGCAGCATGCATGAATGCATGGAAAGTCGAAGTAAGTTTCGGGCCGGGCCGCAATTTGAGTTGCGCCGCGGCCGGATTCGCCTACTTTCCGTGTATTGAAACGACCAGCGTCCATTTCCGCCCCCACTCGAGCCGCCCCGGGGCTATCTCCCGCTTGCTTTCCGAGCGGCCGACTCCGCCGCGCGCTTCCATTATAACTTTCCGCCGAGTGTCGTCCGCCGATAAATATACCGAAAGCTCCACTCCGTCCGATTCCTGCCGGACGCTTCGCTGCGCATAATTAAGTGGCACGTCTAAAGAGGTTACTGCAGTTAGTGGTGCTTTGCGATTTTGTTTTCTTTTTATTTTTACGAGATCTAAATCCTTTTTTTTAGTTCTTTCGCGCGTGTGTGTATGTGTTCTTTATATTTATTTAAGAATATAAAAGAATTTGGCAAATTAGCGGTAACTTGGTTACATCGCTTTTCTCAGTTGACGTCTCAACTAAGAAAATTAACGATTTCTAAAAAATGTTTTACAACGCGTTTTGATCTTTTTATTTCTTGAACCTTAAAATAATCGCCAGTTGCGAATGTTTTTCTCGTTGTACAAACATCCAGTTTTGCACTCGCTACATAGTTTTCTTTAAGTTTATGTTTCTATATTTTGGCGAATAATAATCTAGATTAATGAGCGATGGTATAAGTAAAACTATTTGTCTTAGAAGAGGTAAGAATTTAAATTGTATTACGAATGAAAATGTACTTTATTGCGCGCCGAACACTCTACTGCAATAATGCGACTTATTCTCAGCTTCTTCCATCGGCTACTTCGAGTCACGGTTGCGAACACACGTTGCAGGTTGAGTTCATTAGTCGACAATTGTTCTCGCCGGTGTGTCTGTGATAGAATTTCTTTTTCCCCTCCTCGAGACCGAGGTCGAGGAAGGCCGGAAGGGATGAGAAGAAAGGCCAAAGAGATGAGAAAAAATTGCGGCTGGTACTGGGTGGGACTAAGCATCCAAGATTGTTCTTCAGAAATAAGAAAGTTTTTTCCATTGTTTTTTCTTCCTCCTACAGTGGTGCTTTTTTTTCCTTTACTTTCTTGCAACTTCTAATGTTAAATTAAAATTGTTTCTACGACGAAGAAATACATTTATTTATCGTGTAGAGGACGTAAACTATTTGTTGTCACTTGGATTGATAAATAAAATTTTTACGATTTTACGACGCGTCAATCCTAAGAGGAAGTGATTACGGGTACAATGTCGAATGAGGATGTCGTGAATCGGATGAACTAGAGAAGACGAAGGGTATCATTAGGGTACATTGTCGACTTAGACCACAACCTGCTCCTTACAACCCAGATACACTCCTGTGCTCAATTTGACCAATTTACGCGGCATTTGATTCTCTACCGTCGATATTCAGAAATTTATAAGATTTCTAAATTCACCTTTGATTTTATTTTCATTTTACTAAAATATTAACGTTAAAAATATATATATATCTCGTAATTGTTTAACAAAATAAAAAATCCATTGATTACTCCGCAATTACCAGTATACAATGCTGTAGACTAATTCATTTGAACATTTTCGATTGACACAAAACAAAATCTTTTTAACGAACATAAAGAATAATGTTATTGAAAAAATAAAATATTTCCTACAAATAGAACACCGAGCTCCCATTGAGGACGGATTAACTCTCTTTATCGTCGACGGGGCTAACTTCATTCTGCAGCAATTCGAACTTAGGGCTGAGACCCGGCAATATGCTCTTGGTGCTCGTCTTGATTTGACTGTATATGTCTAAGGTCTTCTTGCGCTCAATTTCCAGACTCTCTTCAATGAGTCGCGGTGGTATGCTGCCCGTCCGCTTGTGCGTCGGTACGAAACTGCTCTCTGGCCTGGTGACCAAGTTATTTTGCTCCTTGTTGTTCTGCTCCGTCTAGCAACAATTAGATTTATACATTTCATTTTTTATTATTAGCGATATTACTGTTGAGAAATGAAGAAATACTATACGTGTGTATCGTTATCAAAGGCATAATTTATACACCAGTTTACTTGAAATAAAATAAAAATGGAATAAAACAATGAAAAACTACTATGTACGGTAATGCAGTAATATAACAGTAGAATACTATTACCACTAATGAAATTCTCACCTTGACGATATTGTTATCCTTGCGTTGATGCTCTGGCGTTAGCGTGCCGTTGCCGAGCTTCCTCTGTTGTTCCTGGAACGTGTCCTCCTGGAGGCTCGCGTCGTCCTTCAGAATAGCGCCGGTGATAACGGGCTTCGTTGCCGCCGCCGTCATAGAGGCGTTAAGCTCATTCGCCTTGTGCGTCGCGTCGTCGACGTCTATCAGCTTATTCGGCGTGTCACCGTTCACTTGAAGATTGGGATTCGAGCGCACCGTCGCCGTGTCCGCCGAGTTGCTCAGGTCCGTCGAGTCCTGTTGCTCCAACGACGAGCCCGAGTCCTGCGAGGATTCGCGGTTGTTGCTCCTCTCCGTGGGCGAGACCTGCAAGGACCCCCACGCGCTCCTTGAAACTCCGCCAGTCACTACTAGTTGACTTTGCCGTGCAGCTAATTCTCATAGGAGAGAGAAGGAGGTGGCATGCGAGGATTCTCGGGTTTACTTTGAAAATCAGGAGAACTATGAATTTCATTAGCGGCGGCTGCGCAGCGCGCATGCTATATTCTATACAGACACGCACGTGACTACAAAACTTTGAGTTAACTTTGCTGCAATTTATTTGAGATTCATATCTCGCCGAAATAATAATATCTGAAATTTATATAGCTCTTATAAGCTTAATGCGCTGACGCGAATTTTCAATGGACCGGCAAACTTTTCTCGCTGCTATTAAATAAACTTGCTGAAAAAGTAGTATCTTCGAAAGTAAGCAACAAAAATAATCGGTCGAAAGTGAAGCAGCGAAAGTTATTAGCGATACTTTCTAAGAAAAAAGCTGGGAGTATCGATTTTAAAAATAAAGGAAAGAAAATTACTAGGGGCACATCCATCAAACGGGGTAGTACGAGGGCGACAATGTTGCATCAAAGCAAAAGCGTGACTTTTAAAGTGAGATCGCTCTTACGCTCTTGGCGACGTCCTTCTCGAGGCTGGGCGTCTTGGAATCGCCGAGGAGTGTTTTCTCAGTGTCGGGCGATTTGTCGAACTCGACCCACTTGGAGGTGGCGGTGGCGGTGGCGTCGAGCTTGCGCTGCGAGGTGTCGCCGCCACCACCGCCCGCTCCATACATCGGGTAGCCAAAGTGGCCGGCCTCGTACTCCAACTGATTGCCGTATCGATAGCTCGGATTTGCCGAGCCCTGGCTGCAAATCGATAGGTCTGACTGCGACAGGCCCGTGTTCGTGCTGCCGAACAGTTTCGCATTGCCGAACGCTGAAAATCATACCACAATTGTCATAATTGTTTCTTTGCTTTTATTTAATCTTTGGCCAGTTTTTTTAGCGAGATGAGGCGATGAATATTAAAATGTTTTGCGCATTTTTATTTGATTCTTACTTTTTAACGTGGTAAAATGAAAATGAATAGGAAAAAATGACTGCATACTTGTTTCTATTACCAGCTATCTTGCGTATATCAAATTTCAAAACAGGAGAAAAAGCTCGATAATCGCCTGTTATCGAGAAAATACAGGCGCGAGCTTTCGCGAGATGTAACGCGCGATGTAAACACCAAGACGGCCCGACGCTGCAATTTCACTATAAATACATCGCAGAGGTCAGCTGGTGCAAAGGTTCGCCGTCGCCGGGGTTAGTGCATGTCGCGCTCGCATGCGCTATAACACCGCTCGGTGGCTACAAAGTGGGTCAGGGGGTAACCCGAGCGCCCGGGATTTGCGCTTTTCCCTCCTTACGTACATTTTCACAATCCATATTTACATTCACGGAAATTTTCATTTGTTCCAACGACGCGAGTAACACCGTGAAATTAACGATCACAATCCGACATTATTTTAAAACAGTTCGCTCATTTATCTTTTCTTTTTATTTCTAAAACTGGGCCTTTTAGATTTATGCAGTGCGTGCAATTACATTTTCAGCATTTTAAGGACGAATGAGGAAAAGAAAGAGCGGGGAAATCTAAATGATGGCATCTTTTGCCCTTGGGCAAGAGTCGACCCTCGAGCTTTCCGAACGTGGGAGTTCGAAACCGCTCCTCTCGCGCGTTAAGATCTTATATCTTCCGATTAAGTTTGCTCTAGTTATTTCTGAAAGTCATTCGGGAGTGTATTTACTCTTTTTCAACGTATCCTCGTATGAATTTTCGTACTTTCGTATAACGGGATTCTGTAGCGCTGATTTATTTACCGTATCGTATTATATAGCCGGGCAAGCTTTTTTTAAAACACTTTTCCATTAAACAATACGCAAAAGCCAGTGTATGCTCTTGGTCGAAAATATTTGTTTTGTTATTTAAAACCATTGTCTCAGGAAATGTTATTTGCTTGAAAAGCGGATTAATATAATATGAATTATAAATATCGCAAATCAACTGCGCTTTTAGTTATTGCATAAAAGCGTGTATAAATAAACAATCGATATTGTAGTACTCGAGCGGATGTTCTACTATTATTACAGAAATAGGGAGGAAAACACTGAGAATAAATAAGGGGTTGGGTTATTGTGTGGGTATGAGTGGGTCGTGCACATACCGGAGGAGCGATCGTCGGGAATCTCCTCGCGATGGACGAGAGCCTGCTGATCGGTGACTTTGCTGGCCATGTCGTCGGATGAGCCTCTGTTCAGTTCGGTCTCGTCGCTCTGGTAACCTGGTGGTACCTCTACTATCACTGAGCATCCGTTGTCCTGGAATTTCCTGCTTCTCGTGTCTTCCATCGTTACCTAATTAAAAGTTTTCACAGTTAATTTGCATCGAAACTTTTCCTTGCGTCAGAGAATACAAAACATTGTTTTAAAACTTTCAAAAAAAGGTGCACTTTAATTTTTCATTTAAACAAACGTACAGTCCTCAGAAGGCAGATAATATTAATATTCTACCGTATTTATTTCATTTTTCATTTGAAGAAAACTAATTAGCAACGCTGAAGCTTTTCAAGAGAAGCGTGGAGACGAAGCTAATTATTAAATCAGCAGGCTACTTCTTGGATAATACCTATAAGTTTTTATACGCAGTATCGCCTGGCGCGTTGATATTTCAACAGATTATTCAAACACCTTTCTCTAACCAACTAATTAGTTTATTAATTAAAGCATCTTAGAAATTCGTAGACAATTGACTAAGGCAAAGTGGCTTACTCTTTCAATTAATGCAGTCAGAAGGGTGGACTTTAAAAAGGCCGGCCGTCCCCGTTGGGAGGGGAGAGGGGCGCAGTCTTCTCGGCCGTGCTACTCTATAAACTTTTTCACACTCGACTTCGCAACCGGGACATCGATCCACCTTTCAATTACACGCCGTTTCCGTCTGATTATCCCGGGCAACGGGCGCGGAAGGTTTAAAGGAAGAATTAGCCGATCAAGCGGCTCTACGACCGCGCCAGCCGGGAAGGAGCGGAGCCGTCTGTAGGCGAGAGAACGAAAGAAAGTTAAAGTTGCGCGCGCGCGGGGATGAACTTTTTCTACCCCGCTATACTTCGATCTTTAATTTCGTCGGATGGCGCGGTTGTGTGCCCCCCTCGAGGATCAGCGGCTAAGGGATGAGGAATCGCGAAAAATTTCCAGCCTTTCCTTTTGTCCTCCTTTTCTCCCCGCTCCCGTTTTTTTTATTCGCGCGAGAGACTCGATCGATCCGCGCGTCTGTTCTTTGTCGGGGGCGCGATGATAACACCTAACGGCTTTTTAATCAATCTCGCAATTCCAGGTCCGTAAATCGCGTGGGACCGAGGCGCGCATGATAGACGACGTCTCCGGTTTGGCGGGCATTACCGCGAGAGGCTCACCTTGCAGCAAGAGATAAGGCAGGCGGCGCCGGGTGGCTGAGTCCCCCTACCCCCTGTTCTCCCTTTCCACCCCCCTGATGGTGTTCATTTATTTCCTCGTGGGAAAGAGGAGGCCGCCAAATTGAGATCACTCGCAGTGGTCCGAGGATACTGAGCTGGAATACAAACTAGGTCCGATTTTACTACCTGGCGAGGAAATCGTCGTTATATGCCGAGGGGGGGATTCGCTGGATATATATATGCATCTCTGCCGCCCGCGGCTCGGACGTGCTGCAAGCTGCTGGTCTCGCTATAACTCTTTAGGATAAATGAAACCGGTGCAATCGATATTGTTCTTATAATGATTCGAGTTTCCTCGTGTCTCCCCTTATTGTTCGCTTCTTCACTTCCGGTTAACGAGGCGGCTGCTTTTTTTTAGCGACAGTCCATTTTGCCCGCGGTGCTTTCTTCATAACGAGCGAATATTAATTCAATTCTTTTCCAGATCCTCGGTCGGTATTGACACGTCGAGGAAAAAAATTTTTAATTAGAATTGAACTCGGTCAATTCATCATCTTATGTCATCCCTTTTATAACAAATGAGACGTTCGTTGCAATATATCAAACTGATCTTTCAGCTTTTTTTAATAAACTTCTTTTGACACCTTATTAATATCTACTTTTTTTGTCAATTAAATATGAAGTGAAATTATACCTAATCGTCAACAAACAAATTCGAAAGTGAATTTCAAATATTTTTACATTGACACGTTAAAAAAAAGTTAAAAAACCATTTTGAGATTACTGAATCTTTTTAAAAGTGATACATGCAATAATCAAGCTAAAACGCAATTCTAACAAAAACAAATAATGAATTTCATTTTTCAGAAGGCGGGGAAAAATAAAATCATGCTCGCACTCGACGCCGAGTGGAAACAGAGAATAGCCATTTATTCGATTAAATTTGTCGCAGCTCCGTCAGCACGGAACGGCGCGAGGGATATCACGAGAAAATTCCTTTTCCCCGGGGGTGGTCGGCGCGCGTCGGAAGCGACGAGCGCGAAATGTTTTTTCTCGCCGAACACACGTGAGGAGAGAATCCGATACTCCGTCATCTCGATTCGGAGCCGGCGAAAACTCCCCGACTACTTGGTATACCTTATACGCGTCCCGTACGCTCCCCGCCACCTACGTACACAGTCCGCGACGCCTCGGATTTCCCGGAGGAGGAGGGGGAGGAGAAACAGAGTCGATATCAGTTGGGAATGAGGGCGCGTGCCGCTTGCCACGGTGTAGGGAAACGGACCGAGACAAGGGGATCGAAATGAATTCCCCCCTTCTTTATAGCCGCCTCTATTACGAGCGCGCCGCGGAATCCGGCGTTCCGTGAAAATAGATCGGTATGAAATAAAAATGGGACAAACCCTCCTTACCCCACCGGCAGATACAGGTGTTGCCTTAGTTTACTGGTAGCGCAGGGACTGATTTTCTTTCGACTTTATTTCGTGCACCAACATAATTATCGTTACACGTTGATGAAGATATTTTTTTCGCAAGGCTATTACTAAAATTAAGTGGAGAATATTCTCGATGCTGGCAGTAGTCAATTTGTAAAGTATTTAATAAACACGGCAAATATGTCGTGAGAGGAAATCGAAATAATTAAAAAAAATTTAACTTTATAGATATTAACATATTTTTCATTTTGCAATAGAAACAGATGGATATAATTAGCCAATTAAAAACTCGCATGGTGGACTAAAATCGTCTCCACTGTGCAGTAGAAACATACGGGCATGGGCAGACAATTAAAAATTTCACGCCGTATTAGGACAATAGCTATGTTCGCTTTGCAGTAGAAACAGACGGACATGGACAGACCATGCTTTCAAATCGCATTTTTTTAAATTTTCAGTTACATGAAGGAATTAAATATTTACTCCAAATGATTAACCACGTTTTGCCATTTAATAAATGCATTCAGAAGTATTACGCTATAATATTCATACTTCTGAGTAAGTAACTAAATAAATAACGTACATCGCATGTAAAATTCATTTTTATTGTCCAATTCCCATTTCAATAAAAGCAAATGTCTCACATAGCGAGTTTATTTTTCCACTGAATTAACAAAAGAAAACAATTCCTTTGATATACTGCGGCATTGCCATCTTGCTGTCGGATCTGGCAGTCGCGCGGTTAAATAAAAAATTCCATCGCCGATAGAATGTCCACGGACATTCTCATGCAGCGTAAACTTTTATATCGCGGCAACAAAAAAGAGCGGCGGTGGTGGCGCGACGCGCGCGAAAAAAAAAAAACAAATTGAAGGCAAAAACTACGTTGCTCGGCAGAAGCAAAAAAACGTCCCTCGTATAAAGCACTCGACTGAAGGCTCGAGCTTTCGCTTTGCTGTTCATCCTCCTATTCTTTTCTTTTTTTTTATTTAAATTTAAATAGAAGATCGAAATAATGGCCGGCGGCGTCTAACGCACGCGGGGCCGCGATTCCAGCCGAGCGGGCACATTCACCAAAGTGGATCCCAGCCGCTTTGCGCGTCCTCCACCGCTGCGCTCTTCTAACGTCGCTATCCATCATCGGGCCCTTGCGTAATATATCGAATTGTCGGGGCGCCTCTCCGGCGAAAGCTCCGGGCGCGCCTTGCAGCTTCCTTCGCCTCGGCGTCATTGAGTTATTAGCTTGTCTCGTCTTTGTGCGCTGCGCCCTCGAGCCTTTCGGCGCGGAGACGCACACTCGAGGGGATTTTCTTCGGGGTTTATGCGCGCCAATGGCTGAGTCTCGCGCATTGACGGATGTCGCCACCGAAAGAGCCTCCTTCAGCGGCGGGTCAGCCCTTTTCCCTCGTTAGTATTTCAATGAAAGCTTTTACGGTATTCGCGGTTCGAGCGGCTGAATATACAATCGTCGGTAATAACTTGACGTTACGTAATAGGATACATACGTTTTTGAAAATATCAAGTAATAATAAAATTCAATAAATAAAGTCTGGAAAATTATTATTAGTTTTGATAAGAAACCTAAAATGGCTTGATTTACTAAATCAGGACAGTATAACGATTACTTCTCTTCTATGCACATATTCTGCTTTTATTGAATGCCATCATTTTTTATGAAGAACCTGAAATTTGTTCATACTTCCGTTAAAACTCTTGATTACCCCGGGTTAGCGTACAAAGGGCCACTTTTGTCTCAAATTTCGCTGTGGATTGAAGTCACTCGCTCGAGCGTTAATGGTTTCAGCGAGGGGCGCGCAGCAGCAGTCGTAGTCAGGGAAAATCAGACACGTCGGCAAGTCTCATCGCCGGCGAAAAACGCCTGAAGGGCTACTTTGAGCGTGGCCGAGGCCGGCCAGTTCGGGCTAGCAGTCGAAAGACTGATGGATGGACAGCGCCTAGCCACGACTCTAGCCATATTTCACTCTGGCCAAAGTGAAACGAATGCCGCAGCGAGAGATCTCGCTCGTCGCCCCAGGACTACTCGCCGACGAACTTTATCTCTGTCTCCCTCCCTCTCTCGGGGTACGTACCCGGGGTATGTGCGGCCAGAGCCGGGCAAAGGACCCCTTCCGTGACGTACGACGAAAATAGCGGCCGCGACCTGTGACACGTAATTGGCAAGCGAGCCAGGCGAGGGAGACCTTGCTCTTATTTTCGGGGCACCTCGTCCTGGCCGATGGGACGTTAACTTCGCACTGCTTGAATTACGACCGGTGTGAACTTTGGCTTCTTTCTTTATCGTCTACTGGATTTTTTATGAATTTCTCGGCTGCTTGCTTCTTCTCATTATAAAAATAATTATAAATAAAACAATAACCAACTAATGGGAAGAAACAAAATTTATTTATTGTCGTCAAAAAATTAACAATTTTATGATAGTGAAAAAAAAAATTAAGTGTGTGAATTATTTGAATAGATTTTTAAGGGTATTCACCATGCAGAGTTAATAGGAGTAAAAGTTGTATAATAGCAGCAGGAAAACTAATAAAAAAGTCTTTAAAAAAGTTCGCGTAAAAGGAGCGTTTTTTATCCGTGAATTTAAGTGCACATCCTAACAGCATTTTTAATGCTCTTTACCGATAGATTCTTGGGCAAGTCTATTTTAATTACATGTGCAGGAGTGGTAGGTCTAAGATTACTTTTCGAAAAGGGATACACAAACTGGGTCGCTGAACAACTTTGAAATGTCGAGTTCATCAAAAGTTTTACACTGTTTCTGAGGGTCTTACAAATAAACGCTCCGACGACTTTGCAACTATCAGCAAAACTCATCTCGCTGGCTCGCCGCTGACCTAATCCGTAGCCTCTGTAGGTGCATAATTCGCCGATACAACCGCACAATAGTGCTTTGCTCCGTAAACTCGAATTACTTCCTCCTAAGTATAGCTAAATGTTTTGCATAAACTTTAAATAGAATCTTTGCTTTCTAATTTTTACCTTCAGCTTGTTATTTTGCCTTATTCCATTTTACGCGAAAAAAATGGTTCAATAAAAATGTTTTCCATCCCTAAGCACCAAATAAGTTTTTAACTCAAAATTTACTATAGATGATATTAAAATAGATAACAAAATTTAGCAAAGCTATTCCTCGATTCATCCATAAGGCATCAACCGAAAGTTGTTCCGGGAGAAACGTCGAGGTGCTTCGCAGGCGAGCTTGCGAAGCCCCACGTTGAAATTTCTGCATTCCGTCGGCGATACCGAGACGCGAGAAGAAGCTGGCGTCCCGGGCTATACGTTCCCACGACGGGAAGGCGAAATCTCGGGGAATCCTCTTTGGAATCCGGCTGCTTAGGCGGGCGCGGGGAGCTGTCGAAAGTAGCCGGGCGGCACGCCATGGAGAAGAAGCGGCATCCACGCCCTTTCCCTGTTCGATCGGTACCCGGGAGCCGCGCGGCTTTGTGCGCGCGAAACAGCGCATGTACGCGCGGTTACGCGGTCGGAGGGGGTCGCGCGAGATTTCCTGAGTTTCGCGAGATACCAAGGGGGCCGAGACGAGTCGGGCCGCCCTGGGAGGGATAACCTTGCCCGGCGTAAGTAGGCCGCGACGCCGGGGTGGGGGTAGCACGCTAAAGTGCCCAGTAACCTACGACCTGCACCGATAATTGCCGCTGCGAGCCTCCGTCGTCTTCTCTTGTTCAACCTTTCCACGGAGTACGGCTTTATTATTTATTTTTTCTTTTTTTCGCATACTTCGGGATACAATTTTTTACGATTTTATCAAGCTACTGCTTATGTATTTTGCAACTACTTCTATTGAATATTTTATTAGTCTTTGGCTCAGGGAAATTTCGTAGAAAATATCATACTCAACGTAAAAATTGTATTTTGTACAACATGAAAAAATGTAATTTTAGGACTGTTTGCAATTCTGTAATTTGTAATGCTTCGCTGCAATGAAAATCTTTGTATATAAGAAACTTTATAAACTTCACAAGAAATTATACAAGGTTTTGTTAATAAGTTTCATCTGACGTACTAATAAAACTACAGAAGTTGGTAATGAATAATTAGCGGTTGCATAGACTTACAAATTATAAATCAGAAGATACTTCTACTATTTGAATGTTTCGAGTTCTCTTTAGTAATTAGTTGGAAGTTAGTTATGAATTCAATTGAAACTCAACCGAGCAAAAGTGAATTTTGAATACAATATAAATACAATATAAATAATCAATACATTTTCCAGTTTCAAATTTGAGAATAAAAAGAGTCAAGCTTTATATTGCAGATACCCAAGCCTCTTACCAAACGAAGAAATACTGATAAAAGAAAACATCATACCGCAAGATTTTCATCACCGGTCACGTTTCACATTTCGTTCGCTTTATTTTTTCTCAATTCGCTCAATGTAGGGCTTATACACGCGAGGCAATATCGAATGATCGCGCGTCCGACGGTAAGTAATTCTCGAAGTTTGTTCAATTACGCGCCGTCAAAGGCGAGGCTCGCTGTAGGAGTATGTAGTCGGCGACATCGGAACTCCGCGTACTTTCCCTCGACCCGTCGTTTCGCGGTAATAATGGATTCCCTGTGTCTGTTCTCGAAGCTTCCGACCGATAGGTCCGAGATTGCTTCTGTCTCGGCCGGCCTAACTCGCCTGCTCCTGATCCTTCCCGCGCTACCGCCGAGCGACCGACATCTCCGATTGGCCCCAACTCGCGCGGGATTATTGTATTAAGACGGCATCGGGCCACCTCTCATCCAGCTTTTCCTTTCATAACTTTCACGGAATCTCTTTCGCCCCGCGAATTCATAATTTCTTAAATCCTAGTTTATAATTAAAAGAACAACTTTTACGCAAGCTCGGAATACATGAGCTTTATTCGCCTCGCATAAATTTACACTTGTTTAAAGTGTACTCGTAAGACTCTATTTTCGTATTTCATTTTGAATTAATATATAATTGCGTACTTTTGCTATTTTTAAAACTTGCTTCCACGCGACAATAGAAATAGAATAAAAAATGACGCTTTAATGGGTACGAACACTAAAATGTATAGTTGTGAAAAATTTAAAAAAATTGACAGTGCCTAGTGAGTTGTTATATGATTTTTTTGATGCGATTGAAACATCATAAATCATTATTATCCACTTCAAAAAGAAGTTAGCAAAAAGCTTGGAAAAGAATCGCAATTAATCAAACAAGATAAGACGCTAACTTAGATATACCACATAACACCCAGATCGCGTCAAAAGTTTCTCGCAATAGAGAGCCTCGGATACAGCAGAAGTTCATTTCCCTTGCGTAACATAAATATTCCTTAAATAATGATCTCTGAATCCGGTATAATATGCCACATTTAAGGTTTGTAGTAGCTCACTTCACAAATAAAGATATCTTAATAAAAAAGATTATTTAAAAACTGTTGACACTATTCCTAATCGAATGTAATCTAATCTAACTCAGTAACTTTCTACGGGACGTACACACCCGCGAGAAAATCCTGCATTTTCCGCAGTCCTCATAGTAAAACAGTCGCAAAAATAGCGAACTGCTGTAAAGAGGTGAAGTTTTTTTCTCAGTGCCCGAAGAGTCGGTATAGGTGGAAGCTTGTACTCACCGCTCGTTCCTCGGTCTCCACGATGAGGTGGTTATTTTTGAGCGTCAGAGTGATGATGTTCCCGTTGGCGTTTTTGCTCGTGTGGCACCCGGGGGAGGCGTAACCGACGGCGCCCGCTGCCATCCCCACTTCCTCCATCACCTCCGTCTCGCAGATGTAGCGCGGTCCGTCCATGCCGTTTACCAGCTGAAAAATACAAGGATGCAGTCAGCTTTAATACCCTCCACTGCCAATTCGCCGGAATAGACCTTTGGCAATTTATCGCTCGCCTCTTCCCGTCTTTATATATATGCACCCGACGCACTTGGCCGGCGCTTTTTCCTCGCTCTTCCTCCTCTATTTTATTTTCCTCGTAAAAGAAAATGTTAGCGAGGATGGTGGATCCGCTTTTTTTCTCTCGAATCACGCGAATTTTAGTAAATTCAGCCCTATTAAACGACGGGACTCAGGAAAAATTTAAGAAGCTCCTATAAGCTTCAGGGTAAGTACATTCTCTGATATTATGAGTACGCTGAGCATCTCAAAGGTTCCGCCGCATCTGACGTAGATCCATTTCCGCCTCGAAGCTTAAAAAAAGTAATAATAGACGCTAAGGAAGTTTTTAAAATGCTTTCCGTGTTGGTAAAAAAAAGGAGCAAATAGGAAAGGAAAATTCGTCACTCCATGTCATAGTGCACCTCAGGATTAGTTACCCGCACGCGTTTCCGTGAGAGGTGCATCAGTCAAGCCGACACCTGGCGTGCAAGTCTCATCGATCTCCGCTGTGAAAGCCGCTGAAACTCCACATTTACGTACACGCGCTTTTAGCCACAGTAGCCGAAGGAAAAAGCGCGGTTTTTACGGGGCTGCGGTGGCCAGGCGACAAGAAGTGCACCCGCGTCCTTCTGGCGCGGCCGATCGATACCCCCAGCGGCGCTGCGACGAGCGACGAAATTTTAATCGGAGGTTCCGGTCGCTTTTCCGCGAAGCCCGCGGATGCGAAAACGCGGCACACTGCCACTTTAAGTGAATTTGGCGCGAGCCATGGGGGTAAGATGACCCGGGCGAGAGGACGGGGTATTTCCTTGGCGGGTTTATGAAATTTTTAATGGCATTGGTGACCTTGCCACTTGCAGGCCTCTTTAAAGGAGATTTGTAGGTTATATCTTTAAAGTGAGATGGATCGCTCCTCGACGATGGCTAAGTGAATCGAGCTATGTGTGTATACCTTTCGGATCGACGGAAAATTTGTAAAGTCTGCCCCCGAGAGCTTCCGCATTTTCTAATTGAATATTATAGTCACTAGAAACTACAAAAAATTTGATCTACTTAATTTTCGATGAGCGCCGATAAAGTGCGAAATAAACTATTCTCTCTCTCTCTCTCTCTTTCCCTTTCATTTATTAAAAATGCAGAGCGACTTGGTAGGATTGTGGTGCGCGAAAATTCTCTTACGTTTGAAAATCCAAGAGCGAAGGGCAGCCCTTTTTCCGAAGTAAAAAGCTGTGTAAAACAAAAAAGAGACGGAATAAAGTAAGAGAGTGGATGAGAGGCGGAAAAATGCATCTGGGGTAAATTGACAGTGAAACCGCGAGAGGGTATTACATTAGGCGAGGCTTTTGTCAGGGATCGAAGTGCCACTTTCCGCAAGTGAATGCTGCTGCCGCGTGAAGGACCGAGAGCTAAAATTTCCGCGTAGCATTATGTAACGTTAAAAAAGGAAACAGCATGCCTAGCATTGTGTCACCTTCTTTCCTGACCGATCTGCCGCTGTGATAGTATCAAAAGACCTGATATTTTTTATTCTTTTCGTATTTTCCTTCTTTTTATCCCGCGAAAGAAAAGATAGTCGATTACTCCATTTAATATTTCAATTCAAATTTTTTGTTAAAAATTATCGTTTACTAGAAATACTATTATTTATTATCTTAGGGTAGAAATAAATTATACATTACTGCATTATATATTACTGCAAGCAAAAGGTATTGATAAAAGGGTCCGTTCAAACGTTATACTATACGATAGATTATGAAAAGCGACAATTAAATTTAAAAATGAAACGCTGCTAAATTTTTCCGAATTCAAAAAGAAAATTTAGGAAGAAACGCTGGGTATAAGTCGAGATGGAACGTACGAAATCTCTGACGCGCATCTTCTGGCGTATGGCAGTCACGCGGCTGTTCCGTAAAATCTCGAACTACGTCGTTGAAAAGAAGTTCTCGCCGTCCCCCCCGTGTTACTTTACTAAATTCCCTAGTCATCGTGTCATTTCCGGGCTGCACCTACTTAGGCTGCTGCCTCTCACCCGCTCCGAATTTTCCTCTCGGTCTCGTTCAAATGAGCAGGTCTGCACAGCGCCGCGAGCACCGTAAGTCCTGTCGATCCCTCGGGATGAGCAAATAGACGGCAAGCTGAGACGAAAAAGGTTTGAGTATGGAGGTACACCAAATCAGTACGAAATTTAATTAATTCGTTAATTCAATTAGCATTTGCGTGTAATTAATTATTACGTGCAATATTTTGGCTGAACAAAGAGGCATCGCGTGTCGAATTTTCATAAAATTGTTTAATGATGTTAATATGTACGATTTCAACAAATCGCTAAATTGCAAAACACAATTTTCGTCTCTTGAGAATCTAACGTACAATATTTCTCGTTTAAAATAAAATTTCGTCGAAATTGCATTAAAAAGCACCGAACTAAAATGCGAGAGTTTATCGCGAAATATATTAGCACGTAATCGTCGTAAATTCGTGAGAATGCTACAAAAATAGCGGCGCGAAAAAAATTGACATAGCCAGGGCAATATTTCTCAATTTCGAGGTGCGCGTTTTTCTGTCGAACGGGGAGCGGCGGAGGAAAAGCTTGCAGAATTGAGAGCCGAGGACATCTGAAAATGGCGGGAAGAAGAACGAGCCTGTCGTCGAGATTAACCCGTTTGTTCCGGCGAATAAAATCGCTTTACGGAAGGTAGATATACGCCGAGGCAGGAGTCGGGGAAGTGGAGGCTCACCGTCGCCGGATTCCGGATCATCCCCGGGCGAGAGCTGCGCACGCGCAGATTTATGCAAACTGCAGATTTATATCGGGCTCTCCGCGGCAACAACAGCTGCCGCGATGAACTGCTGATCCTTTTTTTCGCGCTTGTTTCCTTATCTCTCGGCACCGTCTTTTCGCTTTTTCGCGCTATCGCTAAAGCGAGCGAGCTGCGCACGCCACTTTTTTCCTCTCGCCGTCGACGATAAAACACTCAGGTTGCATAAGCTTATGCGCTTTTAAAGAATGTTTTAAGCTCTAATGTTGCATTTACAATAAGATTACTCATGCAGATGTATATATATGTATATACTTCTCACGCTTTTTTCATTATTGACTTATGAGCCGTTATTCAGTGACATTATTCAAGCTTCTTTTTGACATTTGCTATCGACCATCACGTGCTACTGGCTATTACGTGTTTCATAATTTGAATGATTTATAATCGTAAACTGTATATCTACAAAGCTGAATTTTATCCATCCTTTTTAACATTTGGAAACCAATAATGATATTAAAAATTCATTTTATTATACACGATTTTGCAAAATATGTTTATATTAACCATTTTCGGAAGGACGGAACTAAATTTCTTGGAAGTTCAGATAAAATGTTTCGAAAAACCTAATTATAATTAAACGAGCAGAGAGAAAGTTACCAATTTAAAGTGCATTTAATAATGAACAATCTTATCGCAGTTATTCAGTTATTTCACAAGAATTTTGCCTCTCCTCGCGCAAAATCATGCTAATTTTCTCAGAAAAAACTCCAATTATCCTACATCTTACATAAAGCAGTAAAAAAAAAGAACACGTATATAAAGAAGCGTGCACTCGTCCGAAACGCTCAAGCATTAATCTCCATCCAAATTTTGTCGCGCGATCAAACCTCTCGAGCGAAGAGGCGGGTCGTACACTTAGCACACTTTCCGCGAGACAAGATCTCTTTCCCCGTGTCATTATCCCCGAGCTCGTCGTTGCGCTGCCTTCCTAACCAAAAGAGGTGGCGAGCGCTACTTTTCACTACAAATACTTGCGCTCATAAAAAAAATGCAACGAAAGTTAAGGGGCAGAGAGGGATAAATTCCCAAACGTGCGCCAACACGCGGAGGGGAAGAGAGACCGTAGATGCGTAACGATCGGCCAGACCATTTGCATGCGCCCGTCCCATTTACGAGGCTCGCGGTTATACGCGGTGCGCGTGACTCCTCGCTTTTTTTTTCTAAGCTGTCGCTGCTTTTGCTGACGGTGCACGCGGCGGATGTTAAAAATTAACAGCCGCGACTCCACCTCTCGCTCCGGTGCGCTCGACGAACTGATGCCATGACGCTCGTTCTTTTACGCTCGCTTCTTAGGCGCGATGTCTTGACGGCTACTGAATTTCGATTAGGCCGTGCGTGACGCTCCATTAATTTTCAATTTTTAGCACCGTCGCGATGTTTTATTTTTTTTAGAAACCGCGCGTTAACGCAGGCTCCCTCGGATAGAATGCAAATGGTCGCGCGGATGGGCGGAGGCTTTTAATACTTTGCAAATCTCTATACCATACTTCGCCCGCGTATTTTATAAGGTTAATTATTTTGTAATTTATGTTTCGCTGTTTGTTGCGAGGAAATAATAATGAATTTGCTAATGAGTCTCTTTTCAGTTTAATATGGAATGATTAAGAGGTAATGGTTTGTGTTCACTGGGTTTTATAATTTCGACGGAGCTGGAATAAAATAAAATTAAAATGCAACGAAAATATTTTTAAATTTCAGAATTTCTGAGTGATCAATATTCGAAAAATATAATATATTCAGGAAAATAAAATTGCATAATTACATAATATATTAATAGATTCGAAATTCGACCTGGTTACTTTTTACACTTTGAATTGTAAGTTTCTACTTATTAGTCTAAATAGTTTTCAGGTCTGTAAGCACTTCCTCATAAATTTTTCTTCGTTAAAAAAAAACCGTGTATAATAATATGATTATTCAATTTTTAAGCGCGATTACAACACAACGAAAAATGAATGTAAAGAAATGTAGAAATGTTAATTCACTTTTTATAGTAGTTATACCGGCACTTAAGTCGAACAGGCAGAATTTTATGGCGGTGCGAGCTCTATGGACCTTCTTGAGTTGAGCTACTTTTGCAGTCTAATCCTGAGGTTCTCACACGGTGTGGCTTGATGCGAGGTAGTTGCCACCTAAAGTTCTGTTGAATGCCAGGTCATTGACTGTCTGGCAGTTTAGACGAACAACTTGTTAGATTCGAACGGTGCTTTGTCGGTCACCACTCAAATATCAGCACGCGCCTTAGAGCGGCGCAGGTAGACCCGTAGCCTCTTTGACGTTATTCTGATTTATTCGGCTCACGGCCGGGAACCCGAAACTCTCGTCGTCGTATCTAAATAAAATCTTAAAATCTACCATCGCACTCCCGTAATTACTGCTATTTCTTCGCGGTAATTGCACGGGCAAAAATCGTGTGCCGCTTTTCGAAAATACATTTTCTTACTATCAATTACGGAAATAATGTTTGCTTATTTCAAATACTTTGTATACGCTCGCTTCTAAAGAATGGCGAAATATGTTATTCCAGGAAATTCTGTAGGGAACGTAACTAAAAGTAAATATTTTAAGGAAAACGATAGAATTCACTATAATTAAAATAAATAAATAAAAAATTTGTATAGATTATAAATAAATTAATTCACTACAAAGGACAATTATTTAATAACGTTAAACTGTGATTTCGTATTAAAAGCCGTCGACTAATTCTGGAAGTACTTTCCCAAAACTGAGGGGATAAAACCGAGCACCGCTCTGCAGAATCAAATCGATCGACCGCATCGGGCGCAATTATCGGCGGCGCGATTATTTGGCGCGTTCGTCGCACCGACATTTCGTTAGCCATCGTCGCTCATCAAGCCGCGGCCGGCGACCCCGCGACTTTCCCTCCTGCCTCGTCGCGCCCCCGCGGTCGCAAGGGGGTCAGAGGAGGGGAGGGTCATAAAGACCGAAGTTTCCACCGCGGGACGATGCGTGCGTGTACCTGTGCGCGGGCTATCCGAAAACCATTGCCGGCGGCTGTAAAACGTGGCCGGTCGAGTCGTTAACCGAGACCGCGAATCGAAATTTTGCGAGCCCGGCGCGCTCGCGGACTCGGCGAATTGGTCGTTCGTTACGCGGACGAAGTTGCCCGCTCTAATTGCCTTCCGCCGGCGCGGCCCCCGAGTGTCTCTGACAAACACGCCCGCGCCGTCGCTCGCGCATATTCGGGCGCTCGCGCGAGCACACGTAACCGCGCGGCGGACACCCTACTCCCCCGACGCAGACGAGAAATTAATGTTACGTGTGATTATTCTCTTGATTCTCTTTTTTTTTTTTTCACGGCCAGACGGAGCGACGAATGCTCCGGCGCCGAATCGCTGCTCCGTGCGGCTTTAACGCTCCGTTTAATTCGACCTTTTTTGGACTCTCCGTGTTGGAGCTTCTTTCGTCGGGTTAAATAGAATTCCTCGTGAAATGCGTCATAGAAACGTTTTTAGATACGAAAGAAAAAGTGTACGTTTTTTTAAAGCCACTGCAAAATCGGCGTACTTCGTGTCGTCGACCTAACTTTAACAAAAATACGTTTTTGTTTTATCGCGGTACAGAGAGAATATTTATGACCGTTTGCGAGAAGATTTATAAAGTTTATCGTGACTAATGCACGCTAAATAAATAATTTAGAAAAGTATCATCTTCCGGCGTGCGTTAGATTTCTTAGTCTAAGAATAAATGCGTAAATATCGGCGTGACTAATTATGCTGATATCGCAAAGTAATGTTAGTCTACAAGAATGGCTAGAAATAAACAGCGTTATTTTATCGGTATTATTCACTATTTTCTTTGTTATTTCTCGCTTATTTTAAGCATATAATTTTTTCTGCACTACAGCAAGCAAATTACACTTAAAAAAGAAATAATAATAGAACAAGACACGAGAAATACATTTGAGCATTAAAAAAAATTTATAGCGGGCAAGGAATCCAGAATCTCCAGAGCAAATTCGTTATTTGAAATTTTCAGAGCAAGTGGGTCGGATGTAAATCTTGGCTCGCAGTAGAAAGGAAATCCCGGTGTAACAAAGCAGGCGCATAGTCACAGCCGTACATCGCGATTAGACGAAGGTTAGACAGCGGTTCGCGTAATACTCGGTAGACCCGAACCTCTCTAGACGCCGGCTAGACGCCCGAGCATGGC
Organism: Sycophila texana; assembly: GCA_035582955.1. NCBI lineage: Eukaryota > Metazoa > Arthropoda > Insecta > Hymenoptera > Eurytomidae > Sycophila > Sycophila texana. The sequence goes on along the minus strand of JAWWEN010000020.1, from coordinate 11,179,752 downwards.
CAAGGCTACGAACCGTTTCCTTTTTCACCGAGCGACTCGCCAAACACGCGACCCAAACACTCCTCGGCTATGTATCTATTACCGCGACGGAAGATTAGAAAGTCACGTAACACATTATAGCATTCTTACATTAGAATGAATACTTGAGGGGGAGAAAAGGAGCAGAGGAAGGGGAAAGTTCGATGTTCCCTTTTATGATATCTGTGCTTTATGCGCTTTCGGCGCGCACATTTGCATGACTTATCGTTAGCAGTTTCATACGGGCAGCGCCGAGAAGTTCGCTCGTAATATACGTATTTGCATTCGCCATGTAACAGCGGGCTCGACGTCGTTTGATTATGAACGTGCGTGTTACATTTTATCATCTCTAGGCTCGCCTCCAAGAGAATTCCTATTCGCTCATTCGAATTGAGGAACGTGCTGTCAAGAAAGTTTGTAAATGAGTTTTTTCGTTAAAGTTTTCTGTACATTCGAGAATTTTATTTAAAGCGAGAATAAGTTTAACTAGATCTTATTAAATTTTAGGAGAAGTCTTGAGTTAATACCCACATATTTAGTTTATTTATTTAAAAATATTTAACTACAAACTGGATTATAAATTTAAACTTTCATAATACATAAATATATAATAGAGTTCAGTATATATAGAAGCATTAGCTGAGTTATCTGCTAAAATAATTTTGAGAGAAAATTAAATACATAAAATATGATAACACATTAATTAAATAAAAATTTTCGATAAAATTAATTTCATAAAATCGCATTTTGCGCGTACGAGTGTTATTTAACTATTGATTTTAAATTGTTAAAGCATAACGAAAAAGAAAGAAAAAATTTAATGCGAACGAGCCATTAATGAAGAAAAAGTATAAAAAGAAAATGAGTCAATGGTTTTAAAAATAAATAATTTATTGATGCGAGCGTTTGCTCGCGCCACTTGATTTGAATCGAATCCTCCGGCGAAAGCTAAGGACCGATTTACTTTTCGGAACAAAGGCTAGTGACCCTGAGTGTGGGAGAGGGGGAGGAGGAGGCGCTTGCTTTCACGATCCGCTTTGCCCGTTCCTTTTCCGTTAGATCATCGCATAATCGCGCCTTTCTAAAAGGAGTCATCCGCGCGATGTCGGCCTTCTCCCGCGATCCACCTTCTTGTCCTCCGCTCTCCCTTCCTACTCCTCTCTTGTTATATCGGCGAAACATATTATTGGAGTTGACGATCGACTTTTACGGCGCGCGCGGTAATTTCGCAGAACTTGCGCAATTTGTCCTTCGCCTTTTACAAGGCATTTTATTAAGGAAAGCTCGATCCTTTTGAACAGTCCTCATAAACGTCGCGGAATACTTACGCTAAAACTCATCGTAAAAAGCGAACGCGCTTCCTCGCTCTTCTTTCTCTCCTTCTTTTTTTTTATTATTGCTAATTAGTTTTCTCGGGCGATAGTCGCGTGCTCGTGCTGCGATTTAAAAATCAAAGCGCGCTTCCTTTGTAGACTTAAGAGATTATCGTCGGGACGTTATTTCATTCAAATCCGCGTGCAACATTGAATTAATTCGAGAGGTTTGCATAACGACGATTGCAAGGTTGTAAATAAATAAGAGAGCTGGAGATAAAATACAGGTTATCGAAAATCTAAAAAGGGCAGGCTAAAAGCGCCCACCCTTGAGCGAGTCAACCAAACGTCTCAAGAATTCCACGGATCGAAGTAGCTCGCGATTGTCCCATTTTCGGGCTAACCGAGCCTTTCACCTCTGGCACAATTCGACGTCGAGTTTGTATACCTACGCGCCTCAATGTCGCTCCGGCAGCCTTAGGACTCGCTGCGGCCTCCGCTATCTCGAGGCGGCAATAACGTCCGAATCGACGGTGATACCCCGGCAAATATTATTTTCAGTTTTGAAAGCCGAGCCTTTTGGCGAATTTGCAAAGATGCCTCGCCTCGTGTGCGGCGGTCGTCTCGAATATTGCGAGAGGCTTTGGCGTGTGTTCTCGTTGGGATATTAGCACGATCACACGACGCCAACGTGACGAAGGAGGTCAAGGTACCATTGTTTCCGACTAAAAGTGTCCTGTTTATTTTATCTGTCTTTCCGTTTATCATTCTTAGATCATTATGGGAGAATGTTTTATAAAAAATTTATTGCAAGAGATCTCTTTTATTTTTAATAAGGTTTCATGTTTAATTAAAATCTATTAGCAATTATGGTTACTTGATAACATTTTTAAAATTAACGATCGAATCGAAATATCTCTGCATATTTTTTCAATCAATGTGTTTAGTTGTACGACATCAAACCTTAAAATAACCAATATAAAAACTGGTTTTGAAAGAGAGAGAAAAGAAACTGCAAAGCGTGATTTCAGAAAAAGTGGGTCAAAGCCTGGTATTATAAAACGAAAATACTCCCAAAGATTCGTAGCCCGACTCCGTATAGCAATGTTTTTTTGTAAATAAAATTCATTCACAGTCGAAGGGGTTAATATTTTATTTCGATGGTATATTGTAAAACTGCCAAACTATGTACAAGGAGAAAAAGAAATTAATAATCTCCGAAAATTAAAAATATTTTAAATAAAAACTTGTGGATCTTGCAACATAATAATAATTCTTTACAAATTTTCGCAGCTCAATGAATTAATGATTTGCTTCATTAATTAAATAAAAAATAAAATACACCACACTTGCCTGCAAATTCTTTTTGCAGGCTCGAAAAAGACTTCGTAAAAAAAAGCACTGAGAGTTCACAGCACCGAAAGAATGTCGAGCTTAGAGCAACGAACGAGAAGTGAAGAAGGAGAAAAGATCTCGGAGTAGGAGAAGTTGGATGCAGCGAGAGCCGCGAATAAGGCGGGGGAGCGCGGCCAGGCGCTTCGTACGCGACGCACGCCTCTAATTTGGCCTTGGATCTAATGCAAGTCGGCCCGGCGACGGCGATGCGGTTCATAGACCTCGGACGTTGCCACTTCAAACAGTTGCACTCGTCACGCTGCGACATCGCCGGCTGGGGTGGGGAGGCGCAAAAAAAAAAAAAAACCGAGCGAGCGAGGCCGATTCGCGCGCGCGCCGCCGATAAGGCGCACACGACGACGTGCTGCCGCGACGCGGCCCAACTTTATTTTCGAGCTTTTTTTTTGCGCCCCATTCTCCCCCTCGACGCCTTGGGAATATTAGCAAAGCGCATATCCCACTGAAGTTTGTTTTTGTCTTTTGGAAACAAATTTTATATCCTTCTTTACTTTCGCTTTTGTCTTTTTTTATCTGAAGTATATAAAGCGCACACTGAGCACCTGCTTCCTGTGGGTCCTTAAAATTTACCACAGGGACTTTAATCGATTTTTACGGGAGCAATTAAAAACAGCGCAGGGAAGACGTTTATAATTACTGGAGAGGAGTAACGAGGAAGTTTTACGGACCGATGCGAATCCGAAGTCGACTTTTGAAGCAAACGCGGTTTACTGAGTGCGAGTAGACGGTGTCCTAAAAATAGAGAGCCGATGGCATTCCGCACATGTCATCGCCCGATTATATATTCCACGGGTGTAGCTCCGCGCGGTACTTCTAGTCGACCTTAACGAGCGAGGAATTTCGATTCCCTGCAAATCGGACCAATTCTCCGGGGCGGCCTGGAGAATTTTTCACCTCCAGTCAAGTCGTTTGCGTTGCACGCAAAATCTGCGTTCCTTTCGACGCGAGCGTGAAAAAAAGTCACCGTCACGGACTTCGCGGGAAGCGATAAGCGGATAAAGAGCGATGATTCATAGAGAAGGAAGCGGGCGGACTATAACGAGCTGCGTTATAACGAGTCACGGCAGGCTTTATAAAGGCTCCAGCATCTCTTCGTCGCAATAAAAGGTTGAAAGATATAGAGAGACTTCCGACAATGGGCGCAGCTAGACTAGACCCTCGTTTAACGATGCGCCAAGAGGGCCGCGGTCGTTTAGGTAATCCTCATCGCCGGGAGAACTTCAGCCTCATTCGCGAGCTTTATCATTCTATGTAAGTGTTATAAATGATAAGTGATGCTTCGGCGATAAAGGCGCACGGAGTGATACGAGACTAGGTATAGAATTGCAGCAGTAAAATGTACGATAAGGACGTACTTACTTTTGATAAGATTTGCCTTCAATGTAATAGGGAATTGTTCGGTCGTCGTCTGGAAAGCAGCAGTTGCTTTTATAAAACAATAATCCTATTTATACAGTAAAAAGGAACATAGGATTGAAAGTGGTTTTTTATTTGCTTTACGTTCGTTCGTGCAAGAGATGAAAAAAGCCGCTTAATTATTGTTAAATGCAAAATCACTTAAATACTTAAATAAAAGAATCTCTTTTCATTATGAATGCAGAGCGAAACTGTTGCATAATTCAGCTGGATTTTGCTCGTCTCCGGCTTTTGCACGGAAATTTCATTAAGCGGCCAAATCAATTTTAAAAATTAATTAATGACAATTATGCAATTTGCGGATTAATTGTATAAGCTTGTATGATAATGAATTCTAAGTAAGAAGAGTAATGAAGGCACAAGAAGGATAAATATTTAAATTTTAAAAGCATCGGAAGTCAAAATGTAAACAAGTCTTAATCAGCTCTACGATTTCCTCCTAATCTAAACTACGTCTGCAACGCTTCCTGTGTTTCTAGTCAGTGTCAAATTTTTTACATTCTCTATCTCAATGCATATTGTTTTCATTCTTTTTCTTCAAAATATTTTCTTTCGTTGTACAAATCTAAAAAAATTTCTCCGTAAACATTCTATTTTTCTAAATTTCATTCTTTCTACGAAAAATCTTTATAATATATGATCCCTAAACGAAACGATATGATGAATTCATAGGAACGGTCTCTATCATCGCGTTCATTAAAGCGAGATATCCCGATGACTGTTGATAGAGCTTTAACTCGTCGGCACGAGGACCAGAGCGGTTCGGGAAAGAAAAGACAGCATTCCTCCCACCAGTCCATAATCCTCCCTCAGCGGTCCATCTTGCCTAGCGAGCGGCTCTCCGAGCAGTCATCCCTCTTCATACACGTAAGCTGGCGCAGACTCCTCTCTGGGGGGCTCGCTCTCTCGGACGCGAGTCAAAGCAAAGCCACGCTCTCGTACAAAAGCACCTCCGTCTTTGATTTCCTCGAGCTCGCATAGTTTCCTCGGAGGAATTCTAAGGGGCCGCCGCGAAGATACACACCGGGTAGTGCTGCGGAGTCGCGTGCGCGTCGCGAAGTTGCCCAGCGGAGAGGCAGCGCAGCTGTTCCGCGAGCCGGATTTTCTCCCGCCGCAGCGAGAATTATCCCGGCCGAGGGGGAGGAGGAACAAAAGCCATCCCATGAATTACAGGGCGACTTGCACTCGTGATTAATGGTCGGACTCCCCTCGCGTCTCGCCGCGTCCGAGGCCCGAAACTCGGACGATAAAGACGCGATTAGCTCGGCCAATTATCCGCGATCTCGCGCAAAAAGCACACGGCTCGGGGCTAATTTCATTTTAGTAAGTGCGCAAGACCGAGCGGCCGAACTTAATGGGAGGGAAGAATTCGGGGCAAAAATTTTCGAGCGCGCCGCGCGAGCTGTGCTTTCAGTGGGACGCGAGTTCTGCCTCCGGACGGATATCGTCAATCTTCGCTTCTGTATAATAAGAGATCTTTTTGCTTGGAACGTTTTTTTACTCGCTCTGCTTCCCTTTTTTTTTTTGTGTTTTCGAGTTTATCTAATAAAGTAATGACGATCACCAAAAAGTTATGAACATTTAATTCTGCAAAAAAATGTGTATTTAATATTTTAATAAAATTTACAGTAATACGGGAAACATTTTTAAAATGCTCTTTCTCGTAGTAATCGCTATAAAAGATTTTCACATCAGAAATTTCATCCGCAAATTCCGCTTCGCTTTAAATATTAGAACGATGCAATAAAATACACCAGGCATTATTACGTTTAATGAAATTATAAACGTGATTGTGGAAAAAGTATCATATATTATTACTCTTGCAAGAAAGAACATTGCATCCTCGGGTTATCGCGATCAGCGAGCGCGTAAAAACTCCGTTAGAGTGGACAGCGTCGCGGGACGTCGAATCGAAGAAGAGAAATCGCCGTCGCCGAGGGCCGGGTACTGGCGCGCGAAAACACCGGAGCAAGAAGCCAGCAAAAAACAGTACATAAAAGGTCAATTGCGCGCCGGCGTGACAAATCGCCAGAGGGGGGCACAGCTCCGCGAAGCGTGAAAGCCGCGCGCTCGTCTGCGCTAGTTCAAGGTTGCGAGTTGGGCGGAAGTCTGGACCGCGCGATATGCCCCGTTTGGAATAGCATTAGCGACGGTGCTCCAGCGCGCCTTGGCAAGGTGGCACGAACTTTCGAAAGGCGGCAAGCGCATTAGACGCGTCTGCGCGCCGCCCGGTAACACGGGTTACTGACTCGTACGGCCCACCGAAGGACATTGACTTTCGACGTGCCACGTCGCTGCGCTTCGACGCGCACCCGCCGCGGTCTATTTTCTTTTTAGCGGATGCGCTTTTAATTTTGGCCCGGCAGTGAGCCTGGAAAAGCGCGCCCGCGGAAAAGTAGCTCCAGCCGGCGGGCGGTGCTCTTTCTGTCGGTGCTATTGACCTTTCTAAATCCGCTTATAAATAGCCTGAGTCATGCACAACGGCTGCTGTAAGCAACGCTCTTTTGAGCTCCCCCGAGGCTGGCGGAGTGCGAACTCAAATCGGCTTGTTGATTCCGGCGAATTTCAAAAGCTTTTAGTTACGTTATTAAACTGATTTTTTATTAAAACAGCCGACACGACCGGGCAGCTTTATGTCACCGCTCTCTGCCCAGATGAGCTGAAAAATTGAAAGTGGCGAAAGCCGCGCTCCCAATTTTTTCTATACATACACTGGTAGGATTTCCGGCGGTGGATCTTCTGTCAAAATCTATTTTTCTGCGGGCAAAAAGGAACTTCCACAAAGGAATTGGGCAACCATCGTAGCTGAGGCGATCGAAGCGAGAGCAAAATAAGATCTTTTTCCGCGAACCTCATTCGGGCTTTACGAGGGCTTTTCGCAGTGAAATTCGCCGCATTGGTTTTCGCGAGCGTCGCGATGAAATAACAGCGATAAGGGATTTCCCGCTGAATTTCCGGGCTCTGCGCGATACGCTCGGTATTTACTTTGATGTCTGTGCTGCAGCTCTTTTTTTTTATCACGCCGCGAAGGTATTTCCAGAGATGCAAGCTCAAAGCGCAACAACGAAGATGAATTGCCCTACGTACGTCAAGATTTGCCAGTATCCGTGTAGAGACATACATCGGAATCCGATTAATTTAGTTCGCATCGAGTGCGTGAGAGGCTGAGAGCGCACAAAGGATCTGCGAGTTCGGATGGTTTTGTAATCGCTTCTAATCGGTAACCCAGACGGTGTGCTAATTTGGTTCTCCTCTTACCGGTCTTCTATTCGTTTTTGTTTGCGTCTAGTCTGGGGTCCTTGAGCCGACTAGGACCGTTAGAGGTGGCAGACGGTCAAGTCTATTTGAAATCCTAGACAAGGTTACTGATCCCTGGTTGTAAACGACCAGCCTTGACTTTTGGTTTCTAACGCTCAGGTGCCCAGACGGACTTCCCGTCTAGTCCTTTCTATTGTGTAATCGGTGTTTTGACCGAAGCCGCCGCCGGCTAGAACGTTATTAGTCAACACACGGATAGACTCATTTGGAATTCGTGGGCGAGAAAAAAAATTGCAGACCTGCGGGACTGCTTACGCAACAATAAGAGCACCTTTTATCTTATCTCGTAATCAGTTTTAATGAAGCAGTAGATTTCATAACCGTGCAATTTTTTTTCATTATTATTATTTCTTTTTATCATTTTCTATTAGAAATGATTTTTAGTTACAATTCAACATTTATAAAAATAGTATTTTACTACCATGATTATTTAATGAAAAATTTTGCTACTCAAATAATATTGCAACAAACTTCGTATTATAAAATTATGTGTTAGTTAGAATAAAATATAACGTTGATTCAAATTTGGCAATATTTGACTAAATAATCCATCGAGGCTATATTGAAGTAGAAACAGCACTCAATGATTGAAAGATAATAATAAAATGCGGTTTATAGGTATAGACAGCTTTCAATACCCGATACAGCAATTACAGCCAAACTATTAACCGTTCTGTAAAATCAATCAAATTTTCACCAAAGCCAACGTTTACTACGTGACAATAAAGCAAAATCATTTTACGATAATAGGTACGTAACTTCCGAATTAAAGGAAGGAATAACATTGATGAATTAATTTCTTTCAACGGGAGTAAATGAAAAAGGTCGGGGAAGCGTAATTAAAGAGTAAACTATTGTCTTTAATTTGAAGGCTTTCTCAAGAGCTCTCTACTAGCAGCTCCGAAGAACAATACGGCATTTTATTCTCGTTATATTCACGAGCAGTGAAGGACTTAATCCTCGCTCGGGTCTTAAGGTGTGTTTGTTCCTCGACGCCGGGCATTATAAAACATCGAGACAACTCGTTTGCTAGAGGCGCCGGAAAGTTCGAAAATGCACTCAAAGGAAGTTTCAAGTTAGGTCACCTTTACAAGCTCCAGTAAATTTTTGGATGCAACTTTTCCTCGCTTCATTTGTACTCGTTTATCGAGCACCTGGACAGTCTTTCTTTTTCCCAATATGCCGAGAGCCCTCGCTCTTGTTTCTGCTTCTTCGCGAAACTTTTTTTTCTCGCTCACTTTACGTAAAGTGGATCTCGCAGAGAGGTCATTTCCCTGTTTATAAGAGCTACCGAGCATTTCGCCGATAAAATCGTTATAACTTTTATTTCAGCGGTGGAAGTGCACTAGAGGAAGTACAACGCGGGACGCGGTCTTAAGACTAAAAGCTGTAAAATAATTCAGCAGGCAGAAACAAATTTCCGCTCGATTTTTGCATGTTTAATGTATTCGCTGAGGCGGCAGCTGCACGCCAACTTATCTATCCCGCGCCGCCCGGAGCTCTTGTGCAGGATTTAGGCCGAGCATTCGGCGAGTCGACTAAGCACTGCTTACGGGGTTCAGCTCGTTAAAGCATCGGATCTCGGGGCTTCTCTTATAAAGGAAAAAAAAAGAGAAGGATTTCCTTCATCCATGAGGGAGAGCACTAGCGGAGGCCTCAGAAGGCTAGGTTCCGCTAGGAAATTACGCGTCGCGATAAATCGACCGGATACGGCCGGGGGACCTTTTTCTGCCGGGGCTACGCGCCAACGCGAGTACCTACACGCGGGAATTGGCTCGCTTTGACGCAGCCCGAGGTCGGCCCGCCGGCGGAGAGAAGGGGGAGGAGAAGCTCAAAAGCTCGGCTCTCCGCTTTCACGGCACGTACACCCAGTATAATTAAACCAATTGCCATTCCCGGGGACTACTGCCGGCGGTATTATGCGCGCGAAGCGCCGGAATATAAGTGGGCGCCGAACCTCCGGAGTTGCTTTGATAAAGACGCGCGAGGGAGACAACGAGCTGCCCGAAGTGCGCCAAGGCGAGCCCGCGGGGAAAGAGCTGCGCGCAGCCTGGAGAAATGGATAGTAAGACGTGGAAATGCAAATTGCGACGGGCTTCCAATCAAATTGCTCTTCAGCTTAATTAGTCGGAGATAACTTCGCTGATGCTTAATCTATTTTAGATTTTAAAAAATCTGCACTACTGCAGAAAAAGTAATCTTCAACAATATTTGTTTAATTGAAAAAAGGAGAATTATGCAGAACTTAATAATGCAATTGAAAAGAAGAAAGCAATACGTAAGCAGCTGTTTGAAGATTGTTAAGAAAATTTTAAATTGTACATTTTTTTGTTACCTGCAACATTATCTTGTAATAATATTGTATCTTTGCCTTTATCATTAACGTATGCAACTTATATAAAATGTAACATCGTATTAAATATTTTTTCATTATTTACAGTTTACTTTGATTTATTTACTATTGATATTACGATGCTCACGTGTTTTAAAGTTTCAGAATATATAATAAGTATGACTCACGAGCGGAAGAGAGATTTATTGAATGCTGACTGAGAGATTCGCAAGAAGTATTATAGATCGCTTTTTCATCCGAATGGAAACGGGACGTCGCTGTAAGTAAATAAGAGGAGTTACGAGATTAAACGTTCCCTTCCAACTTCTTTATTTCAGAAATGGATGTGGATTTGCATCGATGGCCTTCTGCCAAATGGTACCACTTATTGCCTACTTTTACTACGAGCAGCGTATCAGAATTCGCGACAAGCAACTGGCAGACAATGCACCGATGATGTACGCAAAGGAATAGAGACTGCACCAGATGATTTGCATTTTCCGTACATAAGTGCCCGGAAAAAATTTGATGGAATTAATAAAAATAATAATACGATCGAAAACATAGACAAATGCAGAAACTCGTATTTAATTGTGGAAAATAAAAATATATGTTCAGCCTCTTCAGTTATTAAATTAAATTACCATAATCTTTAAAGTGCTGGATTTGCAGATAAATCGGTTGTCGTATAATTGATTATACGAATGATAACCTCGTGAAAAGACAAATCCGAATATCTAGCGCTTCATCCTTTGTTCTATGAATAATTCGTCTATAAATTTTCCATTATCGCCGCCTACAAAAATTCCGCCAACTATTCTTCTTAATGCGAGGAGGAAAAGGGGGTGGAGGTTCGAGGGTGAAGTGGAGCGGGATGAAAGTAAATCGACGCGATGTAATGGAAATTCCACATGGAGGAGGCGGGCGCGCGCTTGAAGCAGCCAAAGATTTCTCCTCGCTCCTTTCACTTCGATCGCTGCTTTTTTTTCTTAATTTTACAATTTTTTTTTTCTCGCTCTTTCGTCAACAATTCCCTGCTTCGTAGCCCGAGGTCATGGCGATCAAATGAAATTGCACTCCGCTGTACATGGGAAAATATAGCCCGAGAGGTTAATAATGTCTACGGTCCGGCCGATGGCGCGGAGAGTGTCAGGAAAATGCGACCTCGAGATAAGGAAACGACGAGATAGAGTAATAAAAGGAGAATATGAAGTGATGAACCGCGGCCGCCCAGTCGAGATAAGGCGGAAGGGAATGCAAGGCCAAAGTTCTATAAATAACTTGAAATTGCGCTCACACGACTATTTGGCTTTGATATTTTTGCTATCCCATAAATAAAGGGGTAATCTACTCTCTCGCTCTCCCCTGTCACGGTTAGATCATTTTTCGCATTTAATATAATAAATCATGCTTTTTTTATCAAACTTTACTATTGTCTTACTGATACACCGTTTCTAAAGAACAGGTCACCAACAGAAAGAGTTAGAAAATTAGAAAATTTGCTTAAAACCGTAAACAATATATCGTTATAAAAATCATTAACCATTATCCGTACATTACATTATCGCAATACTCATAAACAAATTAAACGCGCTCCCAACAACTTTTCCTCGCGGCACTTCTATATAATACAGCGGTGCCTCGCCGTTTCAATTAAACGTCATATAACCTACACATCCCGGTAGTTGTTCGCGAAACTCGAGCATATAGTCTCCGGCCGTGCATTGGAAAGGAGGCGGCATGCGAGTGCGAGGGAGCACGAGAGAGGCGCGCTAATAGCTAGAGCGAGACGGCGTGCGATTCTAAAGTGCTCAATGTCACGTGGTCCGGGCGAGGAGAGCTCGGCGGCCTCGTTAGAGTCACGCCAGCAGAAGCTCGAGAGAGAGAGAGAGAGAGAGAGAGAGAGAGAGAGAGAGAGAGAGAGAGAGAGAGAGACCTCGAGACGGCTGAACTTGACCGGATTTATCGGCGGTGGCGGCGCGCGCTGGAGGACGAGCGATGAATTTCCGCGGGCGCTCAGGGTCGCGTTAGGCCTTCTCTAGCGGCGGATTTCACTGCCAAGGCTGCCGTGCCGCGGCCGAGTCGGCGACGCCGGAGCTTCAAGGTCTACGTGCCTCCTCGCCTTTTCTTGGACGCGGACCGCGGTGTAAGAGCGGCCCGCCAAGCGCCTCCTCTCGTGAATTCGCGGCATTGAACTATTCTCAAGGCGCTAAGGCCTATAATTTGCCCCACTGGAATTTCGATGCTGCGAGTTTATGTGCGGCTTGATATTGACGCGGCTTTTTGGAGGAGCAATTTTCTTTGCAAGAATTTCAGGCACGGGTATTCGATGTTATGATTTCGTTGTCGGCACAAAATTTAATGTCGATGGCAAGTTTGCAACTTGCTTTGTGAAAATAGTACGGAATAGTTGACGAAGAGGTATGACCTTGATAAATTTACATCGTGACGAAGAAAGAAAAAAGTCGTAGTTTTTCCCATTTTCAGACGTTTAAGTAGAAACAGACGGATCTGGTAAGGCAATATCCCATTCAAGTTTTTCAAAACTCTCCTGCGAACTGAATGGAAGACAACTTTTTTTTCAAAGTAAATGCTTTTTTTTTATTTTAAATGATTCTTTTTAAAATAGATGCTCATTGATAAATGTAAAAAGACTGCGAATGCATTCAATAAAATAAACAAACTGAAGCAGTAGTATGAAGTATTAAAAGTAAATAAGCTTTTCTATAATACGCTCAAAGATATAAATAAAACAATATAAGAAAAAGTGAATATTTTAGTTTTCCATGGTGACTACAATTACTGCAGAATATACTTGACGTTTTACTAGGAGGCAGGGGCCTATACGAATGCCAAAAAAAAAAATGAGGCACGACCCGTTTATACGACTGGACGAAGATTTAAAAGCCAAAAGAGTACACAGAGGACAATCCCGTCATTGTTCCATTCTGCGCTCCTTTTTCCCGGAAGGAAAATAAAAAATTTAATTCCGTCGCGCAGCGCGGCATTCCTTTTTCTTCGCCAGCGAGACGCTTACGCTCGTGCGTCGTAAATTCAAAAATTTACAGCGGAGCGAGTGCGTGCGTGCATACGCGCGGCGCCCGGTAAAAAGGTGTCCTCGAAAATGGTGCGCCATCTTTTTAAAAAAGACAAACGCAATAGCGAGGAATCGGGGCGGGGGTGCAGCTTTTTCCGCTTTTCGCGACGCCCAGGCTCTCTATTCGATTTCACGGCAATTTTCGTCGCAGCCCGCGCAAGCTGCGGCTTTCCATCTGGCGTTCTTTCGTCGATCGGCATCGATTTCCAGCCCCCTTCGCCTTCGCCTCTCTCCACCACTCGATAGACGCCGAAAATGCCCCTGGCCTCCGGGAAAATACCCATTCCTGGAGATTGACGGGAGACCCAAGTGTCGAATGCAAGCTCGCCGTCCTGGAAACGCCTTTTAAATTAGAGAACGAGCGCTACCAACTGGAAATTCGCCTCGGGTTTATTATTCGCAAACCAGGCCATTGTCAATAATATAGTTGAATATTCCAAGCTTTTCGTGACCTACGTTGTTGCTTAATATCAGCGTATCAGACCCGCGTGGTTTTCTTTACATTTTTTTAATGCGCTAAAAACGACATAACATTCGAAAGAATACTTTTTTACGCTGATCAACTAAACACTTTGATCGAGATATTTTAAACAATCGAAAAAAGAAAACTAAAGACTTTTAAAGTTTTATAACGAAGTTCAGTAGTGGCTATGATAGCAACACTACGGGAGCAAACACGATTCTGATCAACTTACAAATTATGGTGCTCTTAGTTTCGGCCGGATCTGACGCGTAAAGGACTAGGAGTTCGCGCACACGCATACATAGGCGCGTTTTGGTACCGTTAAACCGACAGCGCGAAGCGAGCGGGCGATATAACGGCGAAGGATATTGCAGCAGCGCGTGCGCGCAGAGTTTGCAGCGTCAGCGGGAGCGAAACTTACAAGCTCGAAGCTCCAGGAGCACGAGAAATTTGTGGAAAACACGTCGCACGTCGTTGACGGCTCCGGAATAACGCAGGTGAGCTAGGCGCGGTTACCTTATTTAGTTTTACTGGCTCTGGCTCATAAAAAATGCGACGTCGCGATGCTCTACGTTTATGCAATGTTGTAAAATTTTCTTTATGCTTGATTAAATTTGTTTTGACGACGCGATGTAATTAGATATTAAATTAATTTAACGTCTAGTTTTGAGTTACGAGTAATTGCACTATTTATTTCGGCTTTATTCCTCAGAATGTTATTCAATTTTCTGTTTAAAAAAATCAATTGTTCAATGATATTGTACGTTTGTTCAAGTAATTCCTCCACTCATGCGATAAATCAATAATGGTAGATGATATTTAAACAATTATTAATTTCTAATTTGATGATTTATCATTATTAGTATAAATACAAAAGTCTAAATACACTACACTTCAATTTTTGATATTTTTTATAGATCAAGTAAACAGACAAACATTATGTAAGCAAGCAATACTCGATAAAATGTAAACGAGGCAAACGTAAATTCCGATGGTCGATCGTAGATTGAGTTCTTTGCGGTCCGTTAATGTTGATTCCGCGTCCCACGCTGTAGGGTTGATAGAGAGCGGGGAGGGATAAAAGAGCACCGCTAACACAAGGTTAAAGGGCCGCCTCTATGCTTACTGCACCGCTTTCGCGGAATCAAGCGTAATTCAGCTCGAGCATTCTCGTTATGCATCACACGTGCCCGCGACCTGGCGCTGACTCCGCTGAAAGCCCCACCCCATGGGCCGCGCGTGTTAAGCGTCGCATTATCGCGCTTTCTATTTTCCGGGCATGAAAGCTGGGAGAGACCGGAAAGACAATTGCAGCGGAAGCCGAGGAGAAAAAAAAAGAGAATATCTCGGAGGCTGAATGATCCTCGAGGGCGAACTCGTCGACTGGCTCGGTGTGCGTGCGGGAGAATGAGAAACCGCGAGCGATGCTATATACGCGCGCGGAGTGAAGGCGTTCTCGTGTAAATTAGGACGCTCGAGAGCTGCTAGGCACTTCTGAAAATAAGCCGGCTATTCTCGTAAGCGACACTTGTCGAATGCGCTCCGCGTCGAACGGCTTTTCACGCCGCCCCGGCTCAAGGTTATTAAACACTAATTCGCTGCATTGGAGTCATCACTTGGCTTCAAATGTGATTGCTGTACTTTTTTTCGTGTTTCGAAGTAAATTGTTTTTTTTTTATGTTTTAAAGATCGATTCGAGGATCCATTTTAAAGAATATCGATTATCTTTAATTTGTTTACAAGAAGAAGCGAAGGATAGTGTGAAATAATTTTGAACATCACGCGTGTGTGTTTGAAATAAACCTTTATAAATAAATTTTTACGTTATCGAACTATTTTATGCGAGTATTGTGTTTCAGAAATAAACGGGTCAAATTAAAATTAGAGCTTGAAATGAATTAGTTTTGGTAGAGTAGAATGCAGAAGATTTCACGCCCATATAAAATGGATCAAGGACTAATCCCTTCCAGCTCTATGAAGTAGCGAATGTGTTTCAACAGTATGAATCCGGGTATTCTTAATGAATTTTTTAATGAAATTCTCAAGCGCGGTAATTGTTCATTCGACCGCGAATGACTTTCAGGGGGACTACGTTCAAATGTGTTCTCGCCCGCAAATCATTAATTAAACGAAGGCAAAAGATGTCACAGCTAGAAACTTTTGTTCTACGCTTTTTTTTAAAACTATTTTACTGGGAAATAAATTCGTACGACTTTGATCCCGTGAAAATTAAATGAATAGGCTCTATTGATAGAGAAAAAAAGGGATGTTAATTTATTCTTTGCTTGAATATTTAAACATACTTAAACGTGCGACCTCGGAGCTGTTCAAGTTCAAAATAGAATATGCAACGTTCATTTGTATTACTGTCTACACATGTCGAGACAATTGATGCAAATCAATTTTAATACATAGTATACGTTTAATAGTACTATTTTGCATTTTTTAAATAATAATAAGCAAGATAACTTTTATCGTATAGTTAAGAAGTTTCGTGATTGCTATAGTAATTGATAAATTAATTTTTATAAAATAATAAAATGTATTCCATTTCCACGCGGGCAATAAAGTTGTAAGTCTTAGGAGCGCGCAAACAAAATGCGGAAGACCGGCAAAAGGGGCGTACCGTCGTGTCGTCTCTGTGTAGACCGAGAGCCGGTGTTTTTTTTTTTTTGCGCATTTCCCGAGGCCTTTTCGGGCGTGCTGACGCGTTCTACGCACGGCAGAGGGTCAAGGGTCGGACTGCTTGACCCGCTGCACTCGTAGGTGTATCCACCGGATGATTTGTCCAATGTCACGACGAATAACAGACGAGCGGGCGCAAGATTAGAATACGCCGCAATCGCGTCTTTATCGCGGCTTGGCAATTTCTTCTTTTTATCTACTTCGAGGCTGGCTTATTCTTTTTGCGCGGGCACTGATAGATTCTGCATCTAATGACGAAAATAACCGCATGATTCCCTTGTTTTTATATTCTTATTTTAGATACTTAAGAGATTTGTTTTTGTATGCTTTAAAAAACATTTTCTTTTTTAAAGTTTAAAACACTGAAAACACTATTTCCAGAAATAAGTTTGATAGCAGTTTATTTTCTAAAATTTTTATTTATTTTTCACTTCAAAACTTACTATAAAGTAGAAATCGCAAGGCTAGCAAGTAACTTTAGTAAATAGATTTTTTTATTAAAAAATAAATATCATCGCTTTTTTTTTGCAAATATTTTACTTTACAATTTCAAGAATATTAAACAAATAACGATACACGCGGAACAAAAATATGAAGCACACAGTAATCAAGAGCAAGCGAAAATGAAAATAAATTAAAATTGCAATACGGGTGTGCTCAGAAAATGTTGAACGTTGAAATTCGGGCTAATTCGCAGGGCCTTAATCAAGAATGTACAATGAGGCTCTCTCTCTCTTCTCGCGCGAAGACTCGAAATTTCCCTCGGAAAATCCGACCTAATTAAATCCCAGCGAGCGGAGGGCTCTGCTCGCGACAGACTACAGAAGGAGAGTAGAGAGGCCGGGCGAAAGTACACGTGGGCGACACGGCAGAAAGTTTGAATCCTCGGGCTTAGCCGCTGGTGTCTTTCACCGTCAAAGCGGTCGCACTCGGCAACATCGATTCGGTTAGACGGGGCCGAATATAGCGGAAGGCCAAAATAGAGAAAGAGAGACGGAGCGAGAGCCACTCCCATCAGGCAATGTACCCGATAGCCCAGCGGTTTTGTTTGCCCTCGCCGCACCCGAATCCGCTAGTGCGGGCGCATTAGCATCGCTCGGTTACCTACATAACGTTAGCTTGGAATCGGCTGGCTTCGGGTTAACGGTCAAGGTTATCGACGATGAGCGCCGAGCTAGATGTTTCAAGATCAAATATTATATTATCGATCGAGCTTGCTTCTCTCCAATTTGCATAATTTATTCAAAGGAGAAATGTGTAAATCGGCGATTTTTTTTTGCATATATCTTACGTTTACACTTTTACGATTCTTTGGGAGAAAGATCGACGAGTATTGCGCAGAATTTTTGTTGAAAATCAGGCGGGATTAATTTCGCTAATTGAAACTGAAAATAAGGCACGAGAGTATAGAAAAAAGGAGCACCGTAAGTAGGATGGCCGGAGTGGGATTTTCTATGGTGTGGAGGGGGAGCGAGGCAATCGCTCCGAGACTCGGTTAACGGCTCTTTCCTGTCTAACAGTGAATGGCCTTTGTGCCAGCTAACCGTGAAACTCACGGTCAAGGCTGTTACGCCCAACGTCATTATCTAACGCGTTACGTGCGCTATTCTAACGAAAGGGAAACAGCAGTGAAATTAAAAGTAGTAACCGAGTCGTGCGCTCCGCTTTCTCTTTGGATTTCGCTTTCGCGCGTCCCACAAACGTTAGATCGCCGGCGTTCTAAGTTATGCCGCGCCGCTCGAAAAAGACGGCCTATCAAAAGTGCGAATTTTTAAGGTACCCTGCACTCGCGTCACATCGAGAACCTCGGCCCTAATGAGATTTCTGCAAGACCGCGCTAACGAGGCCACATAGCACAGAAGATCCACGGAACTTAGATTAAGGTCGATGAACGCAGAAAGCCGGATGTGAAATTTTAACGAGGCCTGCGAGCGCTTCTCCGGCAGAGCGTACGCTCTGCGAAATAGAAAGGAAACAGAGGCCGGCGCTGGCCGGTCGTCTAATCTCGTCAAATATGCAGTGGCCTGCGCGGGACAGCCGCAAACCGCGGCTTCTCGCCGGGGCGCCACCGGCTGCGTCGCCAACGAGCTCAAATCTCCATTATCTATTTACGCACCGTGCGGCCGCTCAATTACTCGCCGAGCCGAGGCATGCGTGTGTCTGCTTTTTCTTCGACGTGAAAATTTTATGCGCGCCGCAATTGATCCACTACCTCCCTGGGGAATTCCAAGACTGCAGTTCTCTCATTACTTAAAGCTGCTCCTGCAACGAGGACGGCGGGCTGCATGGAACTTGCTTTAGGATATCTGATGGAATTTAAATCTGGACGTCTGGCGAATTGTTTAGTTTTGTTTTTATAGGCTATGCACCATGGAGTGCGGCGCAGACGTCTAAGCATTCGATGCGGGTCAAGTAGATTCGCTCCGCGCGGAATTGCAAAGCGCCGTTTTAGTGCGAGGTCTGCTTGAATACTCAATTAAAGCGGGGATCGCGATCGATTAGGCGCTACGCATTTTAATTGTTTCTGGCTTTTGTAGTATTTTTCATTTTAGTCATTTCTAGTCCATGGAAAATTTAATTGACTGACGTGTGAAAACAAATACGATTTTGTATTTAAAATGGGAGATTGTAAAATTGTAAAGGTTTATGACAATTAATATAGTTATTCAAATATTGATTTTATATTCTTCAGTAACATCTATGTACACCCGTCCTCCTTTTTATTTAATTCTCTGCACTCGTGAATAGCAATGTATAAAAAAAACTCGTATTTCCATCAATTATTTTTAACAATTGGCCCTATTGCACTCTTAATCAACGTAGCAATTGTAAAAAAGAAGCATTTTCCAAATCAAACAAATCACTTCAACATTCCGCGCAATAGCGCTACGCTGGCTGCATAAAAAGAAATAAATCGAGCTTTCCAGTCTGAGCTATAAATGCCGTCGGTACTCGAATCTCCATATCGACTCATTCAAAATCTCGCTCGATCGTTTACGTATACACCGGGGATAAAAAAAAGCCGGTCATCCGGCCGACTGGGAAAAAAATCCATAGGCCCGGACACAATTGATATGGGCAATTCCACGCGCATTTCCCGTTGATTGATTAGGTAATTGGATTGTCGCGAGCTGGAGTTTCTCTATCCAGCACAATCAGGAGGTCGTATTTCGCACGAGGGGTACGAGGGGTGAGAGGGGAAGGAGGGGAGTTCGGCCACTTTGACAAATTGCAGCGGAGCGCGTCGAGCCGTGGAAGCGGCGCGCGGGGCTCGAACCGCGGCGAAGTTTCGTCGTATACGCGGAAACGCGAGGCGGGATCGAATTACTGGACGTTTAAATCATCGCGAGGCACCGGGACGTAAGTGGGCCACCGAAATTAACTTCGGCCAGCGCCAGCTGCAGCTAGTACAAAGCGAAAGTTAAATTTTCGCGGCTGCTGTTAATTAAAATTTTTTTCCCCACGTGGAAAGCTTTTTATACTTATGATTGGTTACTGATATGTCGCCGCACCCGTACTTGGACTTATTTTTACTCTTTCTTCCCACAAATATCTTTGAAGGCGTGAGCAATATGCGCTGAGAGGATGAGATCAGCCCTACTTACCTGCAACAGAAAAAAAGTATGCATCAATTACGTTTAAGTTCGGACCAAGTAATGAGAAGATCATCTATTTTTATTCAATTTAAAGGGTATTTCTATTTCTATTTCTATTTCAAGATTGATATTGAACGCTTGAAAATTTTATTTTTACTGTTAGTTACTGCATTCTTTGACAGAATGCAGTGTATTTTAATAATTTGCTTCAAGTTTTTGAGAAATACAAGATTAGAAGGAGAAGCGGTAAGGCAATTTCGTGAGTACAGTAACATAAGCGATTGTTTTCAGTTGTGCCTGCCACGCAAACGTGCAAACCACAAAAGCGAGAAAGAGAGGGGAAGCCAGGTTATTGAACTCGAAGAAACGAAAAAGTCAAATTTCTCACGCGAGTACATTTCGCACTGTTCTACGATGTTAAATATATTTACCACTGAAAAATTAAACGATAAAATTTGTTTGCTAATTTAAAGCATTAAACTTCAGAGTACTTCGACTTTTAAAAATAGTTGAGAAAACCTTTTAAAGAGTATTAAAATTTGAAAGGTCTAATAACTCGAATTGCACGCAGAAAAGTTTTTACGCGCTTTACGTAACAAATTTTCTTAATCTAAAATATCCCAACTTTTTACGGTTCATAAATACTCTAATTTTAACTCCTCCAATTAAACGCAATCTTCTCAAGAAAAAAGAAGAAAAAAGATCTTCCAAAAGTATAAAGAGAATTTTAAATTGTCATTCTAGATCGAACATTGTAGCCTGAAAAAAGTCAAAGTAGACAAAGAGGAGCAGCTGCAGAAGGAAAATGGAAGGAGATGAAACGTAAGGTCACGTCCGTGGTGTGGGCTGCAGGGGAACGAGATGCGAGGGACAAAATCTATGACTGATAAGGAGCGCGCGCTCAGATTCCCGGTGCGCTCCGAAAACCTAAATTTTCCCCCGCGATACAGTGCTCTAGATTCACGGCGACATACGGCTTTGTGCCGTCGCGAGCTTATATATATTGCGTACCGTTGGGTCCGATCTATAATACGCGGGCTGTGCCGCGCGCGATAGCACGTGCATTGTGTGCGCGCGGCATCGCAAATGCGCGAAGGAAGCCCGCGTCGGCTCGGAACGCATAAAAGGGGATTTCCTTCGCTGCTTTCCCCTATTGCCTCAAGGCGACTTGATTTTGTTTCCCTTACTACCTACAATCCCGTCGGTTCGATTTTTCCCGTGGTTAACTAGCTTTATACGGTATCGGAAAGACGTTATCGGATTATTGCGCAAAATTACCGGGGAGGTTTTGTTATTTTAAGCGTTTCAGCTCTGCGAACTTTTTTTTAATATCTACTCTTTTCTTGTATTTTTATTAACTTCACATGCTCATTTTTTACATTCATTTTTCCAGTGTAAACTTCTTTTCATTTTCCAAAGTTTTCTTAACTTTTATTCCGCTCGTATGCAGGAATTGTAATTTTACTGCAAGATGAAGACAGTTTAACTTATTTAGTATTATTTATTTTTTCTAAATAGAGACAAAGCAGAATAGAATTTATTTCTATACAACAAAAAAACTTTAAATTAGGTAAACCAATTTTGCTTATTTTATATTCAAACTTTTTAGAAAAAGATAACGAATGAAGCTTTTATTTTAGACTTCTTTCGAGCGAAAGAGATTTAAAACTCGTGATATTTTACAATCTACTAGACAGGAATTGCATTATTTGACTCACATCGTCAACGTTCTTAAAGCTTCAAGCACAAAGATAAATATAAAAAATTATGAACAAACAATCGAACATCAATAGCATGCATCGTTTAATGCCAAAACAGCGCAACCGCATTGATCGACTGAACCGATATTAAAGGCGCAATAAAAATGCTACGACAGGGGTAGTTGTGCAGGGAAAATGAAATTTCAGAGGCGAATTCCGAGAATAACCGTGGAGTCGTAATGTACAGAGGGCAAATAATTATTCAAACGCTTTCCTCTTTCGGTTGAGCTTACGGAGAGCCGCGTGCAAAATGTACAGCGGCCAAGACTCATTGTGAGGGGGGGGAATTAAGGGCAAGGAATTCACGTGCTCCATGAATACCCCGCAGGGGGACAAAGGCCGCGTAAAAATCTCCCCCTCCCGCGCACTCGCCACTCTCCTTTTCACTCATTCCTTACAATTTCCTAACAAAGTATATACGCGGGGAGCCGCGGCCGCACAACTTCGTGCGTTTAGAGCATTTCGTGACGCGGGAGAGATGCGTTCAGGCTATCTGCCCAGGCCTCCCCTCCCTCCGCGTGAGAAGACTTTTTCGCGGCCGCGGCACGAAGAGAAAAGGACGGGGAGGAGAAGTGGCAGCGCGAGGCAGGGAACACCGAATAACAAACGGCGAGGAGGGAACGGCGCGCTTAAAAGGAGTCGCAAAAATCGGCGCACACATATACGTGCCCGGGCACGCCGGAGGTGCAATAAAATATGACAGGACCGTAATCACGATTCTTTAGAACTCGCTAGGCCCACGGCCGCCGCGGCCTCCCCGAAATCTCTCTCCTCCGCGCCGACACTTTTTTTCCTCTTTCTCGTGGCCCCTCCGTTTTTTTCCCTCTCCCTCCCGTGCCCTTCACTCGCACGTCCCTTTGACATTTTACATCTCCTCGAGGCTCTCGTCTTAGCGACCGCAATTTTTGACGCGCCTTCGCGCTGGGAGCTCCTCGCACGTGAGTCTAGTGTAAATTCGCGAAAATCAAAAATCGAGACTTCGCGGTGACTCGTTCTGGCACGTGGTACCGAACCGAAGCACATTTTTTGATAGCATTTTTCGAATTCAGCGAATGTATCTCAAAGAGAAATGCAAACTTCCCTTGTAGGTCTCTTTATACGTAGGTACGATGGGGGAATAAAATAAATTTTCTTTTCTGGGATTGGTTGAGCAGTTCGGTCGGTGTGACGCAAAACGTTGGTTTCCCTTGAGAGGAGCTCGTAACGATGCGATTTTTAATCCCAGGAATCGAGGTAGTAGGCTAAGCGCACTAGACCGCAAAAACCATGAATTTCCGTTGTTTCTTTGCTCCCCGGGTCCTCTTTTTTCCCGACGTCCAATCAGTCCGGCGAAGGAGATCCCGCAGCGCATTTGAAACGTTGACAGACGATGAATACGCGGGTACGCTCTTGCTGATGGCAGGGTATTTCCTGACTCTTGGAAGCTTGCAGGGAAGGGGGCGTTGAAAAATAAACGCAGGAGAGGCAGAGTTGCAAAAAATCCGAGCTGCCGAAAAGAACTAGAGGGAGAGCATCGAAATTGGAGCGAGGAGAGTCTAAAATTGGGAGAGGGTTAATTATCCCGGGCGTACGCGGAGGGTAATAATGGCGGCGTTACATCGGCCGGAGGAAGAAAAAGGCCTACGCTTCGGTTATATATGTGTGTAATTGGACGAAACTCACTTCTTTCGAAACTGAGAGATTTATGATGCGCGCGACTCGCGCCAGCGAATTTTTCGAAATTTCGGGCTTTGATTTATACCCCCGCGGACCACGTCAATACTCACGCGACCTAAAAGAGATCTACGGGACTACCTTTGTACTGCATTTGCTCACTTTCCCGTGCTATTGAATAAATAAATAGCACTTCTCCGGTTATTGATCGCAAAGCTAAGATAAGCAATCAATAATTTAATTTAAATTCTTACTGTGAGATTTAGATATAAAATTTGAAATATTTAAATTAAATTAATCAGTATTTTAAAAAAGAATATTCTATAGTTTGCCTCTATTTAAAGTTACTTATTCTGAAAGATATTATAAAAGACTGGTATCTATATATCTATTCAATCTTTTAAACTAATTAAATTTATTATTAAAAAAACTTCATCTCCTGCATACTATTTAAAATAAACTTTTGTACAAATTCAATATTCTATGAAATAACAGATTCTACTAACCGATAGTCCATGTAAAATGATTGGGAACACGATAGATTAATGAAAATTTTTAAAATATAATCTTAAATAATTAATGGACGAACCATCTACATCAAAACTTAATTTATCTCTTGAATGGATTACATAAACGGGAAAACTCTCGTAACTCCTTCACCGCCTCTGTATCAACTTCATAGCTCGATTACAGCTAAAGCGATAACAAGAGGAGTGTCTCCCGTAGCCGAGATTTTACGAGCGTAGATGGTTGAGCGTTAAGATTGACCGTTCGGTCGGGCAGCTGAAGGGCCGAGGTAAACCGCGTTAATATCGACCGGCAAATCTGCCACGCTCCCGATCAGTAATTCAATTTAAATGAGTCGCCGCTTTCCCACGTCCGTCGCTAAAATTTTACGAGAATCCCAATTCGCTCGCCTTTATACCGGGCGGAATTGTTCCACCGCAGCCTTTTCGTCGGGTGCACGTCTCCGTTAATAAAAACTCGGAGTCGCTGGAAATTGCCCGGATGATTACGCAGCGTCGCTCCATGTTTTTGCGACGCGCGCGATTTTCTTATTGAAGTCTCAATGGGCGCGGGTAGCGAGCGCTTAATTGCGATCGGAAGTTTTCCACAAAGCTTTCGCAGGGTGCTCTCTCGCGTCGGGGCATTTTCCTTTGGCGGTGAAAGGAGCTTTGTCATGCAGATGTCTCATCGCGCAGCTCCCGGCACGGATAATACCCATGCCCCTTATGAGATACATAAATAAAAGAGTAGATCTCGTTTAATGAAATTGTTCTTGAGTGACGAGTTTTTTTTTTAGTGCGCCGTCAGGACTTTAACGAACGCTTTGAATGTAAACTCATAATCAAGTTTGCGGAAGTGTGCAATTTTATTTACGATTCTGATTCTACATGTCTTTTCAATGAACGAATAGGAGAAACATTTTTATCTGCATCTATGTACCAGAAAAAAAATTACATTGAAATTATTAAAGGTTGACATATTGTTTTAGAGGAATTTATGTACCATATTTTGCAATATATCGATAAGAAATTTTAAAAATGAAATTAAAATACAAAAGTTAACTAACTTTAGACGTATTATGCACTATAGTATAGTTGCAGGCCTTCGGATACGAAAAGATTGTTTGCAAGCAGATATTCAGCGTGCAATAATACGGCGTGGGTGCATCGCGCGCTGAAAGAGCCTCGCTGTATAGAGTATACTCCCAGGCTCTGCTTTCACATTCGAAAATTTAGCGGGAGCAAAAATAAAGGAGAAAGAGATGCGGAGGCGATAAGTTGGAATTTTGAAAGCCATCGGAAAAAAGTATACCCATAGAACCGCCTCCTCTCCGTCGGCCTTTATAATCAGCGCCCGGCAGAGGCGAGAGAGGCTTACTTACTCGATGACCGCGCGACAATTATCGAAGCGAGTCGTCTTCTCGCGCGAAAGTAGCCTCCGTCGGACGGAAAAGGAGAAAGAAGCGCCATTTTTTTTTCTTTGCAATTTATATAACACGCGCCTATATAAAGTACTTGCGCGGCTCGCGAAGACGGGCAGGCGCTGCGCGAAATAACCGACTATTCGCGAACGGTGGAGCGGAGGAGAGAGTGATGGAGGAGAGGGAGAGAGGAGCGCGTTGGTAAATAACTATAATTTCTTGCAGCGGACAGAAGACCGCAGCTTTTTCAGGGGTTGCGCCTGCCAAACGGGCGCGCACGTTTTCTCGCGTTACATCCTACACTGAACTTGCTGCTATTGACTCGAGGTTTACGGGATCTTATTGCAATTGACGAATAAATTTTACATATTAATGTTGAATAACGCATAATTACATTTTTAGAAATGTAAAAAATTATTTTGAATTTGATCATATTAATTCAATAGAATTTTGAATAAGATTTGCAGTGTTTTTTGCGAGAAAGCTTTTTCTTTTTATTTTACATTTACATACTTATGAGTACATTCAATTTAACAATTTAATATTTTACTGGATTAAATTTTAATATAAAGACGATAATAAGTACTAAAATTCTGCCAATTAAAAATATATTGTTCCTTAAGCAATTCCGAATGGATAATATACCATGAATATAATGAAGACTGTACTTCCGGCTTGAATACTCTGCACAATAATTCCAAAACTGCTTTCACTAGGACATTTAAAATTATCGGCCGACCCCATCGCTCATAATCTCAAAGCCATCTCTCGCCGAAACATTTTAAAAGTCGATTAAAAGTCCTAGCAAAAAGCGCATTCAACCGGTCAAGCGATTTTTTTCCGCCAGCGCCGATTGAGATGTTTGTTCAATTCCCGTTCCCCGCGCCCCGGCCAAAAAGTTAAATGGCCCGCGTCAGCGGGATTCCGCCTAAGCTTAATTAAATTTTTTTCCTAAACGCCGCGTCGCAACGCCGGACCGGCCGGCGTGCGAACTCGGGGGTCAGTCGCATCGGGACCGAGAGGCGAGAGGAGTGGAGGGGATGCAGAAGACGGAGAGCGCGGGCCCGCGCGCGAACGCCGAAAGGACGATGAACCTGGCCGGGCCGAGGTCAGCCACCCCGCGAACGCGGACGAGCCGCTTCGGCCGAACAGATGGGTCCATACAACGCGGGCCTCTGTGCGCGCCTTCGAAAATCGGCCCGGGAGAGTGCGATGCAATTTCGCGGCCCCAGGCCTCCTTTTAAACTCGCGCCCAGGCGGATTTGTCTTCTCGCGATCCGAGCGGACGCAACAATGCGCGCCGCTCTCCGGCGACGGCATTTGTTATCGCGCAGCTGTTATTCTTTTTTTATTTCCAGCGCACCGCTTTCACCGCCGGTGGATGACCCTAAAGGAATATTTAGATTTTTGCTCCCGCTGTGTTGATTTTTTCTTTTTTTCTGCATCGAGGGAGATTGAGCGCATTGCCAGTTCACGCCAATTAACGCAATCGTTCGCTCCGCGCTGATTAACTTCTTTTCTTTTTTGCACGAAAAATAATTAACATCTATACTTCGTTAACTTCAATGGTGCGCTGGAAATTTATTGCGCACGGCTGGATTACTTCGCTAATTTTGATTATTTAATTTAGAGATAATAGGTCCGAAAATCAATGGAGTCATTATGATTATTAAGTTTGACTGATAAATACCGGCAGCAGCTCCACCGAATCAGATTAACAATTGACAAAATGAAAGTGCGCCCTGAGCGCGAGCAGCGACTGCCCGTTTTTCATTTTCATCATCCACAATTACAGTAACGACGCATTTGCGCAACCGCTCGTTGTTAACGTGCAGAGCGCAATCGCGGATTACCCCCAAAATCAATCGGCCTGGAAAGGCTTCTCTCATTCCGTAGCGCGGTTAGTAAGACTCACCAGGAGAGTGTAACACCCCCTGATTTGTATGAAATTTTATTTATTTTCTAATTTTGAAATACAATAAATCAGTCTTATTTGAATCCTGAGAGTTGTTTTTCAACAAATACAACTAATTTGCACAGTTTATACAAGTGATTTTAAAAATATCATATACACAGGTATACTTACAATACCCCACATCAAAAATGAAGTTGGCGTGTTTAACTAATCGGTACTACAAAACAAATTTCAAAGATTCATCCAAATCAGTAATCAGGAGGTATGACACTCCTGGCCAACCCGAGCCTCGCGCGTTCAATGGTCGAAAATAATCGGCGCGATCGGAGAATGCCCTTAAGAAGAAGGTGCATGTGGGAGCGTTCGACGGCGATTTCACGGAGGCACGCGGAAATTCTTGGCAGGACGGCAAGAAAATGTCCGCACCCGTCGCCCCGTAGAATCTCGTGCGGGCATGTATATGCATGCACACAAGCGCTTTTTGGCCCTGGACCAATGTTTGGCATCGACTACCTGGCGCCGCGCGCACTTTGGTAAACAAGGAATTCAGCCGAGGGGTTCGTCGACCCTGCAAAACAGCCGCGGTTCAACGGGCTCGGCCGCGCGCCGCCTTCTAATAGTCCCTCGCGCGTTTCAACCCATTTCGCCCCTTTCCCCCTCCTTTTTCTCGCACCGTTTTAGACGTGCTTTGGCTCGGCCTTAATGCTAATACGCTAAGGTCCACGTTATTAATTTGCTGCCGCCTTGAGCACGTGCTTGTAGACACAAGTGCAGTTGCACTGTTAATTGAATTTGGGCATGTTTATCCGGTCGAATCCCTCGATTGATGTAATGAATATTGATAATTTGCATTCTATTGTGGAACAAAGAGAAACATTATTCTTGTTACAAGTCAAGTTGTCGGAAATATTATTAACGGTTTATAATTTTGTAAAATTATATAATATAATTGCAGATATAAATTAGTTAAAGTATAATTTCGAATATTTCGTGGCTACAGGTCTTAGTTCAAAATCATACGAAGATTCCCTTCAGAACAATTCAAAATTACACCCAAATTCCAGAACATTGTCACGATGGCAAAAGTACAATCAACACAGACGCACGATATGAAATGCATCGAATATTCTCCGTCAGAATCACTCCGTTGGTAAGACAAGCCATAGCTCTGCGAAGCTTATATAAAAGGAACGATTATTCCAAACGGATTATCTCTTAAGTCATTTGATTCGTATTTCCGCGTGATGTTCTCGATTTTTACATTTTTACGCAGATCGATGACGCTCAAGACGCAGTTATTTATTATTCACCCGCGAGAAACGCGTGTGTGTATTCGATGTATACACCGGTATCATAAACACGAGGTTTATGAAATCCGCCCCGGAGTAAAAGGCGTTTTACTAACGCGCGTTCTTTACTCCCGTCGACGTTTACGCGACTGTCGGCGCGTATTACCCGGTTTTACTGGATACCCGCGCGTATTTTTCTCCTTAGTATAATACATCATCGTTTTCTCTAAAGGTGTGAGAATCGCTCTGATAGAGTCGCCGTGCAGCAATATACTCGGTACATGGATAAATCGCAGATGATGGTCATGAAATGTCTCGAACTTACGATGACAGGCCATCATCTGGGAATAGTGGATGTCGATCAAACTTTGGTTTACGACGCTTTAACAGAAAATAATGGAAAAAAAACACGCGCGGATTATTTTATATTTTATCAAGATGATCAATGAAATTTTTCGTCACTTACTTGTAATAATTCCTTTTTTAAAATAAAATATTAATAATATTAATAATGTGATTAATAATTAATTTAATATAAATAAAATATTAATCACATTAAAACATTAATTTGATTCAATAAGTTTGTGTCCAATCTGTTTATTCGAAAATTGGTAAAAAGTATCTCGATAGGAGGTTAATCTTTGGATGTAAAATAATTTACGGAGTAAAAAATTAATCCAAGCTAATGGCGCAATATTATCTGCCAAAAATTATGTCGCCCGCGTCGTTACGCAGCAGCGCTGATAAAAGGGACATAAAATGTCACTGACGCGTCGAAATTTTAATAAAAACAGTAAAATTATTCAAGCCCCGGCATAATAGAAACGTATAAATTTAAAATATACCTTACAAAAACGGCGCTATAGCGCTGCATTATATAAACTTTACGAGTGGGAAGCGCGTCAAACTGAGCTTTTGTCGCGGCAGCTGAATTAATGCGCCATAATACACGCGCGTGGACTAAGAGCTTTTAAAAAAAATTGCACGGGGATAATTTCATTTGCGAGCGCGGTACAATAATTACGCGCGTCGCGCGTGTCTCGTCGGAGCCGCGGAAGAAATCAAGCGATAATGAGAGAAAGGATCTGCGCGAGAGCGAGTGCATGCGCGCGCAGATAAAGTCGCCCGAGGTGCGTCAAAAAGGTGCACGCTCTGGGGTCTCGGGAGGGAAAATTACTCCCGGCGATAATTATTGCGCGATCGTGCTTGGCCTTTCTACCTGTTGCCGGCTGATTTATCGCGAAATCGGCCAAACGTAAACCTACTTTCTTCCCGAGGCCTAAGTTGGCTCCTATGGCAGGTCCTCTCTTTTTTTTCTTTCTTTTTTTTCTCTTGGAGCGTAAATCCATAAAGTGCGCCGTACGTTTACCGTAAGAAAAGTATTACCCGTCAAGAAGTAAAAGTCGATAAATATATCCCCTTAATTTTGTCAGGCGACTAAAAAAGTTTAACGAAGTGCGCTTTAAAAAAAAACATCTAAAAAGAATATTGCATCAGATAAACTTTCGAGGGAAAGCACTTGCCCCCCTCGATCCCGTGATAAGGGTAAAAAACTGCGCAATAATTGATAATAAATTAGAGTAATTTTACAGGCGCAATAAAGTTTTAATTAATAAATTATTCCGTCTCAGCAAAAGTGTCGGCTAAACATAATAGCGCTCCGTATGTAATAA
Organism: Sycophila texana; assembly: GCA_035582955.1. Classification (NCBI taxonomy): domain Eukaryota; kingdom Metazoa; phylum Arthropoda; class Insecta; order Hymenoptera; family Eurytomidae; genus Sycophila; species Sycophila texana. The sequence goes on along the minus strand of JAWWEN010000020.1, from coordinate 11,149,884 downwards.
TATATTTTAAAGTGTCCGCGTAAGTATCGCATGAAATTAAGCAACCGATAAAGTCGACGGCAATGTTTACGGCAAAGCGTACGAATTTCATCGCGGCAGTAGGGTACAAATACTTTGTAAGCGGCGCCAGTTTAATAATTAATATTATAGTTTAAATAATTTCAAGCGCATTGATGCATATCACTAAACACAGAACAAATAGCCTATTGAAGCGCGAATAATGTAAATTCTTAATATTCGCTTCGTCCGTAAACCTTGGTCGCGCGGTTCTCAGAGAAAATATTAAATTAATTTAAACAATTTTTTAACGTCAGTCTAAAGGGGAAGTCTAAAGCTACTTAGCTCCTTATTAATTGAAGGTACGCGCCTTGACTTAGCCAGCTGCCTCACGAAGTATTCTGGGAAATTTTTCACTCATTGTGGCAAATTTCGGGGAGTCTGCCTCTCGAGTGAATTGATTAAAGCAATTGTCGCAGCAAGTCCCGCCGAGGGCTCACTTTTTTAAAGGCACGCAGCATGAGCCCACTTTGTTCATTCGCGGCGCTCTGGAGAGGCCGGAATTCGCGAAAAAGCTACGCTTATCCGATGCCTCAGATAACATCGTCGAAAGTCCCTCTCGAAGAGTTTGGCCGGTGACCACTCCTGCGTCTCATCTTCACCTCCCCGTGGGCCGCTTTCTCGATCCGTTATCGAGCGAATTGTTTCTTCGATCGCCAAGCAGAGTTTCGAGACTGTGATCAGTCTCTTTGTGCGGTATACGGCGTCGAGTGGATCCACTCGGAAATTCGCGACTCGACATATCGCTCCACGGCATCTGCTCGGACGATTCTACTTGCAGCTTTTTTCTCGACTTTGTAGGGTTTCTTTGATTTTTATTCTCGATGCACAACAATTCGTTATGAGGATACTAGACGCTGACATATTTCCATTAAAAACGATTCCAGCCAAACATGGTTTAAAGATTGAAAAATCAATTTTCTACAATTTCAATTTAAATATAGTTAAGTTCTCGATCAATAATCAAGCAATTAATTTTTCAAAAGCCAAAAGCCTAAAATATAATATGACCACAATTTTCCAGATATTTACTCATTTATAGAAAATCAATAAAACGTGTTTTTTTAAATTTTAAATAAAAATGCTTAGTTTCGTTGAATAACATCGGGTGCGAACTCAATTTCACGAGGATAAAAGTTCGGCAGTGTCAAAACACCACTGGCAAATCAAATGTCAGGCGATCCTTCGTGGATGGGGGGATGCCGAGAAGAGGAAGAGCGAGCCGAGTGAAGTTAGCAGGGGAGGTTTTTGCGTCCCATAAGCGAAACAAACGAGAAGGCTCGCTGTCGTGCCGCGGAAAAATTTCACCGCATCGCGCGCACACATTTTTCGCCTTTCCAATTTCATTCTGACGGCTCGCGATAAATTCTGCCGGCTTGCATCCCGGTCGCGCATGATAAGCCCCATCAGATATCAAATGGGCTCGTCCATCTCGAGATTAGATGCCGGACGAATGACGCGTCATTAAGTGCTCGAACGGGCCCTGCCTACTCTGCACTGGACTAATCGTCTATAGATAAAGCCACAATTGCCTCATCGTCCGTGGCTTGCATTTTCGCTGCTCGTGACAATTTATGGTCTTTGATTTTAAGAAGCCTTTATTAAACACTTGACATTAAAATTATACTTTTATTCATAAATAAAGGCTTTGTTATCTATTCGTGAAACCGAAGAAAAGCACAAGCCCTTACATAATATATAATCTTTCTATTTCTCGATACTGACGATATTTTATCCGAACTAATCGATTCCATCTCTCTAAAACTCAGAGAAGCATAAAATTGAACAGCGACTTTTTTACACTCGCCCGGAGTAAAAACACAGAAGAAAAAGGAGGGTTGATCCTCGAAGTGAGCAACTATTTTTCTCGGCGAATTTGCTCTAAAACGCGCGGCGCTTGACGTTCCGCGGTTGGCGGCCGCGTTGCGCATACCTAGTACGGAAGTTCGCCGACGCTGGCCTTTTTCCATCCAAGCCCTTTTTTGCCGGGCCTCTTCTCGAGGCGCCACGTGTCTTCCGCCCTTTCTCTCTCTCTCTCCCCCTCTCTCTGTCCTCTCCATACTCTTCGCTGAGCTTTTGCTTAAGCGAGCGCACATTTGCCGGGCGTACTCGCGGGATCTGGCATTTTTCAATCGGTACGTCTCTCCTTCTTCTTTCATCCGCACCCGAGTAGCTGTTCCTTTTTCGCCTTCGTGCATAAGGGGTCGACGACCTTTTTCGGAACTCCACTGGCTTCGATTCTTGCACGAATAGCGATTGTCGCTGATGTTTGGCGTGCTATTAGCACGTCTGCTGAACCTTCGAGATTTTTCTTGAGCTTCCTTTTTATCAATTTTCTTGACGTTTTTCTGAATGGCTTAGTCGATTGGCATTCTAAAGAAAACTTCACGAGCACTTTTACTTTTTTTACTGTAAAATTCGTGATAATGTTCACGACTATTTAACTAACAAATTAATTCCACTGCACTTGCATTCTCAGCATTCAGATCTAATGAAAGCTACCGCAGCAGCGCATTTTGCAACTGCACCCACTGCCAGTAAAAAAGATCACCGATATTACACTGATTTTTCCTTCATTTACCAATATCAAAAACTCCCTGTCACGTGCAGACGATTTCCACATGCAACAGTATCAGTCTCATTTCATAAAAAAGCGAACATTATTCGTAAATTAGGAGTGATAATAAAAATCATAAAACTAAATGCCGTAATATACGACGACGTTCCCGGCGAAATTTGCCCTTTTTTCCGACACCCCTCACTTCGACTTTTTTCCCCCGACACCATTACCAACACGCGTCGCGCAGCGCGTAACGCATCTCTTTGGTCCATGACTTTTTCTCTCTTTCTCTCTCGTACATAATGAATCGGTCACCGCCGAAAAAAGTCACGTACGCGCTGGACCGATATTATTTTCAAAACCCACCGAAGCGTCGCCAGTAACTCATTGCGAACTTCGTGCCCGCGCACATATCGATTGGCCGCCGATAGCAAAAACATCGGACGACAGAAAAAAAAGTGTCGGTAAACGACTATGCCTTTTCTCCCCGCTACGCCCCTCCGTCGTCTCGTCTACTGCGCCTCCATAGACTGCGTTCGCACGTCCGCACCCTTTTGCCCCACCTTGTTTTCTCTTTTCGTGTTATTTTTACACCATTTTGCTTTATTTTTTCAGGAGTGCAGGCGGAACGAAGGGCTAAAGCGATTGGCTGAGAGGCGATTTGTCGCACCTCGGACTTTTATAATTAATTTGCCGCCACTCGTCGGTGGGGCTGTTTTCAGCGACCGGCGAGGGGCGGGAGCACGAGCGAACGGGCGCGGACGAGATTTTCCCGTTGAACGAGCAATTCGAAGGTTGCCACGTTGAAACGAGGACCGTATAATTAACGAACTACGCCGCTGCGCCGGCGCTAGAATATTAGTTCCGGAATTCAATTCGATTTTCCTAATAAAAAGTACATCCCTCTTATTTCTGACAGCCACTCAGTTATAACACCAGCGGAATGAATCCAATGAGCCGACTGATTTCCCGCAATCGATAACTCATGCTTGCGCTATTATTCATCCCGCTACGACGCCACGCCAATTTATCCTTCCTTATCTTTCCAATAAATAATGTTTAACAGGGAAAAATATTTCGAGCGATCAATTGTATAGTGTAAGCAGCGCGCGAGGTGCTGCCACTTCGTCGCAACCAAGTAGGCTCTTCGGTGTCGTGCATTTTCCAAGCGAACGAGGGATAATAAGCCGGTAATTTTAAACGGATGCGGAGGTGCGAGCGGCGACGCGCCGTGAAAAATAAATGACAGTGGAGCAAACCGTGCGCGAGCGTTACGAGAGCCGCATCATTACGTGTTCGATAATGCGATTTGCGGCGACAAGAGCAAAATGCAGCGCGACTCGGTAAATAAGCCGGAAACGAAGAAAAAAGAGAAGGCTGCAAGGTAATTGACCTGTCGGATGTATCGGGAACGAAGGTCAGAATTGAATTACGAGGCGCCGAGCAGTCGTGCGCGCGTCGACAGCTCCCTCGAGAGGCGGCTGATACTTTATATGCAGTTTACGCGCATTTCCACTAATGAGATCACACCCGGACGAAAATGAAATCGTTCGAGAAAGTCTCGCTAATCGCTGAGCGAAGTTTTCTAATAATAAGTTTTCCGATAAGAAACCTTAGTCAAATTTCATAAAACTCCCATCGCACCTAAGTTTTAAACAAAATTAATTTTCAGCCTAAGTAGTGGCGAGGGGTAATTGCGTAAAGTAACGACAAATATTTTTTCACGTCATGTCACGCAAAATACCCCGCAATTAAGCAACGACAGGTACGTGATGCATTTTCTTTAGAAAATACGATAGCTCGGTCTCAACGTCTTCTCGGGAAACAAACCACGACAAAAGGCTTCATAAATATACATAGCCGACGCCTCGTCATTATCTGCGACTCGCGTGCATGCGAGGAAAAACTGGTGTATTTAAAATCGCTCTATTTCTCGTTCTCGTGTTTCCGCCGGCGGAGGAAGAAACGCGATGCGGCGCTCATCGATCGCGGGGGAGGGACGAGCGACGTAAGCAGCGTATCGCCTTCTACGCCCATTAAAGTAAAGCAATACAGCGTCTCGCGCTTTTATTCGCGGCTGCGTTTTGCCGAGCAAAAACAAACGCGGCGCTATTTGCATTTTCGGTCGTCGAGCAGGCGATTTGTCTCGCATGCCCACGACGCCACTGAGCTTTTCAAACCGGCGAAACTGCACGGCTATTGAGTCCTTACCTCGAAAATGGGTCATTACGTACATTTATAAGCGGTGTCGGGGAAATTACTCGCAACTCGATAGTCCGCTTCTTGTGTGCGATGATTTATGAGCCCCTGGTAGAGGATGACTCAACTTTGGAGCAGCGTTACAGAAGTAACGTTTAATGTAATTATCAATTCGTTTTTAATTTGAGAAAATTATTTTTTTATTTTTTTTATAGTTTTAAAAGTTTATTTAATGTAGTTAGGTGGAGCGCAAAGGCAAGTTTTATAGATACAGTTGTTAGAAAATTAAATGTAATTGGTCTTTTGATCACTTTTTTACTAACGTTATTTTTCTTTTTTTTTTGCAAGTTTAGACGTGCTTAGCTAATTGATTAGTTTAAAACTGACGTCTATAGCACCTTTAAATATCCTGGTAGTTACGAATTGTTGATGGGTTCCAGATATTTTCTAAGTAGATAAGCTACAAACCTCGTCAGACAAAATAACACCACTATTGCATGTCTCTCCGGACAGAATAATAAATATTTAGAAAATGTAAACCATTTTGAATATCATAAATTTTCTAAAACTTAGTTGACTAACTAATAGTGTAACTAATGGCTTTACCGGTGAACACTACTGGGAAGAAAAATATTTCGAACAATTAACGCAATTCATTTAAACGTCAAAAGACAAAAAAATATAGCGTTCATCTCTAAAACGCATTACGAAGCGGGCCACTCGAAAAAAAAAGGGAACAAAGCAAACACAAAGTCCACCGCTCGGCGAGAGACGGCAGGAGAACGCGCTATGATTTTTGCGCTCATTATAAAAGAGAAACAAAAGTCCGGGTCTACATGCCGGTGCACTTCAAGGGACAAAACGCCAGCGAAAATGACATAATGAGACAAGCGACACACGCGCGCTCGCACACACGATGCCGCGACGAGAAACATCCCGAAAGTCGGACTAATGAGCTCTTGCGGACCCTCTTCCCCTCGTCCCTCCGGCTCGCTTTTTTTCCCCATTTCTTCGGGCTCGGGTGTATGAGGTCGTTAACGCCCTCGGCCCTTGCCCGAGGAGCGCCGTGTAAATTCGCTCCACCGGCTATAATTTCAATTGCTAATCCCGCGTCTTTTCCTCCTGCGGAATTTCACCCCGACCCCTTATCGCGCATTGCCGTCGAGTCGCGCGCCTCGGAAATGTTTAGTTTGCCAGCAGCGGGTCGCGATTATTCACCGCCGACCTCCGGAGAGCGCCCCGGGAAAATCGCTACTAGGCCCCAGCCGTGAAAATGTATCGCTGACGCTCGTAATTAGCATAAATAGCGGCTCGCTTCCTCTAAAACTTCCCTCTCACCTCCGTCCTCTTTTTTGTCGTTATCAGCGGCGTGTAACCTCCACCACGTTCGCGCTTTTCACCAGAGTTTAATATTTCACCTGATTTTCAAAACTTTATACGATGAAAGTCGTACTTTCAATTTCGAACAATGCGGTAGTACCTACAGTTGTTAATTGTTATCCTGTTTTAATTGTAGCTTTATTCGTTAAAGTACGAATTGCAATCAATTGTGTAAATAATTAAAGGCTAAACGTACATTAATATTAGTGTTAAAAGTCACGTTGTTTTATGTACTTTCTTAAGTAAATTACTAAATAACGACTTGCCATTAGTTATTTATCTAAGATCATCGGTCTCGATGACCTCAAAAAGGAGAAGTATAACACCGTGTGCCTTCCAGCGAATTTTACGTTCATTATGTTCAATAATTTCTTTGGCCAAAGTTAACGATTACAAAGATGGTCGGTGGCATCATCAATCTTGCATCAATTTACGACGAGATTTTGAAAGTGCATTTTGTGCAAGCACGCACTTTGCAGTTGGATGGCGTGCCAGAGGTCCCAAGCGCACTTCTTATATTTAAAAGGTGGACCTTGAAACTTTTCAAACACCTGCCACTTTAAATCGCCTTTGGAGGACGTAACAACTTTCGGCGCTGTGGGAAAGGATCTAGAGAGTGCGCCTGACACATTTAGAAGATAAACACCGGGCGTTTTTGCACCTTTCATCACCAGTTGCTACTACCATCTTTTCCTTTTTTTTCATATTAAGTATAAAAAAAAATTGAGAGCAGATAATATTAGACGTTTAAACAAGGGAGCAAATACCGCGCAACGATTCTAGAACGCGGCGAATAAATCAGAGTGCTGCTATCGGAGACATCCGTTAATTGAAGTGATAGGTCCGATATCGCGGGCGGTTTACTCAGTGGAGTAAAAAAAAGGTGCATTTACATAGGCGATGTAGATTATCGTCACCAGCTATTGCCAGCAAATAGAAATTTATTTATATCGTTTTATTGGACTTCGAAGTCTTATCTTTCTGTGTGCTCAGCGCTGGCTCGTTGCCATGTCACATGCTTGCATTATACACACTCCCGCGAATAGTAATGCATTATACGATGTTATCTTCAATTTTTTCCAAGCAACCTTTACTTAACTGCTTGACTTGAAAATTTATTGCAATTTGTTATGTAACATCGACGTGTATATAAAGAAATTGGACTGGACGCGCGCGGGTGAGGAAAGCGTAGCTTTAAAAGCTTTCGCTCTAAACGAAAGTTGAAGCATTTTATCTATAATAAAATTTGATATTTATTACAGTTATTTATAAAAAAAAAGTTTTTCTTTGGGAGCTTCGTCTTTCAAACAAAATGACTTTTGAGTGCAAAGTTCGAACTAAAATGAAGGTTTACGAAGTTTCACTGCTGTCCTCTATCAGGATTTGCATTTTCGGGAGATCGAAGCCGCGTTCCAGTCGACGCTCTTCGACTTCAAGACATAAACAACCCTCCGATCTAATCTCACAGTCGATAAGTCACTGTCATAAGCTCGCGCGAGCTCGTACGAGCTATAAAACTTTTATGAGCGACGTCTATTGTTTTCACGCTCGTCGCTTTCCCCTGACGTCTCTTTGACATTCTGCCGAAGTCCTTCCAAGATACGATTCTGACGCAATTTCGTCCCACATGTATTGTTAAGAAGAATTCTCGAACTCGTTGTCAGGGTGTTACCCCCTCCCTACTGCAAATCGATATCAGCGTTACTAAAATTCACGGCTAAACTGCTGTCACTGTCACTCCTGCGATTTTTTTCTTATCGAAGTCCAGAAAAATTTTGCCATCTAATCGAATTAGACTTTACTTTTTATATATATAAAAAATGTAAATTATTATCGCTTTATCATTTTTTATTCAACGCTGAAAAAAGATTTTAATCATCTCCCATCAATTGAAGAAAATTCTAAATCGAAATTGTTTATGGATAAACAAATACTTAAATTAAGCGTTCCCATTCACTGAGCCGAGGTAAGAGAGGGCCTTTATTTTCCATAATAAGCAAGTGGAAAAATAAAAAAATAATATAAAACTTGAAAGCCCGACGGAGGCTCGATTATAAAAAGGCGAGTGCGCAAAAAAGAATGCACGCATCGGTACTTATGCGGCGCAGTGGCTGATTTCAGGTCATTGAGATTACTCGAACGATTGACTCGATCTAAACTTCCTGAGGCGAGTAAAAGCGAGCGCATCGCTGACAGGCGCGAGAGCAGCATTCGATCCGGCCGCATCGTCGTTGATTTATTATCGAAAGAAAGAGGGAGACAGCGGCTGAGGAGAAAAATTTTCTTATTAACGAGAAAAACCGCTGGACTATGGTGCCGTGATCGATCGAGCCGTGCTTCCTCTCCCGGCCTACCTTCGCGGAGGCGGAAAAATATTGCTATCAATTAAGGGGGCTCCTATATCATTCTTCGATATCGCTACGATATTATTTTTTAGCAGGAAAATTAAAGTTCGTTACTCAATTTTACCGGAATCATTTCGCTTTATCTAAATTAGACGTTGACTGGAAGAGATACAGCAAAGAGGAACTGAATTTTCATTAACTGCTTCAAATAAGACTGGAAAACAAATAATGGATAATGGATTCTTGATAAATTGATTGAATCGAATTTTAAATCAATGTCAACTATTGAAAAATGTCTGTCTTATTAATAGAACTTTCTTTAAATATTGACATTTAAATAATCGTCAGCAAAATGGCTTTTGACAGACGGTATTCTGAAAATTATAAGAATCAAAAGCTCATTTCGTTCGGAACGAGAAATGAAATTTTTAAAGGGTAGTATCGATAAAGTTTTACACTTTCCAGGTGCAGCTATCTTGGGACATTTTTAGTTTTTATTGATCGCTCGGAAAGTACCTCTGATAGATGACATTTTCCAAGGAACATTGTTTATTATAATAGATTTGGCTCGCGCTCGTAGGGGAAAATGAAATTTTCAAGCTTCGTCATTCAAAGTCAAGTAAGAACTGAAGCCATTAATCTGTGTCCTAACGTCTGCAAAATTCTAAAAACAATATTTACATTCAAAACTATTCGGCGCGCCATTACCCGCCACTATTAAACATTCTCGACATTTAAAATTTTAAGATTCTTAAGAGATTCCTTCAATTTTATGATAACAGTTTCATTCTGACCCATTTACTTGAATTGTTTGGGTTCTATTATTTTCTAAAATTTATGGTTCATAATTTTTTTTAAGTTTATTCCCTGCATAAATATTGATATTGTATTTAATATATTACTGCAGTAACTGAGTATTTACAGAGTCAGATAATTTATTATCGGAAAAAAGTTTCAGAATTTTAAAATTCTCATATTTATTCCTCTTCAAATGTTAATTAATAAGTTATATACTTCCAGTTTTTAAAGAACACAGCAAGCAGTATAGCGTAAACAATGAATGCCGCAATATGTGCGGAAAATCGTTGCGGGCGTGGCATGTATAAAACTGTTTATTTCTTTTTTCAAAAATCCGGCTATTTAATCAGTGCAAAAAACGTCAATAGCGTTTGTAACGAACGCATATACAGTGAGCCCCGCTTTATTTCAGCCCCCGCAGGAAAATTCTGCTCCGACCGTGCAAAGACGGCAAATCTCTCAGGCGCGAGTAAAAAGTTTTTCCAGAAAAAACAGCGAGTTAACGAGCAAGAACCCCGAGAAAAAACGTCAAGCGCGCAGAATAAAATCCAATTTGACGTACAGCCCCGGCATTGTGAGCTCGCGCGCCAGCCCCGGGGGCCCGCAATCTCCAGCCCGCGCGCCGCGAACGAGAAGAGGGCAGCGCATTATCCGCGCGGCGGACTTGCGCGAAGCTCACAATAAATATTCATTACACGCGGCTCGTCGACGCTGTTTAATTCGAGCTCGCTTTGGCGTGCACCGTTATAAGCCGGTCCCGGGAGGCTCTCGCGTCCCTAATCAGCGGGGCCGCCGATTGAAAAGCGAACGGCCGGCCCGAGCGGAGCGAATCGGCTGCCCTCATCCTCTCGAAGAAACGCGATCCGCGAATTCGGGACGACGCGCCGGCCGCCGCCGATGGAATTGGGCACACGCTGTGCGTGCACGCGGCCGTCTCTCTGCCTCCCTCCCTTTCTCTCCGGCTCTAAGGCAATTGCGAGCCGGCTGCAACTGCAACTCGCCGGAGGAGGAGGCGGGCGAGGGGGTCAGGGAGGCGGGAAGGGGGCCGCTGTGCTGCGAGAGAGCTACAGCCTGCGGGAAGCCGCGGAGAGAGTTTTAGAAGCCGCGGGAGTGGGAGCGAGGAGGAGAGACGCTTCGGTGGGAGAGGAGCGAATTTAAGGGTGGACTACACTCACTTTTAAGCAACTTTATTAGCTTGCTCGAGGCACTCGACTCCTTGTTTGCCACCTTGTACCGCGGAAAATTATTCAGACTTTTCTAAAAGCTTTTTACAGTAACACTGTAAAATGGGAGCGTGCGTTCTCTTTCGGATAAGTAAAAATATAGCGCTCTAACGCTTCTTTTTAATTTTACAAAATACTCTGTTTTTCATTTTTTACGAGATGTAGATCATTTATCGCTGCGTACAAGGGCATTACACGCAGTAACATTTGATTTACTTGAACGTTGTATACGATTGTCTAGTGCTTCAAAATATAAAAAATCCCCTCAATTTGTCAAAAGTCAACTGTGCAATTAGACAATTAGAATTGTTTTTCAATTATCTTTTTGATCCGCCAGGCAATTAGAGCAAGAAAAAGTGGCGAAATCGAAGAATCGAGCGAGCAAGGATGAATCAGCGAAAAAGTTTAGTGTGATCCACCCTTAAGGGAGAGCTCGCTCCAGCGTGTAACGGAGAAAGAAGGCGCGCGATGGAGAGGGAAGATGAAGAATCAGCGAGGAGCGGAGGAGGCCGGTCGGTGGAGGGGCAGAGAGGAGAGCGCAGGCTGCTGCAGCAGCAGCAGCAGCGGCGGAGGCATAGGGGCAATAGAGGGCAACGCACCCAGTCAGCCTTGGCATGAATTGAATCTAGCAATGCGAAAGTGAGGATGGCCGGGCGCGCGGCAAACAGCCTAAAACCATTGGCCGGCCTCCCCCCCTGCCCGAGCTCCCTCGTCTCCCGGCCAAGATCGTATCTTATGCGGCCGTCGAGCCTCGAGAGCTCGTTGCAGCCAAAAAATTGCACCGAGTTAAAAGCCCGCGCTCCGATATATGCTACTATTATGTGCCTTTTTATCGCTTCTTTTTAACCCGGCGCAGGTGAATTATCGCCGAACTTTCATTATTAGATGAGATCTCGTCGGAGATGTGCGCTTTATTTTTTAGAAGGGGGCACTTAATGGCCACGATTCAGCGCGGTTTAACCTTTTTTGCCAAATACGCGCAGTGTTTTTAGAGACGCTGCTGAAAAACTAGTTCTTGTAGTTTCGTGGCCAAAGGGATATTTTAAGTGGACGTGCGCACACACGCATTGTGCTACACATTTTCTATTATATAAAGAAATTTTTTTACCGGCATAGTCGTATTTTATTTACTATTTTTGCAAATGCTTTAGTTTTCAATGATTTAAAGCTGCTGTCGACATTTACTCGTGCTATGTTTATTCAGCGTGGAAATACCGCGAATTAACTGTTTCCTCTGATTTTGAATATTTCAGTGACTTATTTTACTAAAAATATTTGTTAATGGTTTTATATACAAACGTAAGCCAGGTGTATTTAAAATTGCAAAAATTTTAACTGGATAAACAAAGTTTAAAGATAGGGAAGGAAGCGAGGGATACATAAATCTACGACCCGGCTAGAAATAGACGAAGTAGATAAAGTCTGACTTAGGTCAGACACGCGTCTAGTAGACTCATCCGGTTATTTCTTTATTGTGAACTATGGAAGGAAAGCTAATAAAGTCATTCACGTCAAAATGATAAAACATGTACACCTAATGAAAAATTCATTTACATACCGTTAACAGAACAAAAATGTCAACTGCATTTCAACGTGAAAACAAAATGTAACTTTGAATGCAGAAAAAATATGACTCGCATCGGGGTCAATTGTCACTTTATTCGAGTGAAAAATCAATCTCTGATTCAACGACTCTTTCTCTCTCTAATAATTGATCGCATACAAAAATTCTTTCCAATTGAGACTTCAAAAGTCGTTTCGAGCAATTTAATTATCGAATTTTCAATGGACCCACTCGGTTGACTCGAAAATCCTAGAAAAAGAGGTAAGAAAGCTGGAACATCCACTCTAGCGACTCAAAGATTAATAAACTACGACGAGAGGGACGTCGTGCGAAAGTCACTCAACTGCTCGAGATGCAACGGCAGTCATTCTCTCTGACGCATGCAGTGCAGCAACAAAGACGGAGGGACGAGCGGATCCTGCCCTCGGAAAAAATGCAGGCGGAGAAGAGGAGAAGGAAGAAGAAGAAGAAGCAGAAGCAGAGAGGAACCGAGTGGGCAGCAGCGCGTGCACACCGCGAAGGCAGCAGGAGAAATAAAGAGCTGCGAGCGCGCGAGTGTGGTGGGGAGGCGGCGACGGCGGCGCGACGCTTTCCGCCGGGGCGTGGGGGGAAAACCGGGGTTTTTGAAAAAATCGCGAAGGCTTTAAGAAGCGGCGCAGTGCCCCCCACCACCGAGTTTCTCACCGTCCGGCCGCCTAGGCTCGACATAGACCAGCGGCTGCGGCTTTCCTAGCGAGCCCGTCGCTGGCGTGCTTTTCCGAACAGTGTTCGCGATCGCGCTCGGCAACGTTTCATGGACTTGGAAAATTTTCGATTATTTCGACGATCAGTCGCTCGCGCTCGAAATTTGACGAATTAAAGCACAAGTTTTTTCAATTACATAAGATTTACTTTTCTAAAACTATGCGTTCGCAGTTGTATTTTTCGTTAAATTATTAATTTATGTATGTTTCAATGCTCGATGTAATTCATCCGCACGAAAAAATCCGACCGTATTTTTAGTGAGACGAAAAATAAAGTGAAATTCGAAGAGATGCACAAAAATACAGCGGCGACGCGTCCGCTCCGCAGTGATACCCTAATAATACAACTAGTTTCGCAAGTGCAGTTTTTAGCGCGCAACGGGGACACACAGTCCCCTTAAAAATTGAGTAACAAGTTACCCCGGCGCGGCATTTTTGAGCGCCAAAGTTAGAAAGTACAAAAGAAGAGAGAAGAGATGTAAAGGTGGCGAAGGAGGAGGGAGGAAGTGGAAGCTGGAAAAAAAGGCCGCGAGCTCGGGAGAGGAAAAAGGTCCGCGGCCACGCCCGCTTCCTATGCAGCGCACGCATGTGTATAACAGTCGCGCCTCGTCGCCGTCGAGCTTCTTACGCCTCGGTTTTTTTTTTATTAATCAGGCAGCCACCCCAGCCCGACTCACGAGCGCATAGTCGCTGGAATCTCGCTTGCGAAATGCGAACGTTGTCCAGGATCGCATTTCTCTCTCGCGTGACGCAGGAACAGGGAGCACCTGCGAGGAGCAACGGTTAAAAAGAAAAGTCGCCAGTCCTTGTGTCTATATTCCCCGGGATGGGCTCAAAGTCGACGTTTTTGGATTATTCAACGACCCAGCGGTGCGAGAAATACAAGGAAGCTTCGTTCCATTTTCCTTCCGGCTCGGCAGATAAATATTTCTTCTGCCCGTCAAAGAAATGCTAATGTTTTCTGCTTCCATAAGATGCTCAAGTTTAAAAGAGTAATGAGAAACTTATTTTATACGCTCATTGTAGTTCTATTATTGCTAAAATTCTAAAGCACGATGAAAAGTGCGCTCAACTAGTTTTTCTGATGTCCTCTTGCTACTCTTCCACTTTTTGACAGATTATGAATAAAACTTATGGAATTTCGAGTTTGTCGTTTTCATTTAACTGAAAATAATATAACTGAGAATATTTTTATTCAAACAAATAACAGGTGACTGTTGTTTTATTATTATGATTTTCTATTTTCATTTGATAATTAGGATTTTCATTTCTAGTAAAAGATAGTAGAGTAACTTTGTTAACTACTTAAAAATGCCATGAAACAAAAAGAGAAAAAATTAAGCTTGCATACTTTAATCTTCTTCGAGAAAATTCAGTATAGCCGCTTTCCTTTGAAGCTCGGTAAGATGTTCCTGTATTTAATAGCAACTATATAGGGACGAATCTCAACTTAATTAGCATTTTATCTTGACTATCTACGTCTCATAAAATCTCCTTCGCATTTCAATCAACTAATGGCAGGATATCGCCGAATATGAAGAAGAAGTATGGCACGCGAAAATAACGTGAAACTCGGCAAAAGAATCCGGAAAAGCTGAACCACCGAGACTCTTCGATCCGAGAAATTAGAAACTAGCCTCTGCGAGAAGATCCATTCCTTTATCCAAAAGAAACATCGTCGAAAGCGAAGGTCTGGTTTTTCTCCCTTAAAAAAAAAAACTAACTAATGGAGAATCTCCTCGTCGGACAATCAGTGCCGTTCAATTAATTCCTTTTCCGCGCGAACTTTTTTATTATCGGAAAAAGTGTAGGGCGTGGTTCGAAAAGTCGAGTTTCTTTGTGAAAAATCGCGCACTCCGTAGCCAAGAGAAAAAGGCGTGTTTATGCAGACCATGTCAAGGTGGAAACTCGCGGAATGCGCCTCCGAGAGAATGAATTGATAATGCCGCATCGCTCTGCCCCCGAGAGAGGCAAAACGCATCGCTTTTCCTGCAGGAGACTGAGGCAAAGAAACTGGAGGGCGTTTTGATGTCGCTGATGCTCATTTTTCCTCGTCGTCCTCCCTCGCTTGCCCCCTTCGTCCTCCTTGCCTCCCGAGACCGCAGAAATCTGTTTAAAGGGAAATATGCACTAATGCGCTCGAAGATCGCCCGTGCGTTCGCCGCGCGCTCATGAATGATGTAATATCGTGCTTCGTAATATTCGAGCGATCGATTTGCATAAGCGGCAATCTCATGCATTTACATCGGACTTCCTATTGGAAATATTTTTCATGCGCTTGTACTTACGATTTTCGAATTTTTTTTTCCACCCCGTTAATTCCTTTACTCCGCACGCTCGCTGCAGAGCTTGTCAGTTGCAGAGCTTTTACCATTTTTCGCTGTTAAGTTTTTAAGCACGGCTTAGGTAAACTTGAAAATTTTTAAAAATGTCCTGATACGTTTTCCTGGACTTTTAGAATAGTCGCTGACGTTGAAGCGCGGGTAATTAGTAAGTACTTTGTTCATTGCACTGCTTTATTGATTCGACGCAAATTTATAAAAAAATTCTTAGTCGCGGCGGCGAATAATCAATTTACGGTATAATAAACAATTTAAATATTTCAGTAAACTTTAATGCACCCACTTCCGACTTACACAATGTTTACAAAGGTAATCAAGTCAATCATATTAACACGAGCACATAATTCGTTCGCTTAATACATAATATTCCTCCTTCATGTTACAACAATGATCACGGCAAGCTTAATTACATAAATTCATTCAACATTAATTATAAAGTTACAAGCGCCGCTGGTCCGTAGAGTTAAATTCCATTCGCAACCGAAATAAAAAGTACAACATTTCGGGCTGAGCGAATAGTAATTAAATTCCACCCGATGCCTAAACACCTGCGCGGAAAGAAATTGCACATGAACGTGGACATAATTTCGCGTGCCGGTGGACCGATATGCCGCAGTTAATTCAGTGCAGTGTCCGTCAATGATTTTTCGCTACGCTCGCGAAGGCGTCACACGATTTGCCGCTTATCGGAGCGCGATATACAGCACCGCCGGCGCTATATATCGGTGCTTTTGCAGCACTCGCTCGCCCCAGTTTCTCCAGGCTCGTTATCGACCTTTAACCTCTTTCCCACGACCGGAAGTTACGTTCTTTTATCCTCTCCTTCTTCGCCATCGACTGCAGCGAGCAGCGGCTGTGTGCCGACCATATCGCGACCAAAAGGCGTGAACGAACCTAGCCGTGCGTCCTTTGTCAACGCGACGTTTGTTTACCGGCGGATTGAGATCTTAGCAAATCTAGCACATAAGCTCGATCAACGCATAATGAAGTTAACTAAACATGATTATAATTCATTTTAATTTTTTAGTTGAATGAATGATCGGATGAAATGTAAATCATATTTTATTGTAATGTTCTAATTGATTGAACGGTATTAGTTGGATCAAATTTTTTTAATTTTTTAATGATTAAAAGAATTAAAGGAGAATATCATTTCTTTTTAAATTATCAAAATATTAGTGAACGTCATGGTATACAGAAACTTAAAATGAGTAAAATCGGAGTAATATGTGCAAATGTCAATAAAAATGAGTTACACCGCAAGTGGAACGACGTGGACCCTTTCCGTGATAAACGATGTATTTAAGAGTCTGCTAAGTCATTCTCAGTCTACGACTTTATAGCAAGCACGTTTCCTTTACATCCTTACAATCTCGCGCAAAGCGAAAAGTTATATAAGAGTGAACTTTTTCCTCACAACAAACTATTAGGAAAAAAAATTGAAAAAAAAAATATAATTTCAACAAAAAAATAGGAAAAAAATCTCGCTCTCGAACACCGCAGCTTGTATTTATTCGTGCATCACGTGTAAAAGGATATTAAAGGAAATCCTCCGAAAGCCGCAAGGAACACCGTGCTTACACCGGTTGACGCCGTTTTTTATAACGCGAGAGGCAAATGGTACAAGGAATGCGATACTGGAATAGCGAGTTTACGGCTCTCGTATGTGTGTATGCCGAAGGAGCTTGCCCTGCGCCGCGGTTATACACAGGCGGGAAGAAGGTGGAAAAAGGAGAGAAGAAGAGAGAGCGGTGGGAGGCGAGAGAGCCTACATTGTCCTTGGAACTTTGTGTACGCCACGAAATTTCGCTGCAGCCAAAGGTGCGAGTCTTGACTTTCTCGTCGTCATGCAGATGCGGATTTTATGAAATGCAAAGACTAGAAAGACAGCCGCTTCGTGGCTTCCGAAGCGGAGGGAAGTTTTTTATGCGCGGCCCTTCTTCTTTTTTGCATATTAGCATACTGGACTTTTTGTGAAATTTTAAGGTGCGCGAGAAAATTATGGTGATTAGCGAATTAGATGGTATTATTAAATGGCTTAGTACGTTGAATGCGTAATTTCGAGCTATTTTGTCGAAGCGAGAAAAAACCTTTTAAATAAAGCACAAGTCGTAAAGTTAGATTCTGCTCATTATCAGCACTGTTTTATGCATAAAATTATAGGAGTTTCATTGTAGGTCATTTAGTAATATTTCTTTAGTCAACTGGTACCGAGGTATTATTAAAGAACTTTAAAAATAATTTATTTCTAAATGTATTGTTTAAAAAATATATTTTTAATCTTAACATTCTCTACGAGCAAAGTTTCGTGAAATATTTTTTAACGGGCAGAAGAAAAAAAAAAGCTGTTTTTTTTCTTTAAAGTTTAAAGAAAAATGTTTGAAGAGATTGCGGTTGAAAAAAGAGTAAGAGCGCAAGGACAAACGCATACCGAAATCTCAGCCGGAGCATTCGGGTGCATTGCAGCCTCACACGCCTCGGACGAATACACAAAACGTGCCGTGCAGCTCATGCGAAATGCAAGTAGCTGGAAAAGAATGGGCGAAAATAAGGGGGGAAAGGAGAAGAATTGTGTTTACTTTTTCGCGTTCGCTCGGCGCTCTACTTTCGGCGCTGGGGAACAATGGGCCAGAACAAAGAGTGCCCAATACGTCCTGAAGGGAAATCGAATTTTCTCGCCGCCAAGGCAGCGTCTCTTTATTATGCCCTCCCCCGCAGCCTCCTTCTCGCCACTTCGGAAACTCTTTTGTACAATTTACGTTCGGGAATATACTTCCTCGCGTAACAATGAGATCCGACGTTCGACGCTCCGAAAACTCCTTCCCCCGCGCCCGCGTCCTTTGCGCGCCGCGCCGGAAAAAAAGCTCCGAGTGGCTTTATTTCGCGAATGAAATTCCAGAACTCGTGCCCCCTCGCCTATTCCTCCGCGAGTTTTATGCGCCGCGCTTAAAACTATATACACGCAAGCCTAGCCGAGGCGGAGTGAAAAAAAAATAAAAACTTTTTTTTTGCGCTCGCCAAAGTTTCTACATAAATTTCTCGGGGCGCACGCGGGGAATCCCTTCAAGGACATAGCTCGAGCGCCGACCAAAACCGAACGACGGGCAAAAAGAAGGTCGGCCCCGGGAGAAGTTCCCCTATTCCTCGCTTCTTGCCTCCTCCGGTGCACAGCGTCTCTCCTTGCGTAGACATAAATTTCTCAGGGCGCGTCAGTACTTTGGAGCCCTCTTGAATTCGCAATTATCCGAGGAAAGCGCAGACAATGGCCGCGACTCTCTTTCTCGCTCTCCCGTCGCTCGTCCTTTTTCGCCCCCACCCCCTCTCGTTCTAACCTCGCGCTTGCGTCTCTCTAGACGACACAATGCGTTCGCGCGCGGCGCAGCTTCTATTCTATGCAAAACGCGCCGGCGGCCTCCTTTCGAACGGACGACGGGGAAAGAGAGTTGGCGGCGGCGCCGCCGAGTAGCCCCGGTAAAAAGCATCAAAAGATCGAGTCGCGATTTAGCGAGTCGAGCCCCGCTGTCGCGAGAGTTGACTTCGCCGCTCGGCGACGCCGGCCTCTGTCTGTGTGAGAGCCACCACTCCGGGAGATAAAGCGATGGACTAGTCCCCCTCCCCTGCTTTCCGTAATACGCGAAATCGCTACTCCTTTGTGGGAGCGGACAGACGCTAAAGGGAACTCGAGCTATTTTGAAGAAACTTCCTTTGACGGAGATTGCGATCGAGTTAATTAAATTGACGTTTTTGACTCGGACTTTTAGCGTCTCCTTTTTTTACTTCCTTTCAGCTCTCGTACCGCCGCGGGTTGGCTGACGTGGGAAACGGCGGATACTGCTTTATGCGCGTCGCTTTCAATGAGATTGAAAATATTAATTTACTTTAGCCGATATATATGGATTTGAAATTTCATACGGATTCCCTTTGTCGGCAATCTCCCTGTAACCTGGAAATAATTCATTCCACGCAGTTATCGCGGTGCGTTTCATGCAAACTAACCGCATTCGACGGAGCCGCGGCCAGTGTCATTAGTCACAAAATGAGGGTTCGACCACCTGGAAAATTCATAGAGCCATGAATCGGCGGTACAATCGAGGGCCGCTACGTAGCTGCGCCTCGAATTGAATGGAGCATAAAATGTTTCGAAATTTATTCTCGGAAACATTAGAAAGCCGTAAATCTTCATAGCGGCGGCGCGACAGGCCATTCCGGGCTGGATGGAATAAATTTCCGAATTCGCTCTCTCGCGCACCGCATCAATCCTTAAAAGTGCAAGAGAGTCGACTGCGCGTAACAGTTAGCCCGGAGCCACACGTGGCTATTTCCCATCAATTCGCGAGCCTGGGAAGGGAGAGAAGGAGAGGGGGGATGGTCGAGCGTCCTCTCTCGCCCACGGGCCGATAGCACGAGATGCAACGCCGGACAACGAAATGCAACCTGCCTCTCACTCTCTCTCCCCCCGGCGCGAAAGCCGACTCGTTCTAAGTGGACTGTATACATCGACGAGAAAGGAGGCGGCCGAGGAAGAAGTGGAGTAGCTCGAGCGGCTTCGTCCTCTCGCGTGAGAGCATCTGTGTGTGTGTGCGCGCGCGCGTGCGGGCGCAGCCAGCGGCTCCTCCCTCGGACGCCCCGAGAATCCACTATATCACCCTTTATCGGCTGAAATATGGACGCGAGTGTAAGGTACTGCCCGGAAAATAGAGCATTTAAGGCTGAGGAATATAACGGTTATTCGGCGCCGGACGAGGAAAGCTTGTCGAGCTCCCCCCCGGGGGACTTGCGCCGAGGCTTTTGCGTCTAAGGCCGAGCTACGAGAGAGGAGGGAGATTATGGATTGCACCGGCTAGTTTCGCACTTCCTTCTTTCTTCGCCCGCTCTTGTTTCTTCTCGCGCGGCTTACGGCTTTATCGTCGGCTTACGGAGGACCGAGGGCCCGTTTAATGCCGTCGCCTCCTGCTGGCAGGAGGCCCTGCGAACGGCTTAATGGTATACGCTACCGGCTGGCTGAGGCGTCCGATGCACCACCTCGGGATATATCGCCCTCGCTGCGGATTACACTCGCGACATGCTCGCGACTTTTTGCCGGCGAGCGTTCAGCCGCCGAGATGGAAGAAAAAATAATGTGATAATGACGTTCTGATAATAAACGGGAGATGGCTAGTGGAGACGTGGTGATGTAACGTGAGAATGAAGGGTTTTTCTTTTTTTTTCAGCTCCTGATGCACTTCCAGGTACATATTCAGGAATATCGATTACTCGTAAATTCTCATATATAGATGAGTAATGTGCTAAAGTTACCCTGATAAAGTTTCTTTAATGATAAATCTTGATAAAGTTACTTACTGCAATCGTGGTGTTAGTATTCGTACTGAGAAGGCGGTACTTACCTGAAAAATAGGAAAGATAAAAATTAATCATTATATTGTTGAAGTGCGGTATGAAATATTGATTAAAATCACAGGAGCAAGATAGGGAAGTTGTTAATGAGATAAAATCTTCATAGGCGAAGTTCGTATTTTTAATTCTCCTGTAAGCTTGGGCTAAATAGGAAACACTTGTATTTTAAAGGAGTTATCTCGGCATTATGCGCAAGACAGTTACATTTTATGCGATCTTAAGAAGGAAACTGCGAAATACTTTACTCTCCGCGGTAGACATTACAATAAGTGAAATTCTGTATGCGGAGGTAAAGGTCAAACTGGAAAAAATCCATTGTCGGGGACGGTAGATTTGAGAATCGGTAAAAGGAAAAATGAGTTTCCGAGTATAATCCATCCAAAGCGAAATTTTTCCGGCTATACTCTTGAGGCGCCTTTCAAGCCTCCCATATTCCCCCACCCCCATTATACAAAAGCCACGTGTATCTCTTGCTCTCTCTTTCTCTCTTGTTCTCGTCATCCGAAAAAGATCAGTCTTGGCTCTGGATTAATTTTTTGGTCCATATGGGTACTCCTCGGGGCTTTCGCCTCGTAAGCGCTTCCGTTATCATAGTGCTTCCTATCAATCCCCCTACTTCAGAATCGTATACGTTCTGTCGCTCATATATTACGCAGCTTGTCTAATTCTGTATTGACGCTCCAAATTTATGACTATCCTACTATGTATTATATTCAATTTTTTTCATTTCTCAGTCTGATGGTATTCATCATATTTCGTATTTCAATGATTAAGCGATTGATGAACTTACTGGTAGAAAAGATAAATTTAAATTAAGTAAAAAATAAGACGTCTATGTAGCCATTCAATCAAATATATCTTGATTCAATTTAATTATCTTTTTGCTCTATATATCTATGTAATGATCCAGAAAAAAACAAATGTCTTTCCGAGTGCTATTAAAGCTACATTTTCGTGCATCCGAAATTTCCTCCTCACAATGGCAATGCAACAATCGGTTAACTTAATGCTTTATAAGTTAGAGAGAACCGAGTAAAGCGAGTAAAGTGAACAATGAAATAATACGTAGTGTCATGAATGTATCCTCGGCGACGATAAATAAAAGCAGAGTAAAAGTTTCTTTACGACGGCCAATGCTGAAAAGTTACGCACATAATGAAAGTTCCTTCATGAAAAAGTCATTTGCTGACGAAGAAACGTGGCCCACTTCCGCGGCGGAAATGATGAAGAAAGCGTCGCTTAGTTTTCAAAGTTAAAAAGAAAAAGTCAGTGTAGCTGTCGAGAGCCTCGAAAGAGGCAACACGTGCCATCATAGAGTTCTCTTGATAAAAAAGCAGCGGCAGCAGCTTGCGCCTCGGTACACTTTTGCTTACCGGGAGGGGGTGGCACGTGGACGTCTCAGAAAAATAGCGCGGCGCAAGAGAGACGGATAAAGGGGGAGGGAGCGACTCTAGCCTGGCGCGATCGCTCTGAAATCTTGTCACAAACGCGCGACGCCAGGCGGACGAGATGGGACTGCGTTAAGCCGCGCTCTCTCTCTCTCTCTTTCTCTTCCCCCGCCCTCCCTTGGACTGTCATATTCAGCTGAAATCCGGTATTCCATTCACGTGTGCGTTACGTGCAAGCGCCTGGCGTCTGTCCGCCATTCTCTCCTTCGCCCCTTCCGCTGGCCGCGCGAACCTTCGGCTATTCCCTCCGCCTCGCGCCCCAACTTTCCCGCCTCGAAATAACGCATCGCGCGAGACTCCCGGCACTCTCGAAATAAACAAGTGCACTAAGTGGAATTTCGGCGATTACGGCCGCGCGGTGATTTATCGCGAGAGGAACTTTTTCGCGACGCCGCGCGCGCATTCGCCTCGCGTTTCTCCAATTGCGCCGGGGCCTAACAGCTGATGGATGCCGTAATGCATCATTAATCACTCGCGCATCTCCTCTCTGATTACTCTCGTCTTTTCTCCTTTTTTTTTTCATCCTCCTCCTCGCCCACGATCTCTCGGCGAACTTTCCACTCTGCCGAGACGAGGGTACGTCTCTCGGCGGGCACACTCAGACGTCCGAGACTCCCCCGCCTCTCCGCGCTGCCACCGCCGAGCGATGGTATACCCGTGCAGTGCACTCGACGTGTTTGCGCACACACACATTCGTACGCTACAGTCGAATGACCTACGTGCGTTTTGAATTTCGCGCCGCCGAGGGGTGAGGCGGGCGGGGACGGGAATTCACGTCACGTGCTCCCAGAAACGATCCCCGAGTGTGTATAACATACATCCCCGCGAGATTTGCCGTGCGCTCGCGTGTAGCGACTGCTGGCGCTGCGCGCGACATGCCAGTATCGAGTGGTGGCTCGGCTATTTAAATGCGAGCGCGCCCGGTGCGTGCGGAAATATCGTCCGCAGCCCCGCGTCTGAAAAATAGATTTTATTGAGTCGACATACGCCGAAATTTCGATGCGCCTTGCGATCATCGTTCGGCGGGGCGCGAAGCTGCGGAAAATCCAATTTTGACGCGCCAGCTCGTTCGGCCCGATAAAAATGTTAGAGCCCCGGCGAGGCCGCGATTATAGATTGGCCGTAGCCAAACTCCCTTTTTTTACGAACGAACACCGTAATGTTCGCGTACGTGCAATGGACGAGCGGGTTTAGTGCCGGGGCTTTGAGAATTAAATCCCGGCAGACGGAAAAACGGATTGTCGGATGCGTTATTTATGAGAGGGTGAAAAACCTTAGCGCACTTTGTTAAATTGGCTGAAATGATGAATCCAAGCCGTAGCTCACCCGCCCGGCCGGGTTTTTAACGTTGCTTTTAAAGGGATGTTTTTTTAGAGTGCATCCCGACGCGAGCCCGATATAATGCTATGAATTAGTTTGCGACTATTACGCATATTTTTAATAACGCAGGATTGCAAATTAAAAAGAATTTATACGCCAGCTTGAAAAAATAAATGGACGAGATATTTCATTAACCCCCTTGAATATCCACTCAAATGAATTACCCAAATCCAAGTCGTATCCCTACCGAGCTCGATGATCACAATATGCTTGGAAAAGATAAAAACCACTCGAACTTAATTCAATCCCGATCATAAATTGGCTCCTCGGGGCATCTCGCCGACTGATCCCAAAGATCTCCAACGAAAACACCGAATGATGGGATGTATAAGTGGTCCGAGCTATCGTTCGTCTCGCGAAGTCAGCGCCCGGGGAGAATCAATAGTCCGCCGATAGGCATCGCCCTCCCCTTCCCAGCGGAAAAAAAGTAGCTACTGCGACCGGGCCATGGTAAAGATAAATCAACGGCTATCCGGGCCGCTCGTAAATTTATCCAGTCCTCTTTTCGCGGATGCAAAATTGCACGGTCCATCGTGCGGCCATCGATAGACCGGGATAACTCGTGCGAGCGTTTGATCCCAGACCATGCGTCTTGCTCGCGGTCGCAAGACGCGTCCAGAACCATAAACCGCGGGTCGAGGCGCGGAGGGGAGGCAGACAAAGGGAGGGCCAACTAACGGCCAGCGATATATCAATTTGTCCCGGCACGTTGAATGCGCCCATTGTCCTAGGGGAGGACGCGTGCGTGGATAGCGCCCGAAGGATGCATCGCGGAGTCGCGAGAAAGTTTATGAGCGCGGAGGAGGAAACGGTGGGAGGGGCGGGATGATTAAACGATGGTGGGGGGAATTAGCGAGAAAATTAGAGGTGGCAGGCAATTTAGAAACGAAGGACTTTCGAGTGACCCTCTCTGATGGTGCTTTGTAATTATTTATTAATTCCTCGTTATTGCGGTAAACGGGACTTTTTGGGTTGATTTTTCTTTTTTTTTTTAGATTAATATGCACGCGACGAGTGTGGTTCTTTTTATCAGATAACCACGTCATTCGGTTCATTATATTTCATTTGGTGCAAGTCATTCATTGCTTTAATTGTTCAATCGAATTGCATTCGAATGATACGATATAATTCGAAAGATTAAATTATCGAGAATTTTACATAATAAACGTTGAAAATCACTTCCTGAACACCGCGTTTATAATCGTACTCTTCGTTATCAGCGTGTAATAACCATCATAAAGTAAACGAGGAAACAATACTGAAATTAAATTAATCGTCTTAAGCGAAGTTCGCCCTCACGAATTAAAACTGAGGAAGAAAAACGTGGCTCTTTGAGGAAACTCCAAATTAGCAAGGCAGATGCAATTGTAAGTCATTGCACTAGAACGAGGTAGACTCGAGGCGCCACTTTTATTTCGAGCGACGGCCGCGAGGGGCAGATCCCCCCGTCGAAGTTAAAGGCCGCTCGTTGCACTTGCTTCTTCGCGGCGCGGCGCATTCGGCCGTGAACCGGTCGCGCGGGGTCGACGACCTCGTTTGAAGTTCGTCGGATAATGGCTTAGTTTGCTAGCCGTGGTTTGGCGCGCTCGCGAATGCATGCGACGACGTCATTCCCGCGGCGGGTTATCGGCTGCGGCTGCGTCGACGGCGAGCTTTTTGTCGGCACTGACGCCTCTGTTAGACCGCGGAGCGGAAGAACCGTGCCGCTCGCTGTCTTTCGCCTCGTCATTTGTCGAGCGATCATTTAGAATTGGAGAATGACGCTGAATCATTATGGAAATACGAAGCGCTGCTGGCGCGCTGCATCGATCTTGTGTGTTACTCCCTTTTGACGGGAAAAAAATCTCTGAATTCTTATAATACACTCTAAAAATTTGTTTTGTTAAATACGCAGATTTTTATTATAGGCTTCCGCATCTATTGTTCATTTTTTAGATATCGTACGAATCTAGTGTTAAATAAATAATGAAAAGTATACAGTTATTTTTGTATAGCAATTAAACATCGACCTTCATTTAAACGACCCTCTATAACTCATTATTTTGGAGTACTATTGAAGTTAGGAACTAAAAAAGGGAAATTAAATTTTAAAGAAAAATTTATTTTTCAAAAGGAGCCTAACATGCTGTAGGCTGGATCGAACCAAGTACGTGCAGATTGATCTAAAAGAAAATTCGCAAGCAACGCGAGGTTGTTTAGTCAAACGGTGCGCGCATAGCGAAAGGTAAGTGCTCGCGTACGCGAGTTTAACTCGTTTTCCAAGCGTCCGTCCGTGCGCTTGCCCCCTCGAGAGGCCCATTCACTGTCAAACCGCCGGAATAAATAGTGCGCGGTATTAATGTTGAAGGGGTGGTTCTGCGGCTCCTCGCCAATTTACAATCAAGCCTGGTTTGTTTGACGAACCGAGGGGAAAGCCCCCAAGCACCGTTATGCAGGATACCCATGCCATTTCGATCTACACCGAGGTAAACGACCCCCCACCTTGTTTATAAATTATTTCTCAACAATAAATCGCCGAAACCCCTAAAATTTCAAGCTACCGCGAGGTGAACGACCGC
Source organism: Sycophila texana (assembly GCA_035582955.1). Classification (NCBI taxonomy): domain Eukaryota; kingdom Metazoa; phylum Arthropoda; class Insecta; order Hymenoptera; family Eurytomidae; genus Sycophila; species Sycophila texana. The sequence goes on along the minus strand of JAWWEN010000020.1, from coordinate 11,123,893 downwards.
TGCATTGTTTATACCAATTATATCGGACTATAAATCAGCTCGAAAATTCCCGAAATATTTGATACCCAAATAAGCAATGGCTTCCTGCACCGAACAAAGAATAAAAGCTCAATCAGCACTCCCTATTGTCGTGGCTTTGATCGAAAGCATCGATGGATTCGGCAGGTCGACGAACGTGCCTCCTCCCCCTCCTCCTCCGCGAATTCAGAGACGATTTCTTCCCGTCGCCTCTCTCCGGCAAAGAGCGGGGCATCCGACACGAGCGATCCGTCGCAGCTCCTTGCTCACGCCCCCATCCAATTTCTCATTCAAAGCGTCACGAGGCGGGGAGGCTGAGCGCGCGCCTGGCAAGAAAGTGAGAAAAATAATGAAGCGCGCGTCGATTTAAATTTATTCCATTTTCGCCGGCGACCCGCCCCCTCCGGTCCATCAACAAAGGCGCGGCTCTCGCACTTCCGGCGGCGTATGCAAACGAGAGCGCGACTCGCGAAAGAGCCTCGGAGTAATACGGCGGTCGCACAGACATTCGGGAAATCAGCATACTGCAGACGGCGAATTTCGCCCCGGCCCTATTTAGCATACATCCGGGGCCCGGCTGATAACTATTCATAGGCCGGCTTATCCGCGGTAATCGCGATTATTACGCGATGAGAGTCCGGCCGGCAGGTATATGCGCTCCGCGCGATGGACCACGCCGCCACCTTCGCGTTGGCTAGTGCGCCGTGGATGCGCGCGCCCCGGCCTAACGAGCACCCGTATTATACCCCCTGCGCCGCGTATAACGTGCACACAGAGCGACGCCCGCCCCGAATTCCCCCCGGGGATCGAGCGGACCTCCCTACCTCGTCTATGGCGCTCGTAACCCCTGTACTAATAACCAGCATCCGCGCGCTCACGACCTACGCTTTTGCGTTATTGACGCTTCATTTTTAATATACTAATTTGCGTGCTCGGGTATACCTTCATAAGTTAACTTCAAATGTTTGTACAGTGAATTCTTCTGATTATTTTAATTATATCATTTTATTTGAGTTTTATAGTACAAATTTAGCAAAAATCTAATAATCTACTTTGATAAGCTGAAATATACTGATATCCCTCAGCATTCTGAGGAAGGAGAATATGGTTGCGATAAAAAGCTTCCCCTAAGGTTTATACTAAAACATAAAACGTACAGCTGTAAGATAAAAAGTGCAATTCTAAAAAAGTGATAGGTGAGAGGGATGAATGGTAACGAAGTAAAATGCTATTTGAGTTTTTAAGCAGCTAGACGTTAGTATGTACTTATAATTTATACAATGAGAAATATTAATTATTGAAATTTTGAGGTAAATTTGGTCTAAAATTTGTTTCCCTGAATATTGACGATGGTATCGAGAACACAGAAACCCAGTATACATTGCAAGTAGTTAATGGGCAACTCCGGTAAGCCGTCGAAATTGAATACATACTTTACAAGTCAACTTACCAGCACACGAAACGGACCGATAAATTTATCCCCGTTTAAATTGCCGTAACTTATTTATCGAACTTCTGAATGAATCTCGTTTAAGTTAATAACATGAATATTGCAAGAAAATAACAATTAGTGCATCAAATTAAATTTTGTATCGCTTCCTCGCTCTTAAAAAAGTCCTTGATCTTATCAGTATTAATTCCACGTCAGCCAACAATTTCCATTTTCCACCGAATTGATTAAAAAATAATGCCCCGAATGCGGAGAATTTCGCTTTCGTAAATAAAACTGATTAAGAGAGACGCTGAGAGGCTGGACCGAAATAAATGGGAGGGCATATTTTTAGGAAAATGCCGCACGCGAAGAGAATGAATAATCGATGGGCGGACGGATCAATCGTCATCATTATCAAGCGCTTTTCGCCTACGATAAACGCACCTATTGCTTGGACGTGACAGTGCCTATCGAACGATACCAATTTTCAATTTTAACTGACGCGGAATACTCGTAATGACTAACTCACAGATCCATAAATATGTCAGTTTTTAAATTCGTTCGGGGCAATTGAAATTCGATTCGCCCGTAAAGTGATCCATCGACGAAAAATTCCAGAGGCGCTCCGCTATTGAAATCTCATCAGCGGCTAACAATGAATTTTCCGAGTTTTAATTAAATATTCGGCTATTGTTATTAATAACGAAATTCAATCAAAATGAAATCTAATAGCGCGCAGCATCATCGTCTCCAATTATTAACCAGAGCCGGGGCTATCCAACGCGCGGGAGTGAAAAAGTAAAGCTAAAATATCTATCCGAAATAAAAGGGAAAATGAAGAAGCGGACGGGTGCCAGCTCCGTTCCAAATTAACGGGATCCCCGTGCGAATGCGCATACACCTCCATTAGCGGTCTCTCCGCTAATGCGAGGCGCGCGGAGGTGAACGGTCGGCTCTTTGTGAAGAGCCCCCCGCTCCTCTCTTTGATCATCGCGGCGAGTTGTGTGCGAAGTGCGCCGAAAGTACAATACCGAAAAGGCGCAACGGCCGGTTTTTGCGAGTCGCCACACACCCGCACCCTTACCTCCCCGACTGCAATATTAATGTTTAAACTCGCCACCTGTCTTCCACCGACTTTCTCGCTTTCCCGCGCGCTCTTTAACTTTCATTATGCAGCCGTCCGCGAAGTGCCCCGGCCTTTTGTAACTTCACCCCCCGGATGATTTTAAAGCGGCGGTATAACTCCCTCCGCCTGTCAATTGCTGCGGCTTTTTCAATTTTACGCTTTTTAACAGAACTGCGGAATTGCGCGTGTTTTAAAGTTCAACCTGCTGCGGGGAGCACTTTATTCGAATGTTATGGTTCAATTAAATCGGTTAAAATTCTTAATCGTCGATTTACATTAAAATGTGGGCGCATTAAATTAATGTGTATTTACCAGCAGATTGGAAAGCTTCAGTGTTCATAATTGAATCTTCGGTAAGTATTTTTGTAGAAATATAAAATGCGATTCTCATTTTCGGAGTTTAATTGCTTTTTATGCGACCCTTTACATGTAATTATTATATTTTAATTGAAAATTTGTTCTATAAAATAAATCGAAAACTGAAAGCCACGAAATTGGAAAAAAAATAAACGTGTAGAAACTTTATGAAAAAAAAAAATAGTGAACTATAAATTGTAAATGTACGTTCGAAACTGTCTGAACATGCGAACAACAGATGTTTTCCGGCGTACATCGCTGAAGTTTTTACTGGTAATAAATAGAAAACGGTTTAATGCTCGAAATTTATCGCTTAATAGTTAGCTCGACTGAGATTTACGGTAATTACTCTACTATTCCATATTCTAATGTTTTTGTAACAAATACTCCTTTTCTTCTGTAAGCAGCCTTCCCTCCTATCTCTAAAAACGAGCTCGTCAAACAAAACACATAAACAACGGTTACTCACCTCATCACTCGCCTCATAGTTAATACAAAAGAAAAAAAGAAGTGAGGAGAGGAGTAACTTCTGATTTTGCAAAACTTGCAAAAAAAGTTTTTATGAGCCGTAATTCAAGTGGAAAGCTCTCTTTACTATTTCATCCCCCTAATTTGATACAAGCGTAAAGCGCGCGCGCGGAAACGACACCCTCTACCGCAATAATTTATCATTATAATTTTTACGAGTGCGCTCCCGCGGGTGGTAACGAGCCGTCGCACATCGGTACGACTATATAGATCATCGTCGCGTTCATCTCCCCGAGCTGTTGCGGTCGTCTCGGCGCCTTGCCGCGAATTGTGCGGCCTGGTCTTTAAGCGCACAGCTGCGCCCAATTCCCAACTGTAGAATGATACAGCTATCGAGCAGATACGCGCGGCATTACAACATCGCCATCGGCGGAAACGAACGCTGACGGTTGTCGACGGTTTTTTTTCTGCCACATGTTTGATGTTGCTACCATGTAGATCTGCGCGCGCTTTCCGCCAATTGTTTCGGGTTTCAAGTTTTGTCGATTTGAGCGGCTGCTGTCAGAAAGATTTTTTTCATTTCTTTTTGTTTTTGGAATATCTTAACTGCCGATAAAATAATAAAAATAATTTATTTAAGAGGCACTTTTGTTAATGAATCGATAAGCTGTTTGATTTATTGAATTTTTCTAGTTTTTTGTTCAATTTGATGCACACTTAAAATAATTTCGTCAGTTGGCTAGAATATTTAAAGGAGAAAATTGTTGCAATTGCATGATAAAAGTGTACATTGGGTTAAACGAATGACAGAAAGTTAATACTATCAACTTTATTGAATTTAGAAGAAAAATATATTGCGGCATATTCTTGAAAAAGTTTTCAATCGAATGGTATTTTACGCTCTACTTTCCGAGAAGAAGGGGAGAAAAAACCGGAAGAATTTCATCGAACTTGCGAAGCCGACTCGTGCAAAGAAATAAGAATTCGACGATTCTCTTGGGGAATCCGTGGCATCTGTCATTTCTCATTTCGCGCTCGTCGTAGTGCGCAAACAAACGGATATAGTTAGCGGTGCCCTCGGTCATCGTAACTTTGCTGCTTTTTTTCCCTCCGATTTTCAATCACCTAACAAAGAAGATATCATTGATCAAACAGTTTAAAAAGTACATTAAAAATTTATTTGTTTTAAATTATTTTTGTAAATTATTCTTTTTCAGTAAATCAAAAAATGACGAACCGTTATCACACAATAAACAATTCACTCTCTGTTATTAAAAAAATTAAAATTTTACTCAATCTTGAAAAAGGAAATGCTCCTTTTTAAAGAAACCTTAATTGCAACAGAAATATTCGAATGCCCGAATGGAATTACCATGAGTAAATCGTGGAAGGCTAAGGAATACATTCAGAAGTAATCCAGATTGCGAAAAAGATTAATAGATAAGAAAAGCCGTGCGCGGCGGAATAAAACAAGGATTCTCGAGTCGTAGCCGGGATATATGTCGCCTTATACCCGGTGCAGCCATAAGAGGAGCGAGCTGAAAAGAAAGGAGGAAGAAAAGGGGCATAATCCTAAAGTCCGAGGAGTCCCATTTCGGATGAGAGTCCAGGGAGAAAAAGAGGGCGAGAAGCCGTCTCCCGAGTCATCGATCTCTCCTCGGCATCACTCGCGGCGGCAGTCGTTAACCGGAAGCTCGGCCCCCGGGGCGATCGACTCTACCCGCGCCGAGGTGCGAGACACGACCGCCCGGATTAAAAGGCAGGCGCTGCTTGCCCTGAACGAAAAAAAAAAAGCCAGGGGACGCAAGGCCCCCGCGCACTTTTCTTCCCCGAAAGTTTTACGAGCAAACGAACCGCCAAGTCGGCCACGACTTCCTGCTCCTTCTTGCGATTTTTTTTCTCAGCCACGCGCGCACCCGACGCTCCGAAGCTATTAACGATCGCTGGGGATTCTAAAGCTTTATTGCTCGTACCGACTAGTTACGTCGGTCCACCGCTACCTTCTCCTTTTTTTTACGCCAACTTTTAATCGCTCGCCTCCTGATACTTCGCCGGCGCACTTTTATTTCACCGCGGGTGTACAAGCTTTAAAGGCGACCTCTGGACGATTCCTCGCGGATAAGCTTAGCAATTAAACGTGCTGCTCCCATCCCTCCACTGCGAGCTCTTTAAAAAGTAAATTGGGTTACTCGATAATAAGCAGCGTGTCGCTGCTTAAGTAAGCGTCTTAAGCGGGGAGATCCGTCGGACTTTTTTTTTATCGTGGAATATAATTTTATTCAAATGAACTGGCAAAACTCGACGTTTTTTCATCGGCGATGATTTTTCTGTGTTTTTTTTATTTTTATTTTATCTTGTTCTTAAGCATCGAGAGTCGCGAGCGAGCGGGCGCACAAATTTCGCGGGCCAGTTAATATGCAGTTGGCTCGAAAGTTGCAGTAGGACGGAGAGGGGAGCCGGACGCGCTCCGGGCAGACGAGTCGCGAGAGGAACCAGACAATCAGCTTTTGCTCCTAGCTTTCTCCACGGGAGAGGAGGAGAGGATGCCGACAAGCGACGAGGTAGGGAACCAGCTCAGGAGGCGCGTTACCTACCGGACCAAGACGCGCTTTCGCACGGCCCACGCTCTTGTCTCTATGTCCCGCTGCACTTATCTTTGCTCTTACCGGACTTTATACCTTTCTTCTTTTTTTTCTCACTCGCTGCAGTGATTTTATTTTATTTTCCTTTACAGCCAATATTCTTTTAAAGAATAATTTAACTGCAATTAGTTTTAATAAATATCAGAGAGAAAAGAAAAACCGTTTATAGTTTTTTCAGACTCCTAATCTTCGATCTTCTCTGGACATGCAATTAGTGTCTATATCTTGTAACTTTACTACAGAGTTGGGCTTTTGCGTGCACAGTAAATTTAAATTAAAAGAGCGCCTGCAGTTGCACTGCCTCTTCTTATTTCTTCGGCAATGGATTTACCCGTTTGATCAGTTTTGCAATGGATCCGGTTTCGATACACCGTAGATGCTCGCGTGAGTTTCAGGAGCTACTTTTTCACGGCTCCGTCCCTTAATTTTGCCTGGCAACGTTAATTTTACGAGGCTGGAATGACGCAATTAAGGTAGCCGATATTAAGCGTAATACTTTTACGCGTTTTCCACGATCACAATTCCGTATTATTATCGTAAATTAAATTTTAATTAAATTACTTCGCATCGGAAGTTTTGAAACAAATAGCCTACTTCGATGAAAAGCTCTGAAATAGCTTATTAAATTTCACATTAGACGATCTCATGTTAATCGAAACGTCAGAATGGCTCTGTGTCAGTGCCCATTGACGTCATACCGTGAAGGTATGTACTGCCAGGGACCAGGTTCCACGCTGCAAACCAACGAGAAGAGCGGCTGCGGGGATTACTTACAGAGGCGTGGTGCACCGAGGCTGAGAGAACCCCCGGCGTGAATCGCGGCCCCTCGCATGTGTGGCCACGCATCAGGCCGCTGAAAACGGGCAATTAATCCGCGGGGCACTCTGTTCGCCTCTTTTTCGCTTTTCCACCCGGCGACCAATCTTCTTCCCGCTCGTAAAATCCTCCCCGAGAGAGAAAGAGAGAGCATGGCCAACGGTGAACGGGCGTGGCCGATTCGTTCGAAAAGCTCGGAATTTATCGGCGCCACTTCTTCACCCGCGACGACAATTCCTCCCTCTCTCGCACGCTGCTGCCGAGCGGCCATTCGGCCTTAATCGCTCACACGCGATTCCCTGGGATTCGATTGTTTTTCGCCGTCCGCCCGCGCCCTCTCGAATTACCTCCGCTCCGGTGATTCTCTCTTTCTCTCGATCCGCGATATTTTATGAGGGCCGGCCGTGCGTAAAAGTGGACGAGGACCCCGGAAACGCTTTTTACGCCTCTGTTTCTTATATCTCTTTATTAGCGCGAACGTGTCCTTCTGTTCCGCTTTGCCACGACGCCCCCGCCTTTATGCACACTTAGATGGTGAATTATGAGATCTTCTTATCAAGCGTGAATTATTTATAGACTATTAGAGTACTATTTATTCATGATAATCTTTTCTTTTTATATATTAGTAATATGTAATTATTTTCTTAGGTAATGTTGTGTAAACTAGAAAAATCATTGAATGTGGTGCACACTGTCTTTTTTCAGTCGAGAATTTAGTTAACCGACTTTTTAATTACTGCGCAACAAATTCCTATCATTACAATTAAATACATAAAAGCTCATTGTTCCTCCGGACAAAAGTTTCAAATGAGGTCCGTACAAATGACTCACTATTTTTCCCACTTTTCTCGTGGGTCTCGCGATAACAATTATCTCCACTAAACTTTAACTATACACTCTGCAGAAGAGGAGGCGCTGGGGTATCTTTTTTTTTTTAAAGCAAGTAAACGTAAGTCCCGAAACTTAGGAGAAACGAGACGAGGCGAGTTTCGCGGTGGGTTTCAGAGTCATGAAAAAAAAATGGAAGAGAAGGTAGGAAGGGAGAACGAGAGGCGGAGAATAAACCCGCGAAAAGTTCAGAATGCACATCGGCGAGGAAGTTTTTGAGCGACCTTGCGCCCAGGCGGGCGTTATGTAGCGAACGTGCCGCCGCCGCAGCGATCCCGCGGCTGTTTCTTCTTGCCTCGCAAGAAAAATAAGAAGACGCCCGAGAGGAAGCCGAATAAAACTCGTACAAGTCCATAAATATTGCAGAAATGTAGGGAGCTGCTTCTTCCTCCAAGGAGCTCAGTCCCTCTCTCCTTCTCCCTTCGCGCTTCCGATCCCCTCTTTTCTTTCTTTCGCGATTTTCTCCGAGGTATGCGTTCGGTGCGCGCACTCGTCCTTTTTTCACTGCTCGAACTTCTTTCGAAGATCGTTACGTAAGCGACATCATTGCTTACATGTGCCGCATAATGCTCGTACATCTGTATCGAAATTTTCCGATGTTGACCGAAGAATACTGATTCTTCTCAGATATTTATTTCAATTTTTTCTTCATTCTGCCGTGAATATCCTTCTTGGGAATAAATCCATATTTTAGTCGATAGCTGAATGAAGCAGTCTGGCGTGTGCTTTTTATTTTTTTATTTAACGAAAGCCAAAAATAATCACTCTGAAACCACACTTTTCACTGCTGTAATCTCAGTTTTAATAAATCAAGAGTGAATGAATTTTCTCTTTAATGAAGTCATAAATTTTGAGAGATGTCTGATGATGCATATTCCGTGCGGAACTTTGTATACCGTTGTAATAAAAAACTTTTTCATTTCTCTTAAGCGCCACAAAGGAAAACGGTGGATAACGATCTAAAATGTTTTTGACAATGATTTTTAAGGCGAGGATTAAAGTCATCCGTCAGTCAAAGCGAAGCCCAGCAATTAAAACGTTTCATTAGCGAGTAAAGGCTTTTTAATAATTTTGCTGGATGGCAACTAAAAGTTTTAACTGGATATCGTTAAATGTTAATTTTAATGTTTACTATAGCCCAAGTAATTACACTCTTTCGGTTTATTATAGTATTATGCGAAAATGATATTTTGGCGCTGAATATAAACATGCTATTTTAGAACACGGACATAAACATGATGAGTAACATAATAAACGTCATAATGAGAAGCTTTGTTGGATTACTAATTTCATTATCTTGTTACATGAAAAATCGTGAAAAATAGCATTCGAAATATGTATAAAGTATATCGTGCATACAATAAATTAGCTATTTTCATGATCAAGGAAAAACCAACAAGTCTAACATCTGGAAAATTAAAACAATCGATTTCTGAAAGAAATTCCAGCAGCAAGTCAAGAAACTTGATTATCCACGGGTCGGTCCCCTCGACTATCCGTGAGGTGGACGAAGGGCTGTTGAAGGTAAACTGGCCGCGCGCATTCTATACCGAATCGCGCGATTATCGAGGGGATTAGAGGCGAGTCCGTGACCATCTTCGATGCCGCTGTATATGAGGGGAGATGGGGAGAGGCTGAGAGAGCGATAACGCTAATGAGATTTCCTAATTTGGCTGGGTTTATCGCCGGCGCGGCGATTGCGCAGGCGCGAGGCTCGTGATATGAGCCACGAGCGCGAGGACTGGCGAATGGGAGATACAGAAAGGGACGGCTGAGAGAGACGGAGCGCGTGAGAAATTAAGAGGGAACGGTCCGCATTAATTAGGATTTTTTACGGCCGGATATTTAGCGGGCGCTTAAGCTCGCTATTAATCCTTATAATAAATACGCGCCGGATACAAAAAGAGTAAAAAAAATGGTCTTTTTCACCTCTTAAAATTAGAGACTGTTTTTAAAAAGCTCAGCAAGCTTCAACCCGTTAAAGCGAACAATTTTTTGATACAATTTGTACCTTAAGTAGAATTCTGAAATTAAAAAGCTGAGAAGAGAACAGTAGTTTCTATCTAAAAAAAATTTACAGAATCTAGGCAATTTATATCAATTTTTATAATAACTATTTCTTTAGGATTTTTAATTTTCCTTGATGATGATGTCAATTACTATTATTACGTTCAAAATTTTGCGTTTTCTTGACTCTATCGGATGTCTGCTCTTCATCGGGGGAAATCTAATAATGGAAAAGTCTAGTAGCTTTTCGAGAGCTTAGCTCATTCGTGCAGGACTCTTGAAAGTCCTTCAACTTTGTGTTTCGCTGTGGAGCAAATGATTTAAACCGACTATATTTACCCCTATTTCTATAATTCACGCTTTCCAGATATCGATTATTCAAAGTAATTGATTAATAGAAATGATAAAAAATGTATTTAAATACCTCCACAAAAATTCAAAAAATAATTGGAAAAAAAATTCTGTAAAAATCCTAAACTCAAACTATTTGGAAAGCTAATGGGTAAAAAGCAAAAAAAAAATACTTCAAAATATAAACTGGCGAAATGTCTCGAATAAATCGTTCTTAAAGCTATTGTTAATTTAATAAAGGTAACGCGCGATGCAAGCGACTCTCTGCGAATGTTTTGAAAGTAAATTACATTATTCAGCAGAGCAGGGAAACCTTTTATTTTTCAGGCGAAGTTAAGCGGGGGTGGATTGGGCAGAGGGCGAGCTTTTACGAAGGTTAATCACTTTTCTTTGTACACGTAGCCCCGGTGCGAGTGAGTTAGTGCGGTGAGCGAGGTTCCGAGGGGTGATAATTCGCGGGCGACTTCCGGAATTACAGCCGGAATGTCCAGCAAGCCGCGAGTTCCGCTGGACGGTTTCGTGACGCGACCCGACGACCATTTCCTCCCCGTGCTCGACCTAGGAAAGCAAAGCCCCTCCGAAAGAGGACTTAATTATACAGGGAACATGGGATTTCGCCGTCTCTCCTTTACTTTCTGGCTCCTTCTCGCCACAGGCCCTTTTTTGCAATCATCAAAAAATACGGCCTCGCAGCTTTTTCACTGGTGCAATTTATTGTCAACGAACAGATTTATTGAAATTTTAAGTAGTGTCCTTAAAATGGGGGAGCTTTGTATACCTAAATTAATTTCTCTCGGCGGGGCGGGATAGATAAGGATTAATCGAGGAATTTAATTTTCATGATCGCGTTGCGTAGTAAGTGTTTTATTACTTTAACGTAATCTGGCGACGGCGATTTTGGAGTATGAGAAAATTAGGAAGTGCCACGTTGCTCATAAAGGATTAGGTACGATTAAAGTTCGGGAGGGGCCTCCGCAGAAGAGGATCGCTAAAAACCACCAGTCTCGCGTACTAATTGAAAAGAGGGATTACCCCTGGATTATTATTCCCTCATTTACTGAATATTTGAAAAATATCTTATCGAGATTTAAAAATTATCGTAGAATTACAGACATTAATTAATAGTACAATTACCAGTAATTTAATGCGTTAAATTCAGAATATATTTATTTGATTTATTTGCGTATATTGATTATTGAATTTACAGATAATTAATTAATCGCATGAATTGGTTATGCGAAAGTATAGAAAAATCAAAATGTAGAATCTATTTCATAAGTATTGAGTATAATACAGTAATAAAAACATATAATGAATGCAATAAATAAAATACATATGCCAGGAATGCAATACAAGTAAAATCGGCAAGGTCTAATCCCAAAAATTGAGTAAAATGTTTTCTACCTAACGTACCGCAATCAGGAAAGAAAAAACTTCGACATCCGACCTCGAGCTTACTGTAGCCAGGTCCGGTTCACCTGCACGAAAGCTCAACTGCGCGCGAGCATTCACGAACGATAAAGCAAAAAAACAAATAAAACGAGGAAGCTTTTATCGATTTGAGGACTCGTTGCAGGAAGGTACATAAGGACGATTCCATTTTCCAAGTATCGCACCGTAAGACCCTCGAGTACAACTTCCTTTCCGCTGCCCCAGCGAGAGAGTTGCGTCTCTCGACTTTGCCTCGTGTGCTTATCGAGACGTACCCCGATGTTGCGCGCACTTCTGACCTCACGTGGAATTTCTACGCCCCCCCCTCCCCCCAGTCCGCATCGCATACGAGATATTTAAAAGCCCGCTTTTGTATAAAGTCCTCTTTAGAGATGATCTCCGAGTTCCTATTGAAAATATTAAATGTAGAGAGGAACGAATGAGTATTTATTTAGCAATCCTAAGTCAATTTCACATTATCGCGATTAATTTGTTCATGTGAAGAGCGTAAATCTGAAAATCTGAAGATTTTTAATTAAATTCGAGGTTTACTCTCCTCGTATATATAAGAACGTTTCTACGCAAGCAATAGTTTATGTATAAAAATGTTATTTTTAGCGAAATGAACATTTTTCTTCATCGTTTAGCAGGTCTATAATTACATAAACAGCGATTGATTACATTAATCAAGCGAAGTGTTTCAATCTAATATGGAGGAGGTAAGTTTAATGCCATCTGCAGCAGCTCTCGGTAGAAGTTTGAAACACCTGCCAAAAAGTGATAAAAAGGCCGGCCCTTAAAAAAAAAAAGAAGAAGGGATTAAGATACGCTGCCACGGCACATACACACAGACATGAATTACATCGCACTTGGAGTCCCACGGTTCGTGGCCAAAGAACACTAGCAGGTGCAGCCGCTCGAATGTCCTGTCAAAAAGATTCTCTCTTCCTGCCTCTTGTTCTGAATTTAACTTTTGCCGGTATCATTCTCCCCTTATCTTCATAATTACTTTTTCTTTAATACAGTCACTGAATAATGAATACATTTACATAATAATTACGTAGTCACTCTCAAAACGATGTATATTTGTTTTACAGGATCGCCTTTGTGCGACGATTGCAATAGAAACTCCCTTGTTAATTTGTTTTGTTTTGTTTTTTTTGAGTAAACAGCTCTTTGGTAGAGCTACGTGGAAATTAATAATTGAAAAATGTTTTGAATTGCTTTTGTTCTATGATCTAAATCTATTCTATTTGTTGGTAAAAATGTAACTTTATACATTAAAGCGTTTTTCAATGTTAGCTCAATCTTCTCGTCTTTCTCGAGGTCAAGCAAGGTAGGTATAGAAGCTCAGTTGCCAAGGTTGCGTCGCGCCGAGGCACAGGGTCTCCGTGGTTTGCGCGGTTTTTGGGAGTATGGCGCTCATTTTATACGGCTTATTAGGCCCTAATGGAAACCTGCTCGCGTTACACAAACCAGCGCCCAAAGTAATTCGGCGTCTTCTCCTTTTTTCCTCCGATTGCGTGCGCTACATTTGCCCCTCCTTCCTCTAATTCCGCATCCCGATAAAACCTCCGACCTCCGACTTGGCTTCGCCTCTCTCGTTCACTCGGTGTCGCTCCTTATCTCTTCATCTATTGCCTTTTCCATTCTCTTTAGGATCGTCGTAACAGTTTATCTTGACCCCCCGCGCAATTTCCCGTTTTTTCACCTTTTTCCCCTTCATTTGCTTCTAATGCCGGACCTCCGCCGTGCCGTACTCTTTTTGTTTTTCATTCCCCTCCTTATGCGGGCAAACAGTGGCTTCGGTCAATGGAGCGTGGACCACCGTTGTCGTAATTTTTTCTCATATCCTCGCCTCCGGGTGCAATATTTTTTTCACTCGCAGAAAGTTCCACGCGTTCCCTTTTGCCGGGCGGGCGAAAGACGCGCTGCGCCACACAAGCTCTCGGCCTTCCACGTGGCTGCGCCGAGCAACCTTGCGGTCGTACGTTATACTCGCGCGTGCTCGAATTTATTTCGCTTGTACTGCGAGCTTTGCTTGCTCTCTGTCTTTTTCTCTCTCGCGCGTGCGGTCTCTGCTTTTCATGAGGATCGGCAAAAAATCGCGCAGTAAAAATATGATCAGGACTAGAGAGAACTGATTTGATGGAGTATGCCTCTGAGGTTATTTCGAGAATGGCTTATTGGTACTCAGAGCACTGAAGAAGCGCATTTTAATATATATTGCTATCTTATCTTCGCCGGATGTTTACATTTGTCTGGATTTTTCTGGCATTCGATGCAGCGAATTAAACGGATGTTTTAACGGTACTCGGCGTCACTTTTTGCTTGCTTTCTTTTTACGTACAAGCTTGTAGGTAACATTTTATTAGAAACGGGCGAAAGGTACGTAACGGAGGATTTTTTTAATTTATCCTGGTGTCACAATAAATTAGAGTGACTTTATCGCGCGCACGCAACTCTCCGCGGCTGAGCTTGCCTAAAATAACATTTTAAGTGGGGAGATATAACGAAATGTGTGCACGCGGAAAAGCATCTGAAGCATAAAAATTACGCTTGTATAAAAAGGAGCCGGTGGAACATCGCAATGAGTCGTAAAATTTCTTCCGATTTTTATCCTCTAAGAGCTTAACTACGCGCGCGGCCAGCGTGCCACTCGTTTCTACTTTTTATTCCCTTCTCTCATCCTCGCAACTGCTCGAGCGAGCACTACATTTTTCTCTCGTCAGTTTTTAAAAGAATTTTAAAATGAATCTTAATTTTTCAAACAAATGCTTTCCGTTTGAATTATTTTTACATCACGTATAACAATGGAATAAATAAAATTTCAGATGATCTCATCTTTTTATTTGAATTATATATAGAATTTTTTACGCATTTTACGCTATGTTCACGTTTAAAAAGTTTCAGTCAAAAATTTATTACTCGAACAAGGAAATACGAGCTTGGACGGAAATTAACATAAAAATAAAGATAAGAAAATATAAAATACAAAGAATGTAAAACTACCAAGTAACAGGCAAACTGTCGCCGAGAATTGATTCTCCTGCGTGAAACCAAGTACATTTTAAATTTTTAAATTCACCGAAATAAATAAATAACAGCACGAGTGTAATTAAAGTTTGTTCACGGCTGAGAAAGTCCGAAACGTCTAACCGAGAACCGAAGCGGCGCGCAAAAGTCGCGTCGAATCGTACACAGGGGGCCATTCGCCTCTCGGCTCTCCCACTGGCCGCTCCTTCTCTCCGTCCATCCTGTCTTTCGTTTTCTATCCGCATCCTCGCTCTTTCGCTCTTCGCCGGCCTCTTCCCCTCTATACTCCCCTCCCCCGGAGAAGCGGGGACTACGCCAAAAGTGCAGCTCCGCCGAGGCGGGCGCAGAGAGAGGGAGGGAAAAAGCGTTGGCCCGTGCCCGGCTGTTAGTTCGTTCCGGGGTCCACGTTGCCGAAAGTGCATTGGCCTCCGTGCCTCTCTCATAGGCCAGGGGCCTGTAACCTCTTCTTCCTCCGGCTGCACTCGCTCGCGCAGCGAGAAAGAACCGCGCGCGCCTTTCGGACGAAGTGAGAGGCCTAATCGGCAGCGCCGCGCCTTTTTTTTCTCTTCGATCGCGAATTTTTTTCTCCTTTGCACTCATCTCCGCTCTTATCCTCGAGATCTCTTCGAGAGGCAGTTCTCGTGAATTTAGAGGACGATATAGAACTACGCGGATTTTTTTAATGAGGAGAGCGCATCTCCTTTCCGAGGATGTGTTTGCTTTGCGGGGAATGCGAACTCAACGTTTACGATTTCAATTAGTACGTTGCCTCGAGGTTTCTACCAACATCTTTCATTTTTATTAGCCACGGCAGATCTTGTCGCTTTTCCAATTTCTAGAATTTTTTTCGCGAACGCTGCTCTTCAGAAACTATTGAGTTTAGATGTCACTTATTAGTTTTAAAAGAATATTATAATATCTTCAATTTTTTGTTATTCCAAAGAAACGAAACTTGAATGCTAGCGAAGGAAAGGCATTTACAGGTACTTTATAAAAATTCCGATGTCGAGAGAAGAAGTAGAGAGGGCGATGTCGAATTTTCGATTTAACTTGTTCGGGAGTCAACATATGCAGCGACTTGCGCAAAGGGGGTCAGTGCAACTGGAATTTAGATTAAGAACGCCATCGCCGCTTCTATTCGGTTACGTACGCCGTGTATTCTTATGTCGACGAGCCTCGAATTCGCGCGCTTTCCGAGGGACGGCTGGGCTGCAAAGAAAAAGGTGGACGTTTCGCAGACTGGAACGTGTCTTCACTGCGCAAAATACCTTCTCTCCAATGGCCACCTCGCTTTCTCTCTGCTCCCTCCGTATTTCTCTATTTTTATATGCCTCCGTTCACCAGAGCTTTAGCCGCTTCGCTTTAATAATCAAGTGGAATTTGCGAGAGCACGTCAAAAAGTATAATAAAATTTCTAACTCTTCATTGAACGCTCATGTTCCGAACGGTTTACGTTTCGCTGAATAATTTATCGGAGTATCAAAATGCATTTGAACTTGAAATTTTAACGAGTGTATATTTGGAAATCTGATGTTACCTTGCATGAAATCACAAGATCACAATAAAGAACTTTTTACCATAAATATTCTGTATAAAATGATGTAATACCTCATGATTTTCAGGAATAATATATAGTCTAAAAGCATTTTAAACTAAAGGCACAAGGCAATTTATAATGCAACATCACGACAAATTCGCTTCAGCCGCGCAAGAAGTGCGGGGGATGCGCTGGGGCTCGAGTATGCGCAGCAACGAAATTATTCGAAAATTAAGTCGAGTACTTTGCAGCTTAGGCTAAGACACACTTTACGCATGCATACTCGCATATGCATAAGCCTGAAGCGCGCGTATGCAACAACCACGTAACTAAATCAAAGTGATGCCGCGTGCGTGTATTCCCACACCTCCTTCCGGTTCCATTACGCCCAACTAGCTTTCCACGAGGAACCCGAGGTCCCCCGCCGAGGTATATTTTCCACCGCAGCAGACAAACAACTAGACGCCTTCGCCTTGCACGTTTTCGATCCCACAGCTAAAGCACGACGAGACGAGACAAGGAGCTATGAGATATTACAGACATCACAGCTGCGCATTATTTTAAATTAACAAAGTTTCGAATTTTCAGTAAATTGGAACGAAAAGCTTCAATATATTTTTATTATATAACGTTACAAAGATTCCAAAATTTCTTAAAGCACATGAAAAAATTAGAATTCAACCTTCATTTTAGTATCCTTTCTTCATATTTTTGATATCTCAATGCGCATTACAGAACCTGGCGGGATCTTTTTTACTACTCCTTTCTTTATCTGCACTAAGCGTGTTTTAAAAGTAGGTCGGAAAAGTAAGAGGGATAAAATCTCATCACGGCGATTACGTTATTCCGCAGTACCCACGGAATTGAAGATTAGAGCTATTGGAAAATTTTTCTGGAATTTCCTGGATTCCTCGGCTCTTGTTCCTACAGCCGCTGGAAGCAGCGTTGTTTATTTATAACACCCTCATGATTCCAAGTCCAATGGACTGTCGATAATGCCACGGCGAAATTAACTTCAACTTTTAATAAATGTCGACCTCACCGATATAAATTCATGCTCACGAGCCTCTTTTCCCTTCTGCGACCAATTTTCTCTTGACTGGGGGAAGCGAAAGCTCGCTGATTTACCTCGAAATTCTCTCTAAAAATACAAAGTCGCTCCCAGGGATCGATCGTGCATAGCCCCGTAGGAATTGTTGTACAGTCCATTGTTTATCCATCGTTTCACTGTGGACGCGAGTTTTAGCTGGACTCGTTCGCAAATCACCGGACGGTCGTCTCCCTTTGTCATCCAGAACAAGTGCATTTGAAAAACATTAAGGCGACCACTACCCGTGCTCAAGTATTTTGCTTGCTTTTTAAAAGCCCTGCTCTCACTAATGGCGAGGGCTTTTTCTTCTTACCATTATTGTCCCTCTGAGCGGAAAAATAATTGAGTTTGACTATCTGACGGATTCCAATTTTCCCTTATGGGTTTCCGCTAGTCGTATAATCATAAAGCGAAAAAAAAATAAAAGGGAGCTTTCTAGAAAGTGTAGTTTTAGAAAATTATTTTTAAATCATGCAAAGCATTTTTAATGCATAAATTTTACATAACCGTGGTATAAACGGATGTTAGAAGATAATGGCTTTACTAATTATGACTAACAACATTTTTATTATTCTATTTCTATGTTCAACATTTGATTGTGCACATATTTACCTTTGAAAATGTTTATCCAAACCGGAGTTAATAAAACAAACGAGTTCAAAATGAAAAAACAAGAGGGAAAATTAAAAAGCGAAATCTCAATTCTTTGTTTTTGCATTTACTATTCCCGCATTCTTACAATAGATCGATAAATTTTCCCAACTGTTTAAAAATACTAAAACCATCACAATAAGAATAAACAGTAAAACCTAGGCTTTATCGAGTCTTTCGCTTGAGTTAAAGTAAAAAAGTAAATATCATACCCGCAGGGAGCACGCATGGAATCTGCCCCAGAAAAGGATTTGTAGAATCGATTTTATGCCGCCCACCACGCGCGCCTCGTTGTCGCCTCGCGCGGGCATGTACACATACCCATGCATCGCACAAAAATTCAAAAAACAAAAAAAAAAAACAAAAAAAAACAAAAGCCGAGAGATTATGGAAAGCGTCTGTTGGCTTGAAAACGAATCGCGCTGCAGCGCAAAATTTCTGAACCGCGTATTCACACGGTCATAATCCCGTTAGAAATTGATTCGGGCAGCGCACACGTGACCCGCCGTCGCATCGTCGCCGAAAAAAGTGGAAAGTGGGAATAATTGCACAAAAGGCATCGACGACACCCCGCATTTTACAGCCGCTGCGTGAAAAACGAGGCGCGCGTGCGTCGACCTTTTGCGGTTGACGGTCCGCGCGAGCGCACGCAATATTGGCGCCCCGAATTAATTCGAGCGCGCCGTTTAACAGTACGTTCGACAAAAAAGAAAAAAGAAAAAAAAAGGATCGAACCGCTCGAAGGCAGCCGTCTGACACGACCAGCTTATAGGCGTGGATATTGGCCACGTCGGTCGACCAACAGTTTATATACCCGTCGCGACGCCAAGTTCCATTTGCACGTCGCGCATTCCACTCCTTCTCTTTCCTCGCCTTTCGCGATTCGCGGGTTTTGCATATTCGAGCGCCGGTCGTGCGCTGTCAATCCGCGTGAGGCTCCGCTTCCCATCCCTCTGTTTCCCGTGTCAAACGTCGGAAATTAATCTCGGGTATCGCGGACCGTCGCGGGCGCTTCGACGTCCCGCGATGGGGCTCCTGGCATGAGCGATGTGCTTATCCGCTTTCGACGGGTTTATTTTCTTTCCTATTTTTTCCCTACGCAGAATTCAGGTCATCGTTTTTCAGAGAGACTGAGAGGTTCAATATTTTTGGAAGACAGTGCGTAAATGTTATTAGACGGGTGTCTGCAGAAGCGGTCTTATCAACCTTTTTCAGCAACAATTCGAAAATAATTTACCCTTATGATTAACAATTAAAAACCGTTGCAACTAATAGCTTCAGATGCTTTATGAAGTGCAGTAATTCAGCCCATCAGAGGCACGCAGGACGAACGGTGGACGACACGTGACAAACATATCCGCCGTTCCATTATAGGCTGCACGGAAAGACAGCAAAGACCCGCGAGGACAGGAAGTGATCGATATACCCGTCGGCCCGGAGATGCGCGTACGCGCATACAGACGGGAGGTGGGAAGCTTTTAAAGTACCTCCCGATGTAGATGGGAGGCGAGCGGATCTGGCAAACTGCTCCCTTCGCTCGTGGACCTCTCAGGACAGGAGTGTGTCGAGGCTCGTATGAGCGAAGACGCGAGCGCGCCCCGGCGAGGTCGGATCCGGCAGTTTTCGACTCACCCCTCGTTTTCTCCTCTTTCGGAATTCGCGCGCCTTCCGCACTAAAGTCGCTTTTCTCCTTTTGCGAGCTCTTAGCGGAACCGGGGAGAAGGGGAGGCGAAGCAGCCTTTTAATTCGGTCGCCGCGTGCGCGTTACAACTGCGCGAAATGCGCGCACGATGCGGAAACGCTTTTCTCCCCGGGGGCCGTGATGGGCTCGGCTGCTGCGAGGAAGGCGGAGTTAATTTCTCGCGAGGGGTTTTGATTACTTTGGCGTGGCGGCGCATTGTCGTGGGGTGCTTTTCGAAGAGGCACAACTGAACAATTCCTGGAAAATAGAAAAGTGCGAAAGCTCTATTGTTTGTAAAAAAGAAAGGAGCATTCTATTTTTTTAAAGAGCTTTTTTTGAGAAAGCAGTTTAAAGGAAAATAATGGTTCAATTGCTAATTGAATTTTTATTTAATTTTTGTCATTTTTTCAAATCTATTTAAAGATGCATTAAAAACTGTAAGCTCAGTCACGCCGCTCCCTCAAAACCCATTCACGCGTTGTTAAAAAAATAAGTACGAAGTGCGAGAGGGAAAAAACGAGCTCGTTCGAGAATTTAATAAAAAGCCACGAGTCCGAAGAAACTAGTAAAGGCAAGTCGGCGAGATTGCACGGATCAGAAGCGGCAGCGCCGAGCCCCTGGGCCATGGAGTCGCAAGTTTTTAATGGACCCCTGCCCGGCGCCTGCAGGTATTTTCGCCTGCTTTTCAATTAATAACAATAACTGCAATCGCCCGGCGTTACGAGCGAAGTGTACAGAAAATTGAAGAAGCGAAGGGAAGAACGAAGCAATTGTTCACGATGAGTCGAGGATTTCTCGCGGCTCGTCCTACACGCGCCTTTTTAGTCCTCCCCTTTCTTTTTCGACGAGGGACGCGTCGGTCCTTTCTAGTTCCCTTTTTCTTTTTTTACTCTTTTCCTCTTTTTGTTTTGTCGTCGGTTTTCCACCGTTCGCTCCTTCCCTTTTCTGGCTTTGCAGCGACCGGGAGAAAATAGAAGATTGTCCACGGGAGAAGCTCGCTTGGCAAGGGCGCGTGAACGAGGGACGGGAATATGAAAGACGAAAGGAATTGCCGGGTGGTAAGCTGCGAATTCGTCGTTCTTTCCTCGAGGATTGCTCGGCAAATTTGACAATGCGAAATTACGTTTGCACGTCGAACGACGCGCTGTGTAATTTGCGCGACTAGATTCCCCAGGACGTGAGCTTCGATTTTCATTAAACCGATGCCGTACCGTCGAGTTAATTCTATTATCATTCGACACTGCAAATATGTGCTTTTTTTTAAATATTGAAAAATTATTTTAACGATTTAAAGAGTATCGCATATTCTATAAACGTGGTATTTTTTAAAATTCGACTTTCTTTTAAAAATATTTATTTTAAATAGTTTACCTGTTTATCAGATGTATCAACTTCATGAATTTATTACTGGATTATTACGGTTAAATAGACGCTATTTAAATTGATCATTAATATCTGGGTACAGTTATATCTGTATTCATGTGCGTGAGCTTTACATTTATTTCTGCTATATCCGCGATCGCATTTACTCATTATATTACTCTAATATATTACCCAAGTAAATCAAAGCGAGCTTGTAAACATATTTTGCACGTTGCTATAAATTAATGCATTATAATTCCGCCTGCGCATATGTGTTTTCATCGCTCACCTTGTTTGCCTCCCAATTCAAACTTTCATTTTTCAAACCCCGAGTGTTTTGAAATTTCCATGTACCCACTTGAGAAAATAATGGCGATTCTCGCGCGCATATTTCTTTGAAGCGCGCAAGTCCCTCTTTTGCGCGCAGCTTTTGAAAAACTGCGTCGCAGACGCGGCGGTAAAAATTAAAAGCCGAAAAAACGCTTTCATGATGAATCGCGGAGTAAAGCGAGACACGAGAGATTTTCATTGAAGATCGAGCGCGCAGCCCATCCGTTGCCACCAGAATCCCTTATCTTTCTGTCTCTCTTTCTTTGCCTTTAGCATCTCTTCCGGTTTCGTACGGGGCGGCACGATTCGGCTCAGTCCGACGTAGACACTTTAAAGAACAGTCAGTCATCTGTTTTCCTCCTACCTCGTGCTCTCACACTCTTTGTCGTCTTAAAAATTGCAGCCTCGAGGAGACCCGCGTAGGCACATACACACACACACACACACACACATACACACTTTTCGAGAGAAGAGAGGTTAATTATGGGCCGCTATCGCGTCGTGCGAGCTCAACTGGCCTACAAAGAAGAGGAAAAAAAGGACGACGCGTTGTGTAAGAGGAAACGCGCAAGAGATGCCGACCTTTTGTTTCTCCTTTTACTTTTCTTTCTTTTTTTATCTCCCCAGGTACCTCTTTTACACGATGCTCGCACGAGAGACAGACACTTGTCCGGCAATTTTTCGAGAGCTCACGCAGTTATGAATGACACTCGAAATTGCACTTGCCGCGGGAGGATTTAACTTTCTGAAAGCTGTACACTCGAGGCACATTTTTTACGATATTAGAAAATGAATAAAATAAAATTATACGTTACTATTTTCATAGTTATTTAAGTACGTTTTGTAAAACTTGCAGAATTAGTATTTGTTTAACGAGCTGGTTGTTATTGTAAAATTAAAAACCTACAATAAATACCTAATCTATATAATTAATAAATACTACGCAGACATCCTAAATGTTGCTGTTTTTTTTATGTGAATTAAAGCATATTAAAC